>CM070032.1:141602629-141620615 GCA_036250615.1 Ptychadena robeensis | reverse complement strand
ACACAGCAAACATGTGGAAGAAGGTGCTCTGGTCAGATGAGACCGAAATGGAACTTTTTGCCCAAAATGCAAAACATGTGTGTGGTGGAAAACTAACACTGCACATCACTCTGAACACACCATCTCCACTGTCAAATATGGTGGTGGCAGCATCATGCTCTGGGGGTGCTTCTCTTCAGCAGGGACAGGGAAGCTGGTCAGAGTTGATGGGAAGATGGATAGAGCCAAATACAGGGCAATCTTGTAAGAAAACCTCTTGGAGTCTGCAAAAGACTTGAGACTGGGGCGGAGGTTCACCTTCCAGCAGGGCAACGACCCTAAACATAAAGCCAGCGCAACAATGAAATGGTTTAAAACAAAACATATGCATGTATTAGAATGGCCCAGTCAAAGTCCAGATCTAAATCCAATCGAGAATCTGTGGAAAGTTCTGAAAACTGCTGTTCAAAAACGCTGTCCATCTAATCTGACTGAGCTGGAGCTGTTTTGCAAAGAAGAATGGGCAAGGATTTCAGTCTCTAGATGTGCAAAGCTGGTAGAGACATACCCTAAAAGACTGGCAGCTGTAATTGCAGCAAAAGGTGCTTCTACATAGTATTGACTCAGGGGGCTGAATAATTAAGCACACCCCACTTTGCAGTTGTAAAAAATTTTTGGAATCATGTATGATTTTCGTTCCACTTCTCACGTGTACACCACTTTGCATTGGTCTTTCACGTGGAATTCCAATAAAATTGAGTCATGTTTGTGGCTGTAATGTGACAAAATGTGGAAAAGTCACTATACATATAAGTGCAGTTTTAGGCACATGTGCGGCACGACCATTCACGTCTATAGCCGCAGTCAGGGGGGATTGGCCACAGGCAGCCACGGCCAGCGATTAAAAAAAACGTGGTGAGCTGAGTTTTTAGGTCGCGGCCCCTCTTGATCGCCCCCCGATCACAGCCCGGAGAAGAGCCCCATTCAATTACATGGAGCGATTACAATCATGCGGCATGTGGAAACATAGCCTTAGGGTTCTTTTAGGTTGAACTTTAGCCTCTATGAAGAGCTTCCCCTTCTTCTAAGTGTGACTTCTAAAGTGTGACTCTTATTTACCAACCAAACTGAGGTTTTTTACAAGCCGCCTTTAGTGGGTGGGCTTGCTGTTCACTCTGAACAAATTATACTCAGAAGTGGGATGATGTGCATTTTCATTTATACCCTTTGTAGTTATTTTAAATGAAGTACTTCTACCTCGAGTTCAGCTTTAAGTTCCATCACCTCTTAATAAAAATATTACCCATTGCTAAATTCTTCTTTAACCTCTTTGGTGGTTCAACCATTTATGTTTCTTTAAGTCTAATGTACAATGTAATCTGCTTAAATTTTATGAAATAGGCTGACCCCATGTCACATGGACATGAATCCAGGAAAAAGACAACAGATTGATATTGCTGTATCAGGTATATAATCAGGTATATAATGTGAATTCTGTATGTCTGCTTTTAACGCTGAGCATGTACAGGTGAAGTGAATATGCAACTTAGTTTGGTACATCTCTGGCAAAGATTAAAACAATAATAGAAATTATAGAGTGGAGTTTTAGACTGTTCCAAATGCTTATTGTTGGGCAGTTCTCCTAATTATGATGTATCCATCAGAAAAAAAACTTATAGAAAAGACAGAGAAAGGAAGATTTTGCACCATACCCTCTCAGTGTGTCCTGTCCTCTTCTTCTCACTCTCAGGGCTTGTCTGTTGTCTTCATAGCCTGCAAACCTGTCCACTTGATGGTCCCCAAGTTCTGCCTGGCCTTGGGCTTGCTCCACATACCATAGTGCTGTACATCCCAGCATAAACTTGGCCAGCCATACCACCCCCATGATGGTAGGGGTTTAGGAATTACTTCAGTCTCTCTAAATACTCTCCCGGCTGCTTATAAAGGTTGTTTGGGTAAATTGACTTTTAAAGTAGTCTTGAACATAGAGATCTCCAGTCCTGTCGCACTCTTGCAGAGGCTGTGAAAAGATAAAAAACATATTGTATTATCATGTCAAAAGGACCAGCATGTAAAGAGAAAACAGTATAAAAATAGTTTTGTCACGATTATCAGCAAGCCTTTAACTTAAACATCTCTACATTCACATGCCAACTAAAGTACTGGCTTTTCCTCTATTTACATTACCAATGTTATACATGTGGGCATACTTTAGGTTGTTCCACTATGATTCAGTTTGTTGCAGGTTTCTGGTTGACTTACTATACTAAACATAGTGATTATGGTTATAAGGCCTTCATTCCACACAGTCACTTGTTTCTGGTTGCTTCTAGTTGTTACACTACTATACTGACTACAAGTCTGTGCTATTTCTTTTGACTGTGTCCCATTATATATTGATTGTGGCCCTCTTGACGTATGTCAAGTTGACTCATTATATCGATTTTAGGTCTGGAGGCATGCATTTGGTTTTCTTATTATGACGAAGACTTGTTTACTTTGTATTGGTAGCCTATTGAAAAGATTTTGTATTTGCTTTTAGGTCAGTTAAACTCTTTCTCATTGGAATCCAGATGGCTTTTGGCACTGAACCAACCATTAGCTAGGAAGGAAGGTATATGATATTGGTTAGCAGAATGGCACGGTTTCAGCACCTGGCACATTTATTATCTGGAACTGTTTGGTAAAGTGATCAACACTGACCACTATGATGCTAACCTTTTTTCCTCCCACTGATGATTTTCCCATCAATTGTCCACCAAGGCTGATATTTTTTTTTGTCTTGCCTCTGACATTATTAATTAATTACATTTATTTTTCTTTTGCTAAAAATCATTTCTTCTCATCTACCAACATGGATTTTTGGTTTCCATGAACAGTGGCACTGAAGTTTTGAAGGGCAGGCCCATTGTTGCATAGGACATGGCCAAGCTATGAGCACACCAAAATGCACCTAAATTTTGTACTTAAATGTGCAACAGTCTATCTATGTGATCCCTCCTCAGCTGACCCTATGGTCCCAACCACCTTCTCAGGCAGATCTTTAGATCTTGAGGGAGCTCTAAGGAAAACTCCAAGGCAAGGATGAAACATTATGGAATTGGTCACTTCTTCCCATGTTCTAATCCTACATTCCTGCAAACTGTGTCAGAGGGAATGCAATTTCTAGGTGTGCCATAGTTGGTTAGTAGTATGTATGTTGTTTTGCGGTGCACACATAATCTACTGTGTTTGAAACGTCAGCCAGCCTGCCAGGTAAACATGTTCCCAATCTTATTAATACGTAAAAGAATATAAGGGCATTATTATTTCTCAGACCCATCTTTAGGAAGAGGATTAAACATGAAAACCCGCAACACAGCTGTTCACACTGTGGCATGCCTCATGCAGCTCTGAGACAGCATGGAGTGCAGCATGAAATTAAACAAAAATAGCCAAATTACTTCAAAGGGCCTGCAGGAAAGTCTTTGGGACCAAACCACAATGGAGTGTGTACAAATGTTATCATCATGTAGTCTTTAGGAAAAACCTATTACCTATGATCTTACCACAAAAGCCGACCTTGGATGTATTCAACACAACACTTCAATTAGCCACAGGGACCTTGGAAACAAGTAATGTGGGCTCATTAAACAAAAAAATCACCTTCTTGTCTACATTAGCTCAAATTGTGGGAATAAAAAGTAAAATCAACTTTGTGGGAACAGACCACCTCACCATCTTGAAAGCATTAGAGATGGATACTTTTTTCTTTTGCCTATTTGACCACTAAAAGTCTATACCTTTGATGAAAGAACACATAGCAGACTCTTAATCTAGGCATACAGGGCTTGATTTCTGAATCGATTAGAGCACAATCGATCGCTGTGCACAGCGATTGATTGTGCTCGAACCGATTGAATCAAGACTCTCTTTGAGCTGGATCAATCAATCTCGCTCAAAGAAACCTTGATCAAACTGGGAACCACATGTTGGTAAATCCCTGTTCCATTGCCATTACTTTAGATTCAAAGTATCGAACAGGATCGATTGTGCACAAGTTGCTTTTCTCCTAAAAATATGGTTGTAAGGGTAATATATGGTCTATATTTAGTCTATAAATATATATTTTCTTATCCAAGGCATGGTCATGCATGTTAAAAACATACAGGGTAAACCAAAATTACTAAAGTAACGTTGACAAACCATTGATCTGATTTAATATACTGAAGTTTTCAAGGTTTCTTTTTGGATAAATCTTGGCACGCTCCCTACATGTGAAGACACTTGATGGATGGATGGACTGATGGATTAGTAACTGGGCATTGTACTGGTCGGTGAAAGGGAGGGTATCTGTCTAATCCTTAATTATAGATAGTTTTGGATGGTATGTAGGGAACAATACAGAAGAAAAGGTGCCTTTATACATTTTTATTATTATACTTTATACAAATTAAGCTATAATTTTTTAGTAGTGCTGTTGGCCCAAAAGTTTGAGTGACTTAGAAAAAAGTCCAATCCCACTTAAGCAGACATATTTGAAGTGGGCTGTACCAAATGCAATTTAGTGGGCGTACACTTGCATGTGTAAATGGGATGACTCTGGAAAAAAAAAAACTGGCAAAAGCCTGTATTTTTGCAGATGTTATATGACCCTGTGAAGTTCAGCTATGTCACACATAAATACTAACAGACTTTCCATATTGTTACGCGTTATTACAAATCCCAGTTGCCAATTCATATTTCGGTCTATACCACAACTTTCAAAATGTTTTACAAATCCCACATAAAATTCCATTGTATAACTTCCAAAATAGGATATAAGAGTGTAAGCCCCCTCTGGGGCATACCATATGGTTTGGGTTCTCTAAAAATCACAAGAATTTATTGTTGAAATGCTATCAGATCAATATGGATATAAAATGGACAGTGGCAACTTTCTGGGTGCTTAAATGCAATGACTAAGCGGTAAGTTTAAGTGGTGCGTAATCAACAGTAATATTATCTAATTGCATCATTCATATGAGTGTCACACTTTCATTCTCGATTATATCACCAAATTCCAAAAGAATTCATGCAAGTGTTTTTTATCACCATAGACTTTTGAAGGTGAATTTCTATAATTAATAGGAACCAGGAGTTAGCTCAAAAGGAGCCACAGCTGCAAGACACCCCCGTCTTCCACTTGCTAGTAACATCCCTTTACTGCCATCACACGGTACGCGCCCTTTTTAAAAAAAATACTCTCATTCAAACAATCATTCATAAGCATAACACTCATAGAATTTAATGAATACTTTTAATGCCATATGCAAAGCAAATATGCAGTTTGCCTGATGTTATTAAAAACATTTCCGCCATAAATGCACTATTGTTCACTTTCCAGGAAAAACTGAAATAGCATACAAAAGATTGTCAAAAAATGTATTTCTAACAATGGCATTTATTTTCTATAGCATATCCTGAACCTATGCTTAAAAGTAAGGAGTTATAGTATATGACAAACATACAATATGAGTAAAAAAAAACCCGTAAACTTCTTTTTAAGGATCTGAGTCGAGAACTGAATAGGTACCCAATTACCGAATCCATCATACAACAAACAATATATCGCGATCATGTGAACGTGTTGCATATAAAATGAAGGGAACAATTTAAGATGATCTAACTACCCAGAACTAATCAGAACATTACATATAATAAATCAGTGTGAAAAAAGATTAGTCCTAACCCCCACCCCCTACAAGAAAACACATTTTTTTCAATGAAGTAAAGCACAAAAGAGACTGGAATGTAACTAAAATTACAGAACTGTAATTCAAAACCATTTCTCCACATATACAGAGAAGAAGAGTATATTACCAACAAAAGTGGACATATCAAGACATGAGAAGAAACATTTACCTTGATTGTCTAACTGGACTATTAAAACTGCTGACACTGCATACTTCTACTTAGAGTTCAATACAGCTGACAAACTCTTCTCCAGTAATAAAACCACTGCAGGACCAAACAGCTCTAACACCCAGAAAAGGCATACACAATGAGAGATGGGGACATTATCCTATTGTTCCCTGCACACTCTTTAACTAATCAGTTCACTTCCACAGGCAGCACATCTGGAACATTTGTACTGTTCACACTTAAAACTAAAAGCTTGGCTTGCAGAAACACTGCACTCATATATAGACAAGCTACTTAGAACAAGATCCACATTCAATGAGTTTAAAGTAAATTAAAAAAAATAACTGCTACATGTAAAACAAAATATCCTAAAGTAGTTCAAAATACAGTTCTTGATACAGCGTTAGTGTCTCACGGGCAAAGATGGATATATACCTTCAGGTTCTGGAGAATGGTAAAGTGCCCAGAGCTTCTTTTGTTTAGTGGAGACTGGACAGAAGAGAAAGGAGTAAAGATGTGATTCCTGGGAGGAAAGAAAGGTAGTGCTTCTCCCAAATTGGGCAGGGGGAGTGTCTTATGGTGGGTGCAGAAAGAAGTACAGCCTCCCACATTCTTCATCCAAAAGTTTCTAACTTAAAGAGGGTGTGGGGAGCCAGAGAGGGAAGGGAGGGGGGTAGGGACTGAGAGATGTAGACTTTATCACCTAGAAGATTCAGACTATACTCATTAGGCTAAATCCCAAGTGCCTTTCCCTGCATCCAGCCCAGCACTTACATTCCAAATCTTTTTACAGCTCTCAAGCATCAATGTAGTTGATGTTTTAACATAAGCATGTTTGTTATAGATAAATGCAAATAAAAATATTAAGGTTTTTGCCAATAAACAGATGAAGCAATAAATCAAAAGTACAGTAGCCCACATCAACATATCCCATGTCTAATTTAGTGCAAGATGGGAGACAAATTGCATCCTCAAATGTTTGATTCAGAATGCTGTCTTTAGCTTCAAACTCATTCTAGATTATTGTACCCCAAAACAATCTTACACCATTGTTTTTGTGCAATATCTAGTATGTGTATAAAGTGCTGGGATTAAGAATCATAGCAGAATGGATCTCTGAACAATCGACCTACCAGACACCCACCAACATCCAGCAGCATAGGGTGCAGCGGGGTACCACAAGCTTATCTACTCCCTTCTCCTATCAATAGAACAAAACAAGTGTGTATACAGTGCTTATGTGTCCTCTAGTCTCACAAAGCAATCACAAAAAATTATGACTATTGTCTGACGTGGGTACAGTCCTTTCAGGTACAATGATCACCATTTTGCTTTTTAACTCAGCTCAAATGCAGTTGATACAAAGGCAAAGTCACTACCCGAAAATGAACAGAAATAAAGAATAAATAGTCGCGCACAACTGTCAGCAATTACATGGTCAGCACTAATCACATAACAGGAATGATGCCACTGGCCAGAAAGTCCATTGGGTGTTGTATGGAACCAGGTGAACCTCTCAGGATGAAAAAACAGGAAATTAAATAGTTCATTGGTCACTATAGGGTAGAGGGTGTGTTTAAGTCCAGGCAGGTAATATAAATGCAAAGGTACCTGAGCTGGTGGGCAATAACATGGTGTGGTTGGAGGGGAAATGTGCCTCCCCCTATAAAAGACAGAGCCTTGTGTCTTTGTGTCTGTTCCTATCACTCCACTAAAATGAATGTCAGCACACATTAAGGGCTCTCTCACGATACAAATATTCTGTTGTTGTTAGCTCTATATTGTACACAGGCTGACAATGTTGCTGTTGTTGAGTGGCTGCATTTCTTCTTCATGAATGCAGTGGAGTAAATGTAGCCACCTTGAGATAGCATGTGGCTGTATCCTCATCTGAAAATAAAGAAGAATCTACCAGTACAAGGTGAGAAAGGAGAGAAATGCTAGAAGGAGAAAAGGCATAACAAAAGGTGGTTCTTTTCACTGGAACATTGGTCATCATTCTGTAATACACTAATTACATAATGTAGTTTTGGATTTGATGGGAAATTAGAAAACTTTACTGTTCTAAAAAACAAAGCAATGCTTATAACGTATTTACATAGGTGCACAGTTCTCTCTAATGTTGAAGGTGGTATGCTTCCTAAAATTGGTGGTCACTCTTGTTTAATTTTCTCATGCTCCTGCCATAGTTGACAGCCTACTTATAGAACTCTTTGATACCTGGGGTTGTCATTGTTGACAGGCCAGCATTTATAAACATCACTTAATGGTACTGTGACAGCTGTACTGTCCTGTTATGTAAACGGAAAATGCACCTAGGTGGTCATACACAGCCATATGTGACAGATTTAAACATAGTTGTGTAGGGGGTACCCAGCATAATGACTACTAGTAGCTCTGGGATCAATGAGTATCATTAGTTTTAGAGAAATTGAAAAAAGAAATTTAGATGGACACTATGGGAAGAAAATTACTGTAGCGTGTTTTATAAATAAACCTGTTAAGCCCCCATACACATTTAAGCTGGTAATACACATGAAGATATGGGCCAGATCAATGGCTGCTTCGAGCGTCATGTGCGCTCATGGCCATCTATCTGGCCCATCTTATATACGGCCATCCCTGTTTATGAGCGGGACCATTCAATCCCTCTTGAAAACAAGGATATCGGACATGACTGTAAACCACGGTCGATGTCAGTTGCTTTGCATGGGGGCCACTGCTGTGTCTCCAGCCCCTCCGATATCGAGCCATGTATTCCCTGCTTTAGATCACTCCATACAATTTCCATTAGATCTACCAACAACTATGTAGTATAGTGGCCTATACATGATAGAACAAAAGTTAATTGTCCAGAAATTGTATGGTAAGATTGTAAGGTGTATGGGGGCCTTTAGACTGCTTAGTTTATAGACTAAAAATGTATGTTAAATTTTGTAATGTCATTCAGAGAGATCTGCTCTTGGAGATGCATCTTGTAGATCTGCTATTGTAGATATGTAGACATGTAGATATCCCGCTCGAAAACAGGGATATCGAACACGACCGTAAATCACGTTCAATGTCCGTTGCTTTGCATAGAAACCGCAGGGTCTCCATGCAAAGCATCGGCTGAGCTGGAGAGATAGCAGAGCTATCTCTCCAGCTCTTTTGATATCTGACAGCAGTGTGATGACATCATCACACTGCTGCAGGGAACATCAGATGGCTCCAATATCGAGCCGCGTGTTCCCTGCTTAACTAGCACCTGAATATGCATATTTAAGAAAACTATAGGCAATTATGAAATGTATTGATGTAGGACCTAAAACTAGAATCTACTAGATTCTATCTGTGAGGTAATGTGATCTTTTGTCTACCCTAATAATCCTGAACAAGCTTTTTATATTCTGGCTTCAGAGGAGTGACATATGTGTTCAAGTGAATTGAGGTGGGTTACTGCACTTGCATCAAATGCTGCCACAATGTGGTTAGATTGATACCAATAAATACGTGAATTTGTGATTTCCAGTCATTATTACCTTCATTGCACAAATCGGCACTTGTACATGCACGTATTACGAACACATTGCACAGTAGTTCAGGGTACTGATGTAAAAAAGTCAA
Organism: Ptychadena robeensis; assembly: GCA_036250615.1. Lineage (NCBI taxonomy): Eukaryota > Metazoa > Chordata > Amphibia > Anura > Ptychadenidae > Ptychadena > Ptychadena robeensis. The sequence continues at coordinate 141,611,147 of CM070032.1, read as the reverse complement.
GAATATTTGTGATTACGAATATATAGCACTATATTCAAGATTTTGCGAATTCTCGAAGTGACGATATTTGCAATAAAAAAAATAGAATAGAATATTCAACACTAATTAAGAACTCTCTCAACAAGCCAAGATTTAGATTGTAGGGTGACAGGCCATAAAATTGCCAAAGAAATGTAGATGCAAATGTCACACAACCTCACTGACCAATCTAATATATGGCTGCTATAGTGATAGTCTAAAGGTAGCCATATGCACATATACATATTAACTGTTGCTCAATTGATCTTCATTTAGATTTAACATTGATCGATCGTACCAGCACACACTGTAATGTATGCAAAAGTTATCAAATCCTTCCTTGCATGCTCCATAGTACCATCACATACAAATTGATCAACATACCTTAAAAACCTTAAAGTGCCATTACATAGCCATCAGTATGATCAACTGAAATGTATCAACAAGTCTCATTGGGCAATAGAATAAAACACAGGGAAAATACATAACCTCCTAAAACTAGTATCCTGATTAAGCCACTGTGATGCCTTCATGCCTAATCTCTGCACTTCCTATACTTTTACCCAGAGGAGCTTGGGCTAAAGCACAGTGTTGTCATCTCAGTCATCCCATCCAGGCATGAACATGCACCAGTAAAAGCCACAGGTTCACAGACAAGAAAGATAAAATCAATCATTTAAACTATTCTTAAAGACTCCAATGAGTTGTTGCTTCTAAAGTTTTCTTAAGAATTCAGTTGAGGAAACAAATCTTCCTCTAGAATCAAAGCTAATTCATTCTGTAGCCTTCCACTCTTTAGCCTTCCAACTGACTCAACTTCCAACCGACAATCTGTAACAAGGTATTTTATACAATGACCAAAAAATGTCCCAGAACCTTCTTATCCCTTCACTCAGTCTGAAAGTGATGGGTGCTTGAATTACAACTAGCAAGTACAAATACTGTCACATAAAAATATACTTGTACTGGAAATGCTAATGTGGCGTGTCCAATAATACATAGTGTGTACTACCCTTTTTACCCCAAAATAAGGCATCTCCCGAAATTAGGGCACCCTTAAATTTTTGCCTCATGCTAAAATATAAGGCATCCCCCGAAAAAAAGGCACCCCCCGAAAATACGGTTCTGTAAATCTGGACAGGGGAGATCAGAGGGGGCAATCAATATAACACATGTGGATCAGAAGGGGTTACTGAGATGGTAATCCACCACTCAGTAAACGATGCAGCACATACAATGTGCAAGAGCCCTAACCAATGCCAATGTCCCTAATAACTGGAGCATTATGCCATAGGAGATGGTACATCAGAGCTACATTATATTATTTTACTCCTTTTGAATGATGAAAAGTAGCCGTTTACACAGCTCTGGATAGGCATTCCTGTTGATCTCAAAGGTGATTATAGTTGACTAATTTTAACAATATAGCTTTTTACATATATGATAGAGTCAGTGGATAGCTGATAATTTTTTGCATCTATAGCATAAAGGGCCTTCAAATAATAACTAATAGTTCTAAAATGTTTGGTAATAGGTTCTTGTTTTTCTTCATTTAGTCATGTCTCAATACTAAAATCAGGAAGATACCAAAAAAAAGAGATTTGGAGAAAAAGAAGTGTTCTATTCCATAAACACAAATTTAGTATTTGCACCAAGTAGGTTAACAAAGAGAAAGGGAAATGATAGATGCCCTTTAACCCCATGGGATCAGGAGCTCTTTGCACTCTGAACTCCCTGAAGTCAAACTAATTAAGTTAGCCTCTTTACTACTGTCAACAAAGAAAAGGGAAATCCAAACAGATTATCTTGAGAAAATAATGATGGACTTGGAGGTTTAGCTATACTTCTAGATCCTCTAGATCCTCTTTTCTAAGAAAACTATCTATTTGACTGGTAAATGTTAAGTGTAAGATGGAAAGATTGCTTGGGAAATCCATAGTACGTAGAGAAGGAGGGTAAATATTTTCTGATCATAAAGAAGATACACATGATTAAATATGTATAAGAGTAATTTGGGTTTCCCATAAAAAATAAAGGACTTATGTCAAGGCGCCTAATTTTCTTGAAGGATAGGTTGTTCTCTTTTTTTATTTATTAAAAATTTGTAGTACAGGTAATGTCGACACGTTTCGTGGTGTTAACACCACTTCCTCAGGACAATTTTTATATGTATAATTTTCATATATTGTTTGTGAATGCAGACACGGTGCACAGCAGAGTATGGTTAAATATGTATCTTTAAAAAAAGTATGGATAAATATGAATTTGCATAATTAAATATTAAAGTAAATTGAGTTTTTTTCCATATTATGCCATTCTTTATTTACAGCAGGGGCCTCAACCCTTATTTTAATAGTTATTATTGTTCTTAAACAGGTGGGCTACTCCATGTGTATAGAGAAATGAAAGTTTTGCTGTTTGTACCTAGGTTTACTACATCTTTAGTACCTTATTAAATGAAATATGTACCATGTGAAATAAAGCATGTGTTATACACTGCTCAAAAAATAAAGGTAACACAAAATTAAGACATCCCAAATCTGAATGATTGAAATATTCTTTTAAACATATGAGCCTTTGTATCCTCCCCACCTACTCAGCTTTTCTCTAACATAAAGAGCAACTCCATCTGGGTAGCAAACCAAAAGTTCATGAATTGGGTGCACCAAGGGGGCTTTTGGCTACTGCTTAATTCCTCCAGGGACTTTCTAGAGCTAAGTATTAATGGGGTAGCAATACCGCATATATACATATATCATATATTGCATATGGCAATATGAAATTTTTGTAACCACTGAGCTATGTTTCAAATAAACATCATTAATCATCTTTAACATGTGTGGCATCAGCTGCAATTGAGGATAGGAACCTACAGTAAGCACATAAATTAAGCACATGGAGATACACTTCCTGAAAAAAAGTTTGGTACAAAGGCAGATGGTCACCCTATGACTGATTGATTTGTCATTCCCATAAAGCATACAAGCTACATGGCATGGATTTTAAATGCCCACAGCAGCCAATTTATTAGCAACTTATTAACATTTATTTAAACATAATACCAGAAAAAGGGGGTAGTTTCCAAAAGGCTTCAATAAACAAAATCATTCCACAGTGTCTATTTTCCTCATCCACACCCCAACCAGCTCCGGTTAAGCACCAGAATTGAACAATTCCCCTATGCATTCCTATGTTAAAACACCAAAACCATACTGGGGAGCACCACAGGCAGAGCTACATGGGAGAGCTTTGATCTGGCTATCAGGGCCACTTTTCATGCTATGCCGAACATGCATGCACATAGAGCCCTGGAGCCCTCCATTGCACAAATATCTGGCACCCTCCCCATGCAGATCTGAACAGCGCGAGCTGCCAACAGGGTGGGGTGTGCACTGGAGGGGGAAGAAGAAGATGAAGGAGGAACAGTGTGTATGGGCGTGTTCCTTTTCTTTTTTTGTTTCCCCCTCCAGCTACTTGCATAGGGCCCCCAAAGGCTAGAAACGGCACTCCTGGCTATGCTCTGCATTGTTTATATCAGTGGGGCTCCACAGATGCATTTCCCATCTGACAGCTTTTCCGCCTCATAGACTAAGCTTTTTTTGCTGGAGAGCGAAGGCACCATAACACCATAAGGCACAGACCCCCCCCCCCATATAGTGTAATATATTCTGTTATTCTAGGGCTCTAAATGCTATCCACTTTTTCAAAAATAACAACAAATATTTGAAGTAGCATGCACAACTGAGCTCTCCAGCACAAGTCACTCTTCCATGTATGTTTGTAAATCCACCACTGCATGCAAAGATGCCAGATGGTAAAGATACCAGAATATTTGGATTCCAAATATTGTATGCCCAAGAAAAACTTTTGATGTTAGAATTTGTTTTCAGAATTTATTTAGGTCAAAAGTTTATGATAATGAATATCCTTTAGTTTAAAATAATGATGTATATTGAGAATAGAGATGTGAGCTAACAGCCTGCATATCTAAAGGGATTCCAGGAATGCTAGATACTTACAGCCATGTACTTGAAGATGTTTGTAGAAGTCTTTATCAGCCATCAGGCAGGAAATGTGAACTGGCAGATAGCTAAAGGTCCCAGGGGAAAAAAGCAGAAAAGGAAAAACCTTCATGGGCATGCACTCAACTTGGTGACAAATGACCAAAGAGTACAATGGATACAGGTGCAAAGAGTACTCTGGCTCCCCAAATTTAAATTACACTTTAAGTTAAAGATAATACAGAAAACTCCAGTCTTCAAAGTCTAGGCCTAGTAAAAAGCATACCAATTGAGTATACGAATAGTGCATAAAGGCGAACAAGTCTAAATCCCAAAATATATAATGACATAGGGCAGAGATGGGGCTGGGTAGGGTGAGGTGAATCCACCGTTATTTCCGGAGATCAGGGAGCTAGACCCTGTGCTGATCCTCTCAGTCAACTAGATTCTTCATAGGGTATAGTCCCTCTTCTTTGTATACTAGGGTAAGTTTACAAAGAGACAAAAGTCCACCTAACCTGTGGATGTCCTAGTAGAAAATAAATTCAACTATAAAGCTTATCAGTACAGGTGCCAGGGTGCCAACCATACCCATTATACACTGGGAAGTGCAATGCAAGAAAACTGAAAAGAATATGTAGTGAGAAAGGAACTGTGGATTCACCTCACATACCCGACCCTGTCTCTGCCTTATGCGCATTGGGGGTATATTCAGTTACACAGGACATACTCCCATACAGGTAACTAGGGATGGGATTGCCTAACCTGTCTATTTACACTTTATTACTGATACTAACAAATAAAGAGTATCCAACTCCTTTCTGGATAGTGCATACTAATGTTTGATGGATGTATATACACATAATACTGCTATATGGATGGAAATTCTTTTTATTCTCTAAAGCTACAGACAAGTCTAAATTATCTATGTCTCCTGATGAAGCAGTTTAAGACTGCAAAATGCGTCGAGACTTGAAAAAGAATGTTATACAGGGCTGAGACCCAAAATACTGTAATGTATACTATTTTTTTCTTTGTGAACCGTTTTCACTTTACTTGATATAAACAAATTTGTTGTACCTTATTCTCATATTGCCGTTAAAGTCCAATATTTGTGTCTGGTATCACTGGTATAGGGTGCCACAAAAAAGATTGGGGTCTTTTTCTCCCTGTCCTGCATTTTATTTTTATAGTAAAAAGCATGCTGCACAGAAGAACCTAGAACTTCCATGAGTGGAATTTTCATGGGATCCTGTGCTTTACTCTCCATATTGGATTTTTAAACTTTGCTTTGTATCCCTTTTACTTTTTTCACCTCATATTTGTAAACATTTAATACCTATAAAGTATTTTTTTAGTTGTATACCAAATGTATTTGTAAGTTGGTAGCAATGGCCATTGACTAAAAAGGACTGCCTCGAAGTATACTCGTGAGCTTGACATGTGGGCTTTTTTCTCCATGATAAGCTCTACAGGTTCATGTTCACTGCAACTATTTCTTTGGCATCTAACAAGCTCAAATCCTACCTGTTGAATACCCACATTTAGCAAGGAAACTACTGTTTTTCACCCCTTTTTCCTGCCCCCATTCTCGTAACTTTTTTCCTATAAGTCTCCCTTAAAACCCTGTCAGGCTTAGTTGTACCCTGCAATTGAGCCTAATGACAGAATTCACAGGAATACTTTTCTGAAAGGTTGGTGAGGTGGAGGGGGGGGGGGGACCAAGGCATGTTCAGCAGTAGGGGAAAACACCATAATAAAGTCACCTCCCGTGAGAAGGGACAGAACCTTTTCCAGATAAGAATGACGGTTAGAATCAGGAGCATAGATATTGGCCAAAGCTTGGAAGGACCAAGGTTACAATGGAGGAAGAGATATCTGCCTTCGGGGGTCTACTATGGTAGTAGTGGGCATGAAGGAGACAGAGGAGCTTTGAAATGGGTCGTCCCCCCCGGTGAGGAAAAAGGGGTACAAAATTTGTGAACCTGGTGGCTAACAGGAGCAATGCATAAAAACAGAAATTACATGGGTATCCACGCAATGATAATGTGGACAGTTGTATAATATAAGATAGCTTATAGTACTGTCCTGTACAGGAGAGTCCTTTGCAAGATCAGGTAATTGGCCCCCGGGAAGATTGGGGCTGCATCAGGTGTGTTACAGTAGTCCATGCAGGTGGGGTGAAGGCAAAGGCGGCAGTGAAGCCATACCAAAGTCCTTGCAGAAAGTTCCACTGAATAGCCAATCAGGCAGGACAAACAGAAAGCCCCACCTGTAGCCAACGTGGTTGTCTCGAAGGATGGTGAGAAGAGGGTAGAGGAGCCTCCATTGATGTGCTCGGTCATTCTGCTCTTGCTGGAGAAAGGGGTTGTGGAGGTGAATCCTGTGCAGGGGAAGCACCATGCGGCCTCTGTAGCCATGGGCTTCATTTTGGATCCCAACTACACTGTGATCTTGGATCCCGACTCCTTTTATGGAGACTGCAGGAGAAGAAGCTGCAGTGCTGGACCTCCCTGTGGACTTGGGGTCCTGCTGTCGTCTCCGGTTATCCATGGCTGGGGCTGGGTGCAGAGCATATATTCTGGGTCTGGCCTGGAGCTCTTCTAGTGCATGTCTGCTTGGACCCGCATCCAGACTCCATCCCCCTACATAACTACTACTATTCTAAGACAGAAAGTTAGAGAACATCCAAAATGTATTGGTTGTCACTGAAACAGATATAACTGCTAGGTTAATTGGCAAAGGTGTGATCTTTCACCGAAGAAGAATTTCACTTTTTGAGCTTTTAGGACAGGAAGTGAAGGGCAATCTCTCCAATGGTGAAAAGGAGATTGATAAAATCTCAGAGAGTTTTGAACTCTTCCCAGCATATACAATAGTCCTACATTGTTCTGCTTATGAATGCAGCAAGAAAGAATAGGTGTCCTAGTTCACAGTGGTTCAACAAACATAGGGTTCAAGCTTTGATGTGTGTTTGAGCTTTGGGAGGGCCAGAGATCTTTTATACGGCAAATATCAGCCTAGCCAGCTTTAAAACTGATTCACAATTAATGGCCTAAAATTTACTTTATATGCAACCCAAGAGCATGTTTTTAAAAAATGCAGAGCACAGTAATGGAAGATTATTTCCACGCATGCTAAATTGATTTAGTGCAACAGGAGACAGCTGCAACTACGCTTTAGAATGTGAAATATCCTATATAAACAATGGCTGGCTTTCTATGAATTCTTTTTATCATTAATTCCATCCAGCTGATTCATCCAGTTGATTTCATAGGTCATCATGTTTATAACATTTTACAGCATGCTATATATCTTTGTCCTTAATAGACAGTATTCACAGATTTTTGTTTATGAGCTGATTTTATAGATGTGCTGGGCTGATATGCAACATGCGTGAGCTATACAAAACTGTGCCTAAGATATTGCTGCAATTCCTCTGACATGATATCATTGTTTACTTTTCCTATAGGAGATGTACAAATGCAAATGAGACTACTTTATTTCCCCATATTTAGTTCTGTCTACATAGAAATCCTAAAAGTGGAATCTGCAATGCTTAAATCTAAGGACAGTTCATACAGAAATGCCATGTTTTCCTGAAAAATCCTAAGAGTCCTAAGGTCATCTAAATAAACGAAACAGGGGCGTGGCTTGGCAATGGCCGACTAGAGACGTACTCTTCACGAGCTCCCGTCGACCGCCCGTACCACTCACCGTTACAAACCCTTGACGACTGTCAAAACTAACCCTACGTGATGTCTTAGTCCAGCGGCTCCAAAGGGAGGAAGAAAGACCCGAAAGACGCCGGGCTAAGCATGTATTACGGCTCACAACGCTCCGAGAAACAGCAGTGCACCCCTTCCAAGATGGCGGATTCCCGCCCTGCGAAGACTCTGGGCGCGAGCAGGACCAAGAGCAGGACCAAGCCCTCGTATGCGGCAACTGACACGGCTTCATGGTCCTCCAACCCCGCTTCGGGTGAGGCTTCTGACCAGGAGGAAATGCAGTGCAACACTGTGAAAGATCTTCCCCCAGCCTTTCAACTGCTCATAAAAAGTCTCCCTTCCAGGGCTGATTTGGATGCCCTAGCCGGCCGCATGACTACTACATGGAAGCAGGATCTCCAGCCCCTCCAGACTGCGGTCACTGACATGGGGTCCAGGTTGGACACTCTGGATGCCGCGCAGGCAACAACAAATACCAGACTGGACAAGAGAGAGGCTAAACTGATGGAACAGGATATTAAAATCGACTCCATGCAGCTCTATCAGGAGGACGGAGAAGATAGAGATAGGCGCAATAACTTGAGAATTTGTGGGGTCCCCGAAGCTACCCCTCCTGATATGTTAATGGACACAATCCTGGCTATCTTTGGATCTCTATTGGGCACCACTAACCCGGACGACATAATACTGGACAGGGTCCACAGAGTGGCGGGACGTCGGCCCTCGCCCACCGGAGGTCCCCGAGACGTACTATGCCGGGTCCATTATTTT
>CM070032.1:141576436-141588331 GCA_036250615.1 Ptychadena robeensis | reverse complement strand
TTTAAAATTCGCCTCCCATTGAAGTCAATGGCGGGTTCGCCGGTTTGCCGGGTTCGCGAATTTTTGCGTTAGTTCGCATTCGCCGTTTGCGAACGCGCAATTCCGGGTTCGCGCCATCACTATTGAGCAAGTCGTTGGCAACTTTAGTGATGGCTGTCTCAGTGGAATGAGAAGGTCGGAAGCCAGATTGGAGGGGGTCAAAGAAGGAATTCGCAGTCAGATAGTTGGTGAGTCTTTTGTAAACAAGGGTAGTTTTGAAGCAAAAGGAAGAAGAGAGATAGGTCGTTAGCTAGAGGGAAGAGAGGGGTCAAGTGATGGCTTCTTCAGTATGGGGAGGATTGTGGCATGTTTGAAGGATGATGGGAAGATACCAGAGGAAAGGGAGATGTTGAAAAGTTCAGTCAGTGCCAGGGCGAGGGTGGTAGAATGGGTCTTAAGAAGATCAGCGGGTGTTTGTCCTGAAAGTATGTGGCCAGGTCTTGGGCAGAGAAGGTAGCAGTGGGAGAGGGAGGAGTAGGATTGAGGAGAGAGTTGAAGGTGGAGAAGAGGCAGTGAGGGTTGGGTGCTTGTGAGAATATGAGTAAGGAGAAGTAGGTTTGTTTGGCAGCAGTAAGCTCATATAATGTGGAACTAATGCACTAGTATCACTGTTATTTCCAAAAATTTGCATCATTCCCCTATTGGGGAAATCATATAGATTTAGCTATTTTTTTACATAAATATTGACCGATGATGTACCTAGAAATAGTATGGAGATTTAAAGTCACAGTAAATTTAGTAAAGTTTAAAAAAAGTTTATGTATTAAAAAAAGAAAAACAGAACAACATTGATTCATGTTACTGTTTCACATAGCAGTTACATTTGTAGTGTAACCACACAAGTAAGGGAAGACACTATCCCCTAAATCCTTTGTCCCTTGAAACTCTGGGGCAGGAAGGGTATAAAGGTTCAGTACAGACAGGAGAGGGGCAGTCTGTAGGAGTTGGTCCTGATAAGACAGCAGCAACTGAGCTCGAGAGCTGTGTGCAGGCCTGTAATACTCCACCATTTAAATCGTCATGTGCGCATCTGGTGGACTCAATAGCATGCACTTTTTGGATGAGACCAAACTGCATGCAAACCAGGACATATTGGCATCATCCCAGATACCCAATTCCAGTTTGGACTGGTTGCAGCTCCACATGGCCTTTTTTCTTCCTCCTCCCTTTGGGAATGCAAGTACCTGTATCTGCCTTAATTATTGACAACCCTATGCCCTCTTTGGGACAGTAGAGATGATCAAATTTTTTGAATAGCTGACTTTGTGGGCTGATTGCAAAGCCTCTGAAAATGATATCATCACCAAAATGTAGAAAAGGGTTGTGGGCACATTTGAAGGAAATTTTGCTCTAGCACAATTTTGCTCTTTGCAAAAATTTAGTTCAAAATCAAAGTCTAAATTTCGATTTTCAACATTTTTACTTGACTTTGAACTAAATTTATGCAAAAACAATTTGTGTTAGGGCAATATTTTTTGTAGTATACCCCCAGCCCTTCTCTACATCTCCAGCAAGTTTGGTCGTGATATCTTTTCAGGGGTTTAGCAATTAGCTTAAAAACTTTGAAATGCTTGATTTTTTTTTATTTGACAATCTCAATGGGACAGGCACATTTGTTGGTTCCTGCTGTTATACTGTTCTGCCTTTGTGTTATTAAAGCAATGTTGTTGTAAGCTTGATTACTGTCATTGATTGTTAACTGACACATTTGCGATTATCCTAAAGCCAACTCTTAACAGAACTATTTATCCCTCAGATGGCTGTCATAACTGATTTCCATGATGATTGAAGGCAGCCTATCATTTGTGTTGACTTTCTTAAAACTAATGTGATCTAGAATGCTTGGTCCTATCCCCATAATCTCTTGCTGTTTTGTCTTGAGAATACTGTAAAACACCCACACAGAAAAGGTGGAGTAAAAACATAGAAACACATGCCATTTGCTGCTTATGTGTAGATAAGTACCATACTTTCATGGTCTTTGCCCGTGTGCCCATGCTTTTGCTTTGCAAAACAATGCACATATTTTTAAGAGAATAGTTTCAAGTCTAAACTTCTAAGGGACCAAACATTTTAGATCTGTGGGATCAAACTTCTACAACAATAAAATATTAAATAAAATGATGCACTGACTACTGACTACACTGTCACAATTCATAAATGAAAGAGTTTAGAGCTGGATTACTCATTAGGGCCCTTTCACTGCAACAGCAAAGCAATAGTAATACTGAAATTGAACCAGAGTGAGAGACCATTTAAAGGCTCCATAACCCTCTGCAGGGGTGTTGAATTACTTAACTGATTAGAGATTTGAGTCCAGAGTATTGAACCTTTTTACAATATTCTAATATTCTGAGATTTAGATTTTGGGGTTTTCATAAACTGTAAACCATAATCATCAAAATGATTGCAAATAAAGGCTTGAAATGTCTCGATTTGCACGTAATTGGTCTATTTTATATATTAGTTAAAAATTTTTCGAAAATCACCTTTATATCTGTTACATACCCACATCCAACCCTAGCAATAGTCCTTTGCATATACAAAAATGCGGGGTGAGCAACACATGGGGTGGCAACACAGAGAACAATGTGCAGAATGTGACAGAGAGCAGAATGAGAAGGGATGTAACTGAGATCTATACTTGGTCTATCTATTTAATAATGATATAAATACATGCCACCAAAGACACATAAGTGAAAATAAAGAAGTTGGAAGTGCCGATTGCAGCATCATTATGTTTTTTTGTTGTTTTTTTTGGTCCTTATTATCCCAAACATCTGTGCAAGCTATTTACACAATGCTTCTTTTCTAATTGTCTTTATCAACATGTTAAATATTAAAATTTTAAACTGTGTTAACACAATTAACTGCATGGGTTATTTATATTGTTGTTTTTTGCCTGCCTATCTTAACTGAAGGGACCAATATGAGCATGCTTAGATTTCTCAAATAGAAAGTATATTTCATCATTATTATTACTGGGGTCACATGCCTGAAAATGTTCCATTACACTGTCATTGTAAAATGACATCACATCACAATTTATTTAACCTGCCAATGCTTTGGTCCTTAGGCGGACCAAGCCCTTGAAGATAAATTAGGACGATATCAGACTGAGGACCTGAAATCGGAAGTAAGGCTAAATTTACACTGTCATTCCCCGAGCTGCTTTCAGCCCACAGCAGCTCTGGAAGCTTCTGCAGCTTTGCGAGAGACGACTGCCTGAACTATTTTGCAGCCGTTTGCAGGTCGTCTAGATTCGGACCCCATAGAGGAAAACCACCTAATATTGCGTGCGCCGGTCCACTTGAGCGATCGCCCGTGCAGGCGATTTTTAACGGCGTCTATTCACATCTATGGCCACGGTTAAAAATCGCGTCTCCAACCGGATTCTTAACCGCGCCCATTCACTCTCTATAGGCGGGGTTAAGAATCCATGGATGGAGACATGATTTTTAACTGATCAGCCAAGAAGGGGGGGGGCAGGATATCTTGCCACACACCTCTACTTCCTGCCGTGCCGCAGTTTGATATGTGGGAGACTGCGGGAGATCTCGGGAGATAGGTGGGTGCTAGCAATTCAAACCGCGGGAGAACGCAGAAGTGGAAACATGTTCTTACAGCGTTTCACTTTAAGATAAAGGTTTAGGGTCATAAGGTCATTGCTATTACTAGTTAATGACAATCATTTTTAAGTTTAACCACTAAAAAGATGTAAAATGTTGTGTGTAAAATTCTCTACTGCTTTGGTTGAAGATCAGTTCACATTTTAGGAGTCATTCATGTAAAAAACTATAACATTTTTAGAGTGGAGGACCACACATTTGGAAATGAAAGATCATAGATAAAGTAAAATGAACTTTGATACTAATTTGAGTATAGCTATTTAGTTAAGAAAAGTCTTTTTGTACAACTGTAACAGCCTGCAGGCTGTATGTAAACCTGAATACTTTTAGTGCAGCGATGTGTAGCAATGCTGGTCACCTAACACTCCATTTATGATGTGAAAGCAGCATGTACCAACCCCCAGAGCAGTAGACAAAACACTATAAGGTGTCTACATTGCATCATGGAAGTCTCACTTTAATGAAAAGAATGAAGGCGCTTCACAAACTTTTATGAAATGTAAAAACTACAAATGTATATTTATAAAGATCACATTTTCTTTTTTTCAAAAAATGCCTTAACAAGTTTTCTACCTTTTATCCCTTGCCTGAATGCTTTCTTGACTTCTGTCTTCTCTTCTATTTGGGTGCCATTGTTGCTTCAAAAGCTGTTCTCCTTCTCTTTTCCTGCATGCACTTTGGACACTCAAAAATTGCAGTCAATAAGTGCATGGAGACCGTGGGGTCTCCCTACTAAGCATTGGCTGAGCTGCGCCCCCAGCTCCTCAGATATCTGACAGCAGCATGATGACATCATCAAGCTGCTGCAGGGAACCTCGAACGGCTCCAATATCGAGCTGTGTGTTCCCTGCATTAAGGATGGATCTCTGAATGATTGCCCTGCCCAAAGCCTGATTTTGTTTTTTTGGGGGGCCGGGGGGACCCAGTTTCACTGGGAACAATCGAGAACAGTTTTTTCCAGCTACCAAAATTGGATATGTGTATGAAGGTTTAAATAGATCACTACTTAATTTCAGTTTGCTTTTCCTAGTATAATTGTGATTATTTTTTATGAATAAGATAAGTGTACTCATTCGTTTTTTGTTGTAAGCTCATCAACAAGAGAAATGTTTTTGCCCAAAACCATCTTTATGGGAGTAAAGTGGTTTGGAGCCTTGGGTCCCAGAAATAAGAGCATCTACATGCCTGGAATGAAGTACACCAGCTTCTAAAATAATAGTAGATCAACAATTTATCTTTACCTATTGTGATGACAAAAATATTTTTTAAATAGCAAAGCCTCTCAGCAGAAGTGGTTAGGTTAACAGTTTGTAAGTAATTGTTATCCTTTGTGAAATAACCCAAATCTTATAAATACTAATTTCTTATCTCATGAAAACCATTGCACATAATATCCACAGTCAGGTCATGATTTCATGATTCTCCAGAACAACACAGATCTGCCCTTCCCTCTATGTCCATTTTTTCCCACACCTTCAGTTAACTAATTCTTCATGCTCCAGTTCTTTTCTCGAACTGTTGCTATACAGTAACCTCTGTCTAACCCAACCTATTGCAAAGCATATCTTGCAATAAAACATGCCAGAACTATACAAGATCAAGTAAAAATGGGTTGATATTCCACAGCTGAACAGGGAATACATGGGTATTGGTGTGAAATATGTGGGAGAGTATGGGTGTGAAATATGCTATTCATCTTCCTAGTTTTCACAAGAGGCAGGAAAGCTTATCAATATGCAAAAGGTTTGGTTAATGTGTTGATAATGTTTTCTCCACCTGCCTGAAAATAGATGTCTACAGGAATTACAATTTTCCCATTATTACTGTTCATCCAACTATTTCATTGAAATTGTCCTTGTTAGCCTCAATTGAAAATCTCCCCCTCCCCTTTGGAAAGATTAATTGCTTTTACAGTCTTACACTAGGAGTGCAAGTGGTGTATAAATGCAAATCTTCAAGTTGTGCTTTTGCCCTGTATCAGGCCACCTGTAAAAATGGTTAATGCTTCTAAGGATTGGACACCTAGTGTGGATAGTCAAGCTTTGGTCACAGGCCTACAGTATTAGAAGCTAGCTACAGTGAATATACAAATGCTTCATTGTGGGTGTTCTTTTGGTGATGTGCAGTATTGTTTTTGTGCTAAAAAAATGAAGCATGGTGAATCAAGGGCCTGACATTTTTATTTGTAGACTTATTATATCCAGTGTACAGATGCCCCCTTCAATTAAGGTGGCCATTGAAGGTTTGATTTGCGACCCATTTTGGTGCAGATCAACCACAGTGCGTGCTTGCGACGATCAATCTGCCATGAAATTGGCCGCACATCGTACACATCCACCTTAAATCAGGCAATAAATCGGTCTTACAAATAACGGGTATTCCCGTAATTTGAAGATCGATCTCATTACTTTGGCTGGGGACCAATGTCTCGCCTCTATTACTATTCATCACCTCAAGCTTAAACATGTTTGGTCTTTTAGGTCAGGTTGCACCAACTCTCATTTTATCCATGACAGCACCGTTCATTAATTTCATGAATTACCTAGTGTCGCATTAAAGTATATTTTAAGCCCCCTCTTTGTTTTTCACTGCTATCCAGTAACTCCTTTAGGGCTCATTCACACTATATGTACGTTGTTGCCAAGCTATGAACTGTGTTCCATAGGAAACTTGCTCTACCAATCCTTGCATGTGCTGCATTATGTGTTGCAGTGCGTTATTGCATCACACATTTTAATGCACTAGCATTTTTAAGCAAACATAATGGAAATGCAAACACATTGCATTCAATTATACATACAGTGTGTACTGCGCAATGCATACCGCATAACGCATGCGTTGCCAGTATACAATGTAGCGCATATATAAGAGATGGTGATATTTAAAAACATTTCAACTAACTGACTTTGAGAGTGAATTGAAAAGCCCCAGAACATATATCATTACCACTGGTAAATTCACCACTGGTAGAAGGAAATAAAATGAAAGGAAGGCTCATTATTACTCTATGCTAGAGATGGTTGGATTTTTTGACTAACTGACTTGATTGCAAAGCCACTGAACACATCAAGTCAAAATTATTCAATAGTGAGAATTTGGACATGACTTAGAAATTCATTTTGCAAAAACTACATATGCAAGAGCAATATTTTTGTTGTACTTCTCCCGCAATCATTACACACACCATATCCTCCATATATTTTTAGCAATTCTGGCGATGGTTCTGGGGACTTGCAATTAACTCACAAAATCCGCTAATCAAAAAATTTGACTATCTCTAGTGTATAGTACTAATGATCCCTTAGAGAGCTTTCCATTGTTTCCCTTTGCCAATGCTGAATGTACATCAGGGTCGGAGAGTGTAAAAAAAAAGTTGTGGATGGCTGTACAGTATAACATTACTCACAATGTTTGCCTATAAGCCAATATCTGTTTCTCAGCATGTACTGTCCCTAGAACAGTTTTAACACAAGATACAAAATATAAACTATTGTTCTTTGTCCACAGAACCTAATACTTGGCTTTGTGTATTCTTACTGCTGCTTCTGCTCAATATTTTCATTCCACCTCTCTTTTCCTCCATCCAGTCTACTGTCTGCTCTCAATGCCTCCTTTTTCAATCAGTGGTGCATGCTGCACTTTTTTCTTCCCTCCTTGACATCCATTTATTATCCAGACATCCATCATCAAGGGCCTCTCTCCTTTGTAATTTTATGCTATGTTCACTTGCTATCTACTGTGCTGAATTGTGTCATAAGTCACATTTAGCCCCCAGATAACAAGTGCAGGTACGTTTTTGGTAATGCTTACAATTTGCTGAAACGAACATTTTGAATATAATGTGAATGCCCTGCTGCAATGCTATGAATGCAAACACTAGAAATTAAAAGATGAACTCGAAGATGAATGTTTAATAAACACTTTCAATATACCTTTTCCACACTTCAATGGTTAAATGCTGGGGACAGAAAAAGCAGTTTTACTCAAAAAATAAAAATAAATAAATAAAATATTTACTATATGGTTACTATTACGTTTAAGTACTTGTTATAATTACACAAAGCCATAACCATTGTCTCCCAGAGCAAAGCAATCCTTAACTCCCTTTCTGCCTTTTCCAGCTCCTTAAGCGCCTGTCTAGGGCCAATGACAGATAGAACAACCTACAATATTGTATTCTTTTAGTATTTTCCACATCTACAGGGTTCTACAGGGTTAAAGTAAGGGCTCTGTGTGGGGAACTTGTGTAAGTTATCTTACACAAATGTTTCAACTATGGGCTTGTATACACTACAATAATACATTCTGAACACGTCATAACCCGCGCTACATTGCGGCAAGGACCCATGTTACAGTGTCCATTAAATGTAAAAGAGTGCCGTGTAACAATAACCCAGAGCTTAATCAGCCCTAAACATCAGCATACTGCACTCGCGGCCGGAGTTGGGCCTTATCAACGCGTAAAGGTGATGCTTCTATGATGCCCACTAAGAATGAGGGTGTGTCTCTAGCCTTTGTGGAACTTGGCACATTCACATCACCATAAACTGTTCCCACAAAAGTGGAAGCAAAAACATTTTCAAAATTGTCTTGGTATCAATATCACTGGAAGCATGGGATCTGGAACAATTCCTGAAAGACAACCCCATTCCTCCAACCCAAATTCCTCCATCAGATTACCAGACAAAGAAGTGTGATTTGTCACTCCATAAAACATGGTTTTCCCATCAAAGAGTTCAGTGGTGGCATTCATTACACTACTCCATCTGAAGATATATCACTTCAGTAAATGTTTAAATATTGCAGCAAAAAAGAAAGGGTTTCCCTTACTCTCTAATATCAGAAGAGTCTAACCTAAACAACAAACAATCACTGTGCTAGTATATATTGTCATAATAACAGATTTGTCACAGTCACTGAATAGGCACTAGAAGATGTGTTAATAGTAAATGTTTTAGGAAGCAAGCACAACACACTTTCTTCAATTTCTTCCCAATAACTTGAACTGCCCTTTATTTAGACTGTCTTTCATCAATGATATTAAACCCTGTATAAAAGGAAAAACAACCAGTTTAAAATTAGTTTAATTATGCAGAATAAGTAAATACTCCTTGAAGCAAATGTAGACTAGACTTTGATGATGGTGGTAAAGTCCTGTGTTGACAGACTTCTGTTTGCTTCAAGCTGGGGTTTCATTCCTTTACAAGCCTATATGAATGTCAAATCAATCAAAAGAAGGTCAAATGCAGTTTAGAAGGAGGACAACTAAAAGTCAGATGCAACTGTCAATGTATTGTCAATAATCTCAGAAATACCCTAATTTGATGTCAGACTGATGTTGCACAATCAAATCGCAAAAATGTGCCATTTTATGTAAACACTCCAACCAAACTTCAACTGCAACCTTTTCGGAGAGCAGCTTTAGAACAAAACTCCATTCAAACCAAAAATAATGTAGTAGACACTTTAATTAGCAGATGTTTCCTTCCTTATATCTGGGAACTAAGGACACCAGAAACAGAGATCCCAGATGGTGCTGCTGAGGGGAAAAGTAAGCAAGGCGATACATTTTGGGGTAACATTTGTCTTGAAGAAGCGGACTACCTTTAAATACATTGCTGTTCTTGCCATTTCCCCCAGCAGGACTTCCTTGGATTTTTCCTGATGTTGTTTTTAGATATCAGCTGTAACTAGGAATTGTCAGGTTCACTTTGCTCCCCACTATATTTTTACATTACATAACATTTTATAGGGTCAGTGTTGGCAGAGGTCACTTATCTTTTAAAATCATTGTTGGCTAGCCCAGTGTGCCATTATTCCTGCATATGTTCATAAAAGTAATTTCATTCCTCTACAAGCATGCAAAAAGTGTACTACAACTCCACAGAAGTTTGCTACTTTAAGCAATATTGTTGGAGAAGACACATTGTATAAAAAATTTGACATTTCCAAGACCCATGACATAGTATGAAAGGAGGAATTTGGCAGATTAGACTAAAGGGTAGAGAAGGTTAGGTTTTACAGATTAAAATGATTCGTCTGAGGGTTTCTAAAGGGTAAACTGCCAATGGCGAATTGGAAGAATTCAGAAGCAAATAATTCAATGTAACTAGAGAAAAAAAATGTAGCTTACCGAAGGGTTGAATAGTGGGTATGGAATAGAAGGAAAGATGTGGTATGTGGTGCTGGGGAAAGAAGGCATAAAAAAAGTTCCTTTAAAGCAGTGGGGGTGCCGAGGTATTCCGAGCAGGGGGGGGGCAGCTAGGGGAGCTGCCGAGGTGGCACTTAGAGCCCTCTATGTGAGAGCCATAGAGAGGAGAGAGAGAGATCTGCAGAACTCAGCTTCTTATTGGCTCTCCCCACTGTCTCTGCTAGGAGGTGGAAAAACAGGGAGACAAACATGGAGGAACATCCAGCAAACAGTAGGTAGAGTCATATAATGTGAGTGTCTCTGTGTGTGTTTGTCTCTATGCGAATGATGAATGTTTCTGTATAGTTGGTGGGTGTATATATGATGCATGTCTGTGCATGATTGGTGTGTGTGAAAAAGGGAGTTGTATTTCAAATAAAGACTAACGGCGATTTCATACTATAAGCGCTACGTTTTTTTCCCCTAGCGGATGTGCTAGCAGTAATGCTACCATGTTTGTTACCTTTAATAAAGCCCTTTGTTTTCACAATGCGCTGGCCCTCATTCTGAAACTGGGTAGTTTGAATGGAGAGGAGCTCCACAATGCTCCTAAATAGAAAAGGGGGACCCTGCAACAAGAATTTGGGAACTGTAAAAGTACATGGCCAAAGTACAAACTTCAGAACTATATGTAATGTTATGGAATAAGAGCAAGCATAGTGCAGACAGAGAAATATTCCTTTATTAGCTATAGCTTGAAATTTCTGTACTACATTTTGTATCTTGATAGAATGGCAGACATTCCCTCATGGAATTTTTCTTGTTTTGTAAGAAAAGAATGGTGATATCCAAAAAAGCCTGCCAATACCTTATCTTACTGGACAGTGACAGCATACCAATACTAAAAGTATTCAATTACTAATTTTGGCAGATTTGGAACAACATGTTAATATGAACAAGACATACATTGGAAAAAGACAAACTGCATTAAATGTATTTTTTATTTTCCAGAAAAAGCAACTATAAAATCTGTACAGCATTCTCACGGACATCTCTTGGGAGTTCCTCTTTCAAATTTTGGCTATTAAATAAATAGAATAATATAGAATTTTCTTTTCTCTGTCTTTATTTACTATATAAAATGTAAAACTATCTAATTCCAGGTAGATTTAGAGAATGTGCTACAGTTTCCTACGGACCTCCTTTTTCTCTTCCCCCTCTGTACCATTCAAACGTTGAATACTTGAAACTATCCCCATGCTGTGTGGTTTTCACAACATCACACCACCATAACTCTGTCAAAAATTATTTTATGGGGATGGCTGTGTGTTACGCTAAATTTGAAGGCATAGCAAAATTTAGGTGGAGTGTAGCCAAGCTGATCATCTGATAATCCTTGTGATAGCAGACAGATAATTTTTCATACCTTGTTTATAGTACTCCAATATTCTATTTATTTTTCAGGAGAAGGTTATTCTAGTTCAATATATTCTTTATTTATTTTAAACAAACAATAAATAACAACGATATTGGTTCCCAATAAGTGTCAAATCATATGCATACATAACCATAACACAGATACAATAATACATCCTATCGGCCATGGCAATAATACCTGTGTAAAATACACATAACCATTTGGAGACCAACTCCGCAGGTGACCCTTATCCCAGGATTACAAAATACAAAAATACACAAACAATTCTGACATGTGTCAACTGCCTCAAACTGGGATAGACAAAAACAGTAAGTATTAAATATATAAAAAAAAACAAGGGGGTAGAGGTAAAAGGGAAAGGGAGGGAACAGGGGGGAAACAACAGGGATGAGCATCTGCGTCCGCATACATGAGGGAACATCCCAACCACTCTTTCCTGCTTATGCTATATAGTGCCTTTGTTTTATGTGTTAGATAGTGACATAATATTATTATATGCTATATAGTGATCCAGTATTATGTGCTATATAGTGACCTAGTACTTTTCTGTGCCTTATAGTAGCCTAGTATTATGTGCTATGTGTTAACCTAGTATTATGTGCTATACAGTGCTGCTTGAAAGTATGTGAACCCCTCAAGTGGTGTAGATGTTTCTGTTG
>CM070032.1:141565281-141576336 GCA_036250615.1 Ptychadena robeensis | reverse complement strand
TAATGACCGAGTATAATACTGTGCCGTATAGTGACCTAGTATTGTGTTCTCTATAGTGACTGAGCATGATGCTGTACCATATAGTGACCAGGAGAAGGTTATTTTTACAGCTCCTCGTTAGGTCACTATAAATAAATAAATTATAAATAAAGTCACTTAGATTGCCCACCTCTTGCTCTGTCTAGCCCAAAAAAATTTACTGGGTTTAAAGCTAGCCATACATTGTCGGATTCCATGGCCGATCGATCACCTATCCGATCGATTCCGGCGATGTCAGCGGGAATCGGAGGTCCGATCGATCGGCCAATTAAGTGTGTCCGATCGCTACATACCACCTTGTCCCACGGATTCCTGGACAATTCCGTGTCCGATCACTTACTTCCCAAATGGCAACTCCCCCTGATGTGTGCTGAATCGGATCAGAAAGACCAACATGTTAATTCTCTGTCCGATCCGATTCTGGGCCCCCGAACGATCGGACGTGATCGGACGGACAAGGTGGGCTTCACGCGATTCCGGGACGATCGTTTCGCGTGCACGCGCCCAGAATCGATTGTCCCGGAATCCGCTGGGAAACGGACCCGTGTATGGAGGCCTTAAGGATTTTTACAGAACTCTTTATCTCTCTGGCAGATTCCTGAAAGCATAGGTATTTGGAACATTTCAGATGAGAAAGGCAATCCTCTCATAACATTACAGTATATTATGTGCATATTATAATTTTATATTTATATTAATATATATATACACACAACATTGTCACATAATTTGACTCCCATATTACTCACAGCCAGCCATATATACCATTATGGAGTGACACCATAGGTTTCTGGCACCATGTGACACCTCTGTTTGTTGCCAGGGTTCCCTTACTTTTAAGCTACCAGTGACATCACAGTACTATAGGAAATAAATACCTGCATTTTTTTCTCTTGGAAGTTAATGTTCCTGGCCCCTTTGAATGTAATGGAATCATGCCAAAACACATGTAAAACACACTATACAGCATGTCAAGTTATTTTTTTCTCCAAATGCAGTACATCACAAACACCCTTTAAAGCACAAAAACACATACATCAGTACATATTAAAATTAGCATTACCTATTAAAAGCACATTAAGGTGCAATGATAGATGAGAATGGGGCCTAACTCAAGACATGCCTTATTTGGGAGAATATATAAACTCTAGCCTTCTGATTCATCCACACGTCATTAGCTGGCCTAAACAACGTAATCACTTACTCAAACAGGCGGATGTACAAAAATTTGTAAAATTCAAGTTTGACTTTGACATCTGCGCTGGTATGATGTTGGCTTAGGGCTCCACAATCCCGCAAAAATATACTTACCTGCTGTTGCCTGGAATCATATGAAAGATTCCATATTTATTGGCCAGGCTTCCGGGGGGTTAACTCCAGGTGCAATATTGGGAGTGGCCACTGGGGGTGTTTATAAAGGTTTTCTATGGGAAAATAAGTCTTATTCATTTTAATGCAAAGCTGATTAGTGATTTGCCCGTCTATCTTTGCAATGACTTCCTGCTGTGCTGCGGAACAAAACAGGCAGAGAAGAGGGGCTGCAAGAGATTTTCTTAAATTACTCCTAATAGGTTATTTATTTTTATGCATTCATCCCTATTATGGGCACTTCTAGTGCCATTCATGAAATTATAAATTTATGGTGGTAGCTCAGCTTTAAGCCCTCCATAAATGCAGAGATCCTCAAATGACGATATTGATCGGTCCCTCCAGGTGGGCAGCTTAGACGATCAATCAATTACTGCGAATCTATGCATGTATGGGGGGGGGGGGCTTCAGATTTTTTTTTTGCTGATTGTTTTATATTGTTTGTTGTCCTATTCAGAGCTTAAAACTGTATATGGGTGGGTCAAATATAATTTTGCTGGGGGCTAATAATGGGAACAAGAACAATCCAGGAATATAGGTATTTATCCATATATCCAGGGGTGCACATAACGTTTTAAGGGAGCTTCTCGGGATGAGTACCAGGAGATGGTGTTTGATACTCACTCCATATGTAGGGTGGTCTTCCTTACTGTCTCCCTCACTGTCCTCTGCATCAGCTTATTGCATGGTAGATTCTGCTGCAGATGGACCTCCCTGTTCCTGATTGGGTCAAATGTAACTCTCACAGCACAACACGTTTAAACCCCCAGATCTCATACCTCAGTAGTGCAACCCTGAAATTTTCTGGGTTAGTAACTAACCCCTGAGACCTGCAGTCTACCTGCAGTCCAAATGTCAACCTATCATAGTCATATTTCAACATTTCAACAAGCTTTTCTCTTGTCAGATTGATTCTCCTGTCAAAAGACACAGAAAGGACGCTTCCTATTCTAATCTTATCCTATATCTAAGCAGTGTGCCCGAGGTGGTTATAAGAAGCTGTGAAATGCCACATCTTCATTGCAGCACCGCAAGGTGCCGCCAAAGACACGTCCATTCAAGACCAACGGATGTGTCTCCAAAATGTGAAAAAGAAACACCTGATGCTCTTCGCGCGCTCTTTTTCCGCATCTTTGGTATGCTAAATTAGAAGGGCCATAAGACATGGGCAAAGTGCCTGCAAGTCGCGGGAAATCCTCCTGCAAAAATATTTTTGGCCCAGCGCAGGGAACCAGCAGTGGACACATGGCCTTACATATGTATACTATTACTTTAAACCCCCAGATCTCCAACAACCTTAAAAGTCCAACCTTTTTATGTAATTTACATTTCCAATTTAACACCCCTAACTGCAACCTTTCATGGTTATTAATGTTTCACTGTGGTTATCCAAGTGACATACATTTTATAAATTTAACAATAAAACTGAAAGAATATTGGCAATTTAAAATATTTAATTTTTACAGCAATGTATACATGATACAGTGGAGCTGCAATACCAATTTCAGCCACTGAATGTCTCTAGTGAGCACTTGTCATCACTCTGCTTCTTCTCACACATGGAGGAGGAAGAAAAAAGGGAGGGAGGGAGGGAGGAAGCTGACGATTTCTCTGTGACAGTCAGACTCCTCGACGTATGCAAACACGCTCAATTTTAACAATATAATTAGGTTTTGACCCCATTTGCGTAATGGTGGACCACGAATGTGCATCCCTGCATATATCTGGGCATAAACTGTGCAGCCAAGAAAGGCATTAAACAACCATAATAACAACCATGATAATGATACATCCAGGTATCCAGGTTGTCCAGGTGGTGGGGAAAGCTTAAGGGGTCTACCCGGAACACCATGGGTGCATCTTGCATCCAAGATTTATTCTGGGCCCTTGTTTAGGCCATAGTGTGTTTGTATCTTGAGTTAAGGTAGCCATACATGTTCGGATTCTCCCTCTATTCTTGAGGGACAGAAAGTCATTGGCCATTACTTTAGATGGGGACTGCCAGCAGTTGGAACGGGAATTTACCAGCATGAAGGATCACCCTGCGATCCATTATGCAGCAGATTCCTGGTCGATCTCGCCAGGTAGACGCACCAGATTTTTAGCTGAGCGACCACCAATCAATTGGTGGGAATGCGCAGTACGATCGATTGGCTGAAATATCGGGCAGGAATCTGCCTGTGTATGGCTAGCTTTAGTCTCCCAGTAAGGAGCAGGGGTAAGATACCTATTTAGTCTTTATATGCAGCATCTGTTCCCAAGGAGATAATTCATTTTTGGCACAAAATAATTAAATCAGCTTTTTTTTTTTTTTTAATCATTAAAGTTTAGATCTGCTTTTTTTTTTGGTGTCTCCGGAAACCCAGATTTTATATATTATATAAAGTGATGAAATGTTGGCAGGGACCCAGAAGGTCTACTCAGTGCATATTCCTTACAGAAAACTACTGAAAGGGGGGAACCTATAAGAGCCATCATCAAACACAAAGAAAGAGAATGCAGCAGTGACTGTTCTTCATTACAGGAAGCTTTATGCAGCATTATTGAACAGACATGAAAGAAAAACACAAAGCATACCAAGATTAAATGAAAAACATATATGTCTTTTATTTAAGCAAAATTTGCCTATCCTGGAGTTTCTAAGTAAATCAAGATCATAGAATATTGTATTTGCATACTTTTTTTAATCTTCTCATCTCCCATGTAAAAAAAAGTAACATTTTTGCAGTAACAAAAAAATGACCAGTGAAAGGAGAATTAACTTTTATATATACATTAGAGAAAAATAAAAAGCCTTCACTCCTCCCTTTCACATCTTACCTGAAAGCCAAATGTAATTGGCCTCAATGCTTAGGAGCCTGCTGCTGGGTGAAAAGGCTGACTGCTGCTATGCACACTAAAGCATTGTAAAAATGTTATGAAAAAAAAACTAGTAGCAAGGTCATGGGTGCCCAAGGTTCAATAATAGGTATAGGAAGCAAAGGCTTGCCAATCTTGTCCGATCCCAACAAGTGATTATAGTACAATCTTTATAAAAAACAAAATCCTGGCCATACTGCATATAATAAGTATGTGAAGAACAGAACTGGGTCAGGAAAAAAATAGATGACTGGGTTTATGTTTCTTGTTCACCTGGCAGGCTAGCAAAGGCAGAGTAATGTTTAAGCCAATGTTTTAGTGGAAAATTTTGTGTCAACCCAAGTATGTAGATGTTACTTTTACATGTGCCACCTGGTTGTTGCATCCAGTCATTTCAGAATAGTTTGAGAAAAGTGAGGAGTACAAAGCGTTAACTTTGCCTACCAATTTCCCAGAACTAAAGGTAGCCATACACCTAGGGATTCTCCCTTCATAGATGAGGGACAGACTGCAGAGTGATGACATCATCACACTGCAGCCCGTCGCTCACAGGATCAGCCAGCACCCTTTGTGTTCCGGACATTACTTTGGATAGGGACTGCCGTCCCTATTCAAAATAATGGGATCGGCCAGAAATTTACCAACCAATGTCACCATGCAATCCGACATGCAGGAGATTCCTGGTGGATCTGTCTAGGTGGGCGCACCTGATTTGCAGCTGAGCAACCTCCAGGCGACTGGCGGAACGCACACAGCGGACGATATGCCTAAAATTCTAGCACAAATTCCTGCCCCTGTATGGCTACTTTTAATCAGATAGAGCATCTGGTGATGTGCTGAAAAAAACATGTCAGATCTTTAGAAGCCCTACCCAACTTTTAGAGCCTAAGGAATCTGATGTTAACATCTTGGTGCCAGATAGCACAGAACACCCTTTAGAGCAGTGTTTTTCAACCACTGTTCCGCGGCACACTAGTGTGCCGCAGGATGTTGCCTGGTGTGCCGTGGGTTTTTGACCCCACCCTCGGCCCTCCTATCTAGCTGCCTCTTATAGTATAAGTCTTATACTATAAGAGGCAGCTAGATAGGAGGGCTAAGCAACCGCATCCTCACAGAGCCGGTCCGTGTATAACACAGATCGGCTGTACTATAAGACTTATACAGCCGATCTGTGTTATACACAGACCGGCTCTGTGAGGATGTGGTTGCTTAGCAACACGTGTCTCCACAGACCAGGGGCAGTGTTTTTGCTCTGCTGGTACGCATCTGCGTTCCAGCGGGGCACCTGCTGATGACGTACTTCCGGCGGGGACCGGAAGTGCGCCGCGATTATGCGTATCGTCGGTGCCCTCCGATTTTTTTCATGAAACAAGTGTGCCTTTGCCCAAAAAAGGTTGAAAAACACTGCTTTAGAGGTCTAGTGGTTACTGGTAGACATGGCTTAAATTTGCCTATGTTACATATAGCATAGACTTCAAAATTTAGATTTAAACCATTAATATATGACTAGCCTAAGAATTTAAATCATATTAAATTGTGCAAAAAAATGTAATAGTGTATACCTAAGAATGCCAGTAAGAATTCAAATAATACTGCTATAACTGCCCGATTATTTTTGAAGTAACGTCAACATTAAAGGCTAATATTAGATCCATGAGAGAACATAGATATGCCCCATGGAAGAATATCTTCCGCAACACTTGTAGTCTTAACTCTTGACACACATTTACTTTCCTACTACCATCAAATACCAGACTATACATAGAGGGTGTGTCCTGTCTGTAATTTTCACATCAGCACCAATATAACTCCAGCACAATGCAAGAAAAACAGCCTGATAAGGTTTCCCCAAGATTTGGCTCTGCAAATGGCCCACGATTTCTAAGAATCTGATTCCGCTCAGGAGGGTAAACCACAGATTGTTTCCATGTGTCTAGGCAGGAAACTAATGAGAATGGTCTGAGTATGAATAACATGTAACACAATGGCTTTTTCTTGTGCATCGTGAAATCATTGCTCTACTGGAGCAGCCTGTGCACACTACAGAAGATGTAGTATCTTTAAAATTCCAGTAGGGCAAAACTAAAAAAAAATGTCATCGCTGTGTATTTTTTCTGAATAAGGAAAATATTGCTTTTTGCAAATACAGTTTATAATACAAAAATGTTGGCATTTCCTGGCAACTCCCAGAGTTACAATAAATTGTGTGTTTTTCATCTTTTAAGTATAACTCCAGTTAAAAAAAAAACAAAAAAGGAATTTCCTCTAGCTGAAGTATATGCAATCTAAAGATTATAGCAAATTCATACTGTATCTCTCAATAGAAGTTCTATGGTTTTGTCTATATACCCGGTAGGTATTTCTCCATTTAAGAGATCAATTCTCCAAGTTTAGGGGAATTTTTGCTCCTCATCCCAATTTATTCCAAATACATTGTTTTGTTTATACCCTTACCATTCCTTGGTGTATAGACCAAAGGGAGAAGGAGTATAGGTTAAAGTGGGTACCCTCAACATCCTTTATATGTTATAGACTGACCCTGACTGACCACTATGACTTATTTCCTTGATCCTTAATCCTGGGCAAGATGTACTATCTGAACTTGCTAGGTAAGCATAATTTCCTCGATAAGATATTCATATTATCTATATATTTACACCCATGGATTGGACTGACTGTATGAAATTATAGGTCAAAAGTAGGAGGAAAAAACGTTGTGCCATTTGTCTGGGATCCACGCTGGATGTTTTTGGCCCATCACTCACTTGTATCTTAGGTCTCCCATTGCAGGGATTACCTAATGTTTGGTGTAACAATGGATGTCTGAAGAGATAACAACATCTAAATAGGTAAACCACTAACCCAATGTATATATATGGATTGAATGAAACCATATCAAATAGTAAATATAAATAAATAGAACATAATTTTGCAGCCATACTGAATTCTATTAAACAATAGAGTATATGGGGAAAAAATCTGCACAACTTGTACCAATTGTTGAGGATTGAAAACATAGTTATTTTCATCTTTTTTTGTTTTCTTTTCTTTTGATTGATAAACCAATCTTGTATGACCTCAAAACTATAACATGTACTCTCCTCACTGTCTAGATTGTTCAATCTCTAGTCATCATTGGAATACCTTGTTTGCTCAGCCTGCTTTAACAGATGTCAAGAGTCCTTATCAATTAACTTTTCCTGAAGAAGCCCGTGATATTGTGTATATATAGGGGCGAAACGCGTTGAAAGAATACGTTAAAATCTATGTTTGGTATTATATGTATTGCACAGCACTGGTTGCACCTTGTTTTTAAACTTTAATTGTATGTCAAGGGGAAATCATTGCCCCACTACCATTCAAATGGATGTTTATTTGAATCAATAAAATATGTGGTTTTAACAAAAGTATGTATTAAGGGGTATTATTCTCCAGCTCCCACAAATTCCCAGGATATGAGGGTACCCACTTTAACCTATACTCTTTCTCCCTTTGGTCTATACACCAAGGAATGTTAAGGGTATAAACAAAACAATGTGCTGTATCTCTCAATACTGTTTGTTTATCACATTGTCACTTATGACTTAGAAGTTCTTAGGCCTGACTTTTCTTTGTGTCTGCATTTCATTATAGGAAGATCTATAGGTCTTTATAGAAAAGCTCAATTTTAGTTGTTGGTAACAATCGTGATTATTCAGAAGAATGGAGTTTATTGTACAGCCTAACCCAGGGGAGGGCAAACTTTTTGACTGGTGGGCCACATTGTGTTCTTAAATTTGATAGGAGGGCTGGACCAGGAACGTGTAAAGGCCGCCCAGCATAGGTGTCCCAATTCCTCTTGTCCCTGGTGTCATTGATTATGAAGGGAAGTAGTGACATTGTGATATTTAATTTGGTGTATTGCTTACAACAAAACATATTCATATTGACAGGGAGGTAAAATGCATAATAAAATTAATACTAAATGCGTAAAACTAGGTGATAGTGTTGTCATCCCCTCTGCATTTTTAGTGCAATGAGCGGTGATAAGGAAGACGTTTGGACTTCTATAGGCATGCTCATTCCAGGGAAAAAGTGAATGGAACCCAGGGAGTATCTTCACTAAGGTGACAACGGGCCAGATTAGGAAGCTAAGCTAAAAATGGTCGACAACAAAAACAGGCATTTGTTTTTTGGGGCTTTCTATGGACCAGCTACTCCAGTAGCAATGCTGAATGAAACCCCAGAAAGCACAGGCTGCATGAGTATGTCCTCTTTCAGCATGTATTGGAAATGTCATGCCTCAGAAAGCTTGCATTTTAATGTCCCCTGGTAAAAACATGCTGCAATTAAAGAACATAGGATTTCAATGTCTACAGATCCATAAACATTGAATTGTTATGGGATGTGCAATTCATAATCCTGCACAGATCTGATTATGCATTTAATGCCTGTAATAGATTTATAACACTTTTAGCTAAAAATAGAAAGCATCAAGTAGCCTAGCTGTTTTATCCATTGTAGATAGTCATATTGCATTTAATGGCACCAACAAAGTATTTTGAGAGACATGTATATACATGTATGTATTTGTTCTCTGTGTACAGCTTCAGTGACGCGTTATTGTCCCCACGCATGACAAGTTACAAGATTAGCCCCATTTTTTTCAATGGGCTTTGATGTGCCTGTCTATTCAGGGCCCAGCACATGGCATGACATGTCTATTGAAAATCAATGACACGTACAATGACAATGACACGTACAACATGCATATATGCATCCACTGTTTTTCTTAATGTTTTATACACCCCATAGGAGTAAAGATGCACATTATTGCAGTGGTACAATTATGCCCCCCCCCCCTTACGCATTCTTAATATGGCAAGCTATGCCTGTACCTTCCATTGGGCATCATGGATTCATAATGCCCATGCTTCCATGAAGCCCATTGTAGGTAAGCCCTTTAACCACTTAAGTTTGCAAGTATGTTTGCGTATGACCTTTCACAACCAATATCTACCATATGTGAGTACATTCTTTACAGGGAAATCCCATGCAGGTGTGAGTTCCTGTGCACAAGTCCTACAGGGCATAGCTTACATGTCTGTATTTCCTTTTCTTTTAAAGTACCATCAAGCCTGCTTCAAACAGAAGGTATTCACATGTTTTTATATTCTTTTATAAATAAGCAGATATTGTAATTAGTCCAAGCCAAGATCTAGCAACAAAGTTTTTATACCCCATGGCACTGGCAACAGTATTTCATTAGTATTTTTAATGTGTTTCAATATATGAATATGTGCACAGAGAGTGTGAAGTTTAGGTTACACCCTTTATTGGCTAACTGAATTAATTAAAGAATAATAGATGAATATGAAAATATTGGATGATGCTTTCTGCTTTATCTAAGGAATGTGTACAGTGCTGATTTTTATATTTACCTGGTTATCTGATTATCTTATCTCTACAAAAATAAGCACAACTTATACATTTACTGAGTTTCTTTTCTAATAGTTAAGTGTGTTATTCCTTTGTTCATGTGCACAGACATAACCAAAAGAAAAAGACTGATTGGGGTACAGGAGAGGCCCCTATATAATCACAAGATTAAGTCATCAGTGGGCCTGCCCTTCCTCACAAGGTCTTAATTGTTTTGTGTCAACAAACTTCTACAGGAAAATGTCCATGTGGATTTACCCTCCCTTAAGTGAAACGGAAAAAACTATATAGGAAGGGCTGACTCATAGTGATATATGATCTATAGCACAATAGGGCCACACTTGCACAGCTCATGGCATGGTGAGACTGACTCCTTCACTGCCAGAATCTCTTAAAACATAGTCAGAGTCTAAATCTGCATGAAACCCATGAAACAAAATCCTTCCGTTACAAAATAGTTATACTTTTAAATGGTTAAAGAGCTTCACAGTTATTTAACGAAACAGCCATTAACTAGTATGTTGGCTGGCATACAACTAACTTCTACCAATTATTGTAGTATTTTCTAGCATAATTTTCCTCATTCTATTTTACTAACTGTCTGAAGAATATAAAAGTCCGGAAGATTAGAAGCTCCACTTATGAAGCCCCCACTTTTCACTGCAGAAAATATAGCTCAAACCCCTAATGTATAACATGTTTATTTAGGTAGGGAAAGCCTGTGTGCAAAAGCCATGTGAAGAGAATTGGATTCTTCTTAAGGCTGTGCTGGAAAAAGCAGAGTAGGACACTATGGATATGGATTTGCAGTCATAGTTTTTAAGGCATAAAAGACAAACTTTCTTTCGTTTTGGATTAGAACAAGGAAGTAGGACTCTTTTCCATTAAAGACAAATCATAAGTTATTGGCACCCCAAAAGTAAAAGCAGATTTCACAGAAGCTTGATTGTGTCCATTGCCGTTCTGTGACATCTGAGAGAGAGAGGGGGGGGCTACAAGGCATTGCATTCCAAGCACAGGGTAAACTCTGCTGAAGGCAAAGGGTGGCTTTGTTCATTATTAGTTCCTTGATCTTAAAATATTGTTAGGAATTTCTGTAAAATTTTGGCCAAGAACACACCTTCAGTCTGCTTGGCAGGCAGCCTGTTTGGTGGAAATCATGCCGACCTCCCCCTTTAAGGCATCATGAGACTATGCCTAAGGAGAAACATTATAACTGGATGCATTTTTTATTACTGTTGGAATGAAATAGGTACACTTGGTTTGTTTGTTTTTTGCAACATGGCAAACATTCCAACACTTTTATTATAATGGTACAGAAAAAATTCCAATTCCCTCCTAAGAATGTGTAAATTGTGTGCCTCATCCCTT
>CM070032.1:141543067-141565181 GCA_036250615.1 Ptychadena robeensis | reverse complement strand
AAATGGGTCCTCATGTTGTATACATGTGGTCACTATCACCCTAAAAACCTTTTTTCACACTTTTATTATAACTTCCCTATTTTTATGAATGTTTTCATACTGTAGATGCTAGATAAAAAATGGCATATCCTAAACAGAATGATCAATAGTGAAATAAGACAAAATCTGATGATATTGATGATATGCTAACGACATGTATAAAA
Source organism: Ptychadena robeensis (assembly GCA_036250615.1). Classification (NCBI taxonomy): domain Eukaryota; kingdom Metazoa; phylum Chordata; class Amphibia; order Anura; family Ptychadenidae; genus Ptychadena; species Ptychadena robeensis. Next base: position 141,564,978 of record CM070032.1, on the reverse strand, counting down.
TTGGGCCCTGATGAATTGAAGTTGGACTTTAACCTTGTTAAATACAAAGAATGTTCTCTAAAAATGAACACAATGTGCAGAAACAGAGAATAATTCAAATGTTTTCTTGGAAAATTTGCACTGTAAAGAGCAAGTGCAATTACTAAATAGGACATAGGCAATCGGGAAAGCAAAACAAGTAATACCAACTTATTCATACAAACCACAACAATATTGTCAGTACACAATGTATAATATACCATATAAAATAAGACAAATGATAATATCTCTAAACAAGCATGGTTTGGCAAACATCAATACTAAAATGTATGATTAATCTTCTACCATAAATAACTGTCTGCCAATAATAACTGCACTGACAACCACAGTGAAATTCAAAACAGTGACCACCAACAAACAATTCACCGCAGCATGACATATCAGAAAAACAGAGTAATATACAGCATGAAGAAATATGTTAGAGACTTTAATTTGTTCAGGGTTGTCCCTGAGGTTACATTATGGCATCTCCAGTTGTCAACGGACCATGCAATGTTCTATAATTGCTCTGTAATTGGTGTCTTGAATTTATAGAATTTCTATAACTTGTTATATCATTATTATGCCCATATTGCCAAAGCCCATTAATGGCTTCATTTGTGCCTATATAACCTTGTCTAGTTTACAGTGGTTTTGTTTTCATTCTTTCATGGCCTTTTTTAATGGTTTTAACCTAAACCTATTACTTTTTCTCAGCAAAAAAATTTTTTTTCATATATGATTAGATTCGAACGATTTAATGGATTCTGAATTAAAAGTCATTTGATTTAAGTTGTTGAAAGATATTTTTTACTTTTTGATTCTTTCATGAACAGCTTTGTTCTTGACGCATAGTTAAGGCTATGCTGGTAATCATGCCTGCCCACCAATTGTCACTGTCTAGCACTATGGATGCAGTTGAGAGTGACAAGTTGGCACAATACTTTGCTAAGGTCATGGGTTTCATTTTTACCAATCTCTTCTGTGCAAACACACACGGCAGGATTGAGGGCCAAAGCAAGTAAATTTTGAATTACCATATCCCTAGGCACAAAATCAGCATGTAAACCTTGCAGACTGCTAGAGGACATTTTTGCCAAACCCATAAAGTTCAGCTTTCTAATAAGCTACGATTAATAGTTTCTTATCTTCTTGTGTAATACTCATTGGTAACCACTATGTGCCTACTGGAAAGAACAATCTAAGATGTAAACTAATTAACTTTCAATTTACTCTGTGTACCCATAAATATAGCCTTTATGTATGTGCTCCCTTTCATTTTTAATTATGTCTACTTTAGTTTTTAAGATTATGTGAAATTGCAAAGACGCCAGTCTACGAGATAAATGACAGGAGCAGCTTGGAAATGTTTGTCACCATGGATTTCACTTATCAAAGCACTTATGAAGCAAGATAAGTTTCATTAGGCAAAGTGGCCTCTCTAGTATTGACTAAAATGACTTATCATCATGATAATATTTGCACCAAAACTTCAGTAATTAAAAAAAATCATTGTTTTTTGAATCATTTAATTTACATAGACCATTGTAATTTGATTTTATACTATATTGTAATAGACAATGAAAAATGGAAGTCTTATCTCTACCAGGATTTAGTTTAGAAGTTGACATGACATAGAGAGAGAACCCTAAGAGAATTAAATATATATATTTTTAAAGCTTGCACAACACTTACATAATATAATATATTTAGAAGAAAAATGGGCTACGTCAGCCCGAATAAGTGATTTGAGATGTCTTGCTCCTTAAGCAAGCCATACACGTGTCGGATTCCATGGCCAATTGATTCCGGCGATCTCAGTGGGAATCGAAACTCCGATCAATCAGCCAATTAAGGGTATCCGATCGCTGCATACCACCTTGTCCCACGGATTCCTGGACGATTCCGTGTCCGATCGCTTACTTCCCAAATGGCAACTCCCCCTGATGTGTGCTGAATCGGATCAGAAAGACCAACATGTTGGTTCTCCGTCGGATCCGATTCTGAGCCCCCGATCAATCGGACGTGAACGATCGGACAAGGTGGACTGCACGCGATTCTGGCACGATCGTTTCGCGTGCACGCGCCTTTTTATTTCAACCTATCTCCATTACAACCACCATCATCAGCACAGTTAAGTAGAGTTTACAAACCAATGTAAAGGCCAAAAAGCGGAGACTATGTCAACACCAAAATATATTACTATGAGTTCTGTTTCTTGTTTGTGATCTCAACACTAACCATGCTGAAAGATGCAGCAGGTTTTTCTTCAGAATGTTTCTGTACATTGCTGCAGTCATCTTTCCCTTAGTCAGGGATGTGACCAAGAACCCAATAGTCACTCTATCAAAGCTCCAGATGTCCTCTGTGGAAAGAGGAGAACCTTCCAGAAGGACAACCATCAAGCCTGTATAGTAGAGGGGCCAGATGGAAGCTAGCTCCCTAGTAAAAGGCCATTCTAAGCCTGGCTGGAGTTTGTCAAACGGCACCTGAAGGGCTCTCAGCTCATAAGAAACCAATTTCTCTGGTCTGATGAGACAAAGATCGAACATTTTGTTTTGAAGGAAACCAGGCTTCCCTCATCACCAGGCCAATAGCATGGTGGTGGCAGCATCATGCTGTGGGGATGTTTTCAGTGTCAGGAACTGGAAGACTAGTCAGGATACAGAGAAAGATGACTGCAGCAATTTACAGAGATGTCCGGGATCAAAGAGCCTAGAGCACTCTCAAATAGAGATGGTCGAACTTTTCGACTTGCTAATTTTGTGAGCTGATTGCAAAGCCCCTGAACATGGTATCATCACCAATCTTGCTGGAGATGTAGGGAAGGGTTGTGGAAACATTTGAAAAAAATATGTTTTGCTCTAGCACATGTAGATTTTGCATAAATTAAGTTCAAAGTCAAAGTCGAAATTTGTGTTGGAGACATACTTTCTTTTTTGGAGTATACCCCCAACCCTTCTCTATATGTACAGCAAGTTTGGTGATGATACCATGTTCAGGGGCTTTGCAATTAACTCGAAATCGCCGAAATCGCCGAATTGTTTAAAAAACATTCAACCATCTCTACTCTCAAACTCAGACTGGGGTGACAGTTTCTAACTTTTTGGGGGACCCCATGCCAGATCTTGTTGGGGGCCTCTTTTTTATACGTTATAATGATCATCAATTGAAACCCATTGATGATCTGTAACTAACTTTGTTACACACGCTAGGTTCTTGAAACTGAAGTTAATGCTTTGCTTTGCTCAACAGGGGGCTGGGGAGGGAGCATACCTGTCAAGTTCTTTATCTGAAAATAAGATAAGTTTTCATGGACATGACGTCACAACGTGTAAACAATGGTTTATGTTGTCACCCTATGAACAATGTAATGCAATTGTTTCTTCATGATTATAGCATAACAAACTGCAAGCATTCCCTTCTGCCAGTTGGTGAAGAACTACACTGCCCAGCCCTGCTGCCTTCTCTGCCTTACATACATAAACATTATATGCACACAGTCTGCCTTTTATACACACACAAAAAATAATTTGGTACAGTCTTCTTACTATGTGAAGCTTCTTCCACATTCCTTTTAGTCCTGCTTCTCTCTCCATCAGGCTTCTGATTGGCTGGCAGTGCTAGGGGAGGGTATGGGCACTGTGTTCTTCCCTCTCCTTGCCTCTGCTGACAGTCTGACTCCAGCCAAGCAGCTGTGGAAAATCTCCCCTGAACTGGGAAGCATCTACAGTTTACAGTAGATTTCCGGGAATATTAAAATACAGGAGAGGGGTGGGAAAGAGCCCTAAAAACTTTGCTTTTCCGGTGGTCTGTGAATTTGAGCTCTCCCATCAAGATGTGCTCCCCTTGTTGCATAGAATGACCAGCAGGGGGAGCACATCTGACAAGATGTGCTCCCCCTGTAAGCACACAATGACACAATGTCCACACATTCAAAATCCCAACATAGAGCCTCATCGGTTAACGAACCCTATGGAAGAACCTGAATTTGACATGGTTTTAGCCGAAGACCATCCCTAAAATCCTACCAAATTGGAGGTCTCTAGCCCCCTTCGTTTCGGAGAATTGGGCATGGAGGAAAGGCCTTGACTTATCCCCACTGGCGTTCTTGATGACTCCATCTCGTCCAGCGCTGACCTGTTAGTACTGAACTGGACAAGCTGGGTTAGTGTGGTGGAGCAGAGCAAACTTACCGATCTGTGCTGCTCCGGTGGCTCTGATCTACTGGATTTACTGCACTGGCTTTTGAATGGAATCTGATCTCACACTGGGGTGGCGATGGTAAATTTTAAAGTAAATTGCACAAAAACTGTTGTCTATGGAGAAAACAGATTTCAGTGTGATTCCCAAGATGTGCCCCTTTGAAGTTAACCCTCTCTCCCCTGGTGTAATGTCACCAGGTCCATCACACCAGGGGAGAGAGTGTGCCAAAGGGAATTGTACTGGATACAGTGATAGTGACAAAAATTTTAAAACACATTTCCCCAAAAAATTATTATAAACAAAAAACAAATATTAACACATACTGTTTTAAAATCTTTCATTCAAATGATTACCTTTCATTAGATTTATTATTTTTTTTATGTAATTTTTTGGACCGTAATTGTGTTTTTCAAACATTATTATATTCAGGATGTCTACTATTCCCTTGAATGGACATATTTTGTGAAGTTACAGGCCTAAAACATAAAAAAAATCCCATTAAAGTCTATGGTACAGAAATCTGGACCTCAGCAGTGTGCTAGGGAGGTTAAATGTGGGTCAAATTGGAGCAAATGGCCCCATGGGAGTTGGTGTACACCCGTTGGTGTAACAGCTCAAATCATCTTTATGGGAAAAACCTACCCATTCTGTGGTACTGGTTGAAGCACATCTCCACCGAGCTTAGGGCCCCCTAGATGTCGAAGGGGCCCTATGTGCATGCATAGTCTGCATAGCGCAAAAAAATGGTCCTGGGATGGTTAATCGTTCAGCAGGACAACAAGCCTAAGCACACAGTCTGGATATCAAAGGAGACTTCAGAGCAACTATGTGAATGTCCTCAGCCAGAGCCCAGATTGAACATCTTTGGAGAGATCTTACAATGGCTGTGCACCAATGCTCCCCATCCAACCTGATGGAGCTTGTGAGGTGCGCCAAAGAGGAATGGGCGAAACTGGCCAAGGATAGGTGTGCTAAGCTTGTGGCATCATATTCATATGTGGGATCATGTAATTGCTGCCAAAGGTGCATTGACAAGGTATTGAGCAAAAGCTGTGATCTTTAGTCAACTCTTTTCACATTGTCACTATGGGGTGTTGTGTGTAGAATTTTTAGGGAAAAAATTTCATTCATCTTGGAATAAGGCTGCAATACAACAAAATGTGGAAAACGATGCGCTGCGAATACTTTCTGGATGTCATGTAAAGGTCCCTATACACTGGTCCGATTCCCAGCGGATTCCGGTACAATCGATTCCGGGCGCGTGCACGCGAAATGATCGTCCCGGAATCGCGTGAAGCCCACCTTGTCCGATCGATCAGGTCCGATCGATCGGGGGCCCAGAATCGGATCCGACAGAGAACCAACATGTTGGTCTTTCTGATCAGATTCAGCACACATCAGGGGGAGTTGCCATTTGTGAAGTAAGCGATCGGACACGGAATCGTCCAGGAATCCGTGGGCCAAGGTGGTATGGCGCGATCGGACGGACTTAATTGGCCGATCGATCGGACCTCCGATTCCCGCTGACATCGCCGGAATCGATCGGATAGGTGATCGATCGGCCATGGAATCGGACAATGTATGGCTAGCTTTACGCAATAGGAGATGAGAAGGAAGGATGTAGGAACATATTGCAAGTGAAAACTTTGCACCAAATAATTTTTTGCATAAATTAAGTTCAAAGTCAAGACAGAAAATTGGTTTTGCAAAGCTATCCACTGATTTTCTAAGTCAAAGGGTTAGGAAGTGCATAACCCGTGGTTTGGTTTCTAAAATTGCAAACATACAATGTTGTGAATGAAATACATTTTACAGTGACAGTTTCAGTGAGCGAAATCTGGCTCTAGAAGAAGATGCTTGTCTAGCATTTAATTTATGTAAAATATGCGTTTGTACAATAGTTTCACTTGATTATGGTTGCCACGGATGCTCCAGCAAGTTTGGTGATGATGCCATGTTCAGTGGATTTGGAATTAAGCCAAAAAGTCAGAGGGATGGAATTTAAAATAAAAAAATAATAATCCTCCAAAAATGCAAATGGCAAAAAGCCAATGTTCGCTGTGAACCTAACTCTGCCATGAACCACAGTCCTTAACTACTTTTCACCATCATTCCAGGTATCATTCTTCATCATAAGAAAGCCAAATATCTGACACCACCCCATAATATATTTAGTGTTAAATGTAGTCTTTTCTTATTTCTGCTTTCTCTTTTTTATCCAATTTTTCATCTAGCACTTTTGAAGCTTCTATTGCAAAACTAATAGCACATGATCTTTGCTTATCATGTACTATTAGTTTAACACTATGAGCTTCAATGAACACCTGGCTAGAAAGATGAATGAACAGGACCTTTGTCTTGGAATGTCAAAGCAGTCAGGCATTGAAATACCCCAACACAACACCAAAGCCAATATAAACACTCTTTGCAGTGTGTGCATACGACACTGCTGAGGCAGACGCCCCCACTTAAAATAAATAGACCTGCCTTTCCAAGTACTTATTATTAGGCATTTCTCAGCCATGACGTAGAGAATCATTGACTGACTGTGCTGGATAATTACGCCTGATATAAACCAGAGAATGAGGACATTAAATAAACATTTAAATAACTTTCAAAGTGTTTAAAACTGCACATGTAACTTTATTTTTCAACAGCCTGTATATGACCTAATATCACTGCAACCCAAATAGACCTTTTGTCAGGTATTTTGGAGACAAGTGTACAGTAAATTAGTTTGTTACCCAATAACTAATGGTAACATTTTAAAAGACAATTGTACATTATTTTATTGCCATCTATCCAATTGACAAGTAATTTCTGTAGCTGCTATATTGGTGTACGTCTTTTAGAAATAGGAATTGGTGTTCCAATTCATCCTAAAGGTGATCAGTAAGGTTGAGGTCAGGGCTCATTTTGCCATGTCTTGGTTGGTTTGGTCACACTGCAACAGAAAAAAAACCTTTTGGTCATATAGTACAGTAAAAAATATGGGGGTTTATGTACAAGATTTAATATTAGAATTTTTCTTGTTTGACTATTGTGTTCTTATTGTGCTGAACCTAGAATCCAAAAATAAAAGCCACAATGTTTGATAGTAATGTATTTAAATAGCTCATTGACTCCCCTGCCTCCTCCTGTATGCTCAATGAGGACCTTAAATATGGCCAAGGTTTTTGTGGGTTTTGTGTCAATTCTATTTGTCATCAACCTGCACCTAGCTTTCCTATCTTTTCATAATAACAGGTATTTTTAGGGCTTTTTCTTTACTTTGCTTATCTAAAAACACACGTTTTTGCCCACTCAAATATTCTTTAGCATAACAACAAACAAGAATATTGCTTTCTCCACTTTGGTCTCACTGCTTAATTGGTTCATTTTGTTACCAAATTCAACCTGTTGTTTGCTCTCATACAGATTACTACTTGATAGTTTAGACACCCTGGCGTTTTTGGATGAGGACATTCCCTGTACCAATATAGCCAGACAGACCTGGATATTCTCTCACCATGTGTCAAGATTTAAAGCTTAACTCTAGCCTTATCTTTAATAAGTTGTACATATTTCTGTACAAGGAGAGACTCAGAGTCATAATTTCACTGGATATAAAATGGAGATTGCAATAAAAACACTAGGCATAATGTTGTGCAGTTTTTGACAAACTAATGTTTGCAAACTGATGCCCAAAATTTCATATTTTAAAAGAGCTGAACACTGAAATTTGTAATTCATGTTTTGTCTTGTTTTATAATAAGCAGATTGAAATTAGTATACACGGAATGCATATGAGTTTCTGGTGATGACATTTCACTCAAATATTGCTTTTCCTATTAAAACATTTGCATGTGCATTTAGGTGGCAGAGAGCTTATGGTAAAGCATGTGAAGCTTTTGGGAAATCTCAGATCCCTTCTTAAGGCTTAAAAACTTTGTAACGTTGTGTATAAATGTGAGTCTCAAAACCCAGAATTTTATTTAGCCTGAAGAAGGGATCTTCTCTAATGACTTCAATAAAATAATAAGTATTAATCACTTGGGACTTTCTGCTTTCTATCTAAAATGTTATCAGCCAACCAAGGAAGTACTATTAAGTAAGTGAATTAATCAACTGATCAAATTTGATAACTCCTACTCCATACCACATTCATCATATCATGCTTTTTTTTTTGGAGCTGGCTTCGTGCTTAATTAGAAGTTAGATTAGAACAGAAAAAATTACATCACAAGGCTAGAAGTTCCCAGTCATCAGAAATGTATTTATACTCTCCAGCACAAAGAGTTGCCTTCAATAAACCTAAATTAAACAAATAATTTGGTGAGGTGTTCACAAATGTTTGACTATATAATGTACTTGTATAGCTAATTTAACCTCCCTAACGGTTGAGACGAGCCCAGCTTGTTTGCCGTTCAGGCTCGCCTCAACAGCAGGGGAAGCCTCCCTGGAAAGCTGCAGCGATTGTCTTCATCACTGCAGCATTTCCGGGGTTTCGGCACCGCCCCAATCGCGTCACGTGACCTCCATGTTAATGGAGGAGTGCCGGTCCCGCCCACGCAGCTGGTGTCAATAATGACACCGGCTGTGTGAAGAGCAGCGGCGGGAGGGAGGACGTGAGAGGCTACTTTGTACACTGCCTCAATTGCCCGTACCGCGCCGTTTGAAACAGGCAGTGCGCTAGGGAGATTAAAGTGAAAGTCAAAGACAAATGCATGTCACATGTAGTAAAATGATGTATGCCTTTATAAGTCCTACGTTTTTGGGGTTTTCTTGAAATATACTCACAGATCTAACCATTCTAATCAACATATTTGTCCAGTCACCAGCTTGTAGGTCTGACACATGGTTTTGGTGAAACTATATATTGAGTTTCATTTTCAAATGCAGATATACTGTATTTTCAATCCAGTGCACATATGTTTGCATTATATTAGACTTATGTATAGGAAAAGAGTGTAGATCAGGGCTGTCAAACTGAAACATATATGGTAGTTGGTCAAAATTGAAAACTTGGATCAACCTTTATAGTTATTAAAAAATTGTGTACGTTTTTACTTCTTATTAAATGTGATTAACCTTTTCTTATGGAAACTAGTTTAAGTTAAGTGCTTAAACATTAAATCTGGAACAAGCATAATACTATAACACATGTAAAATCAAATGTAAAATATGTCACATCTGTGGCATGCATTTAAATGCAATTTTAATAAATCTATTTTGCAGGCTAAATTTAATTACACAGCGGGCCAGATGTGGCCCCTGGTCTAAATGAATTCCTTACGAATCACTCACAGTAAATAGCATCGATTAACTATGGCAGTTCTTAACCTATATCCAGCTTTATCTACACTTACCTAACTTTATTGCTTATTCTGCACTAATGTACAAAGAAAGGAAAAGAGATTTTCAGAGACAAGAGGACTTTTACAGTAATAGTCAACAAAACATGAAAATCTTGTTTATTGATGATGGTTTGTTGACTATTACCGTTGTCTGTAAAAAAAACAGAGAAAATCTCTTTTCCTTTCTTGCTACAATTTTAGTGGGATGCTGGTAATTAGACTTCTAACACTAGGAGAGAAAATCAACCCTCTTTATTAAAATTATTCTGCATTAAGATAACTTTAGTACTATATTGCATGCATGAAATTTTGAAATGTTAAATTAACCCCCCCTAGCATTCCTGATGGCACCATCTAATCCAGCACTGTCCTGTCAGTACTGCTCTGGGCGAGATGGTGCCAAGATCAGAGCCCTGGCAGCGCATACTTACAGTTTAACACTATCCCGGTGGCTCCGATCATCTGAACTGGCTTCTGCACTGAAGCTAATGTCAGTGTGATTCCCCAGATGTGCCCTTTGAAGTTAACCCTCCCTCCTCTGGTGTGATCATCATACCAGAGGAGAGGGTGCCAAAGGGAATTATACTGGATACAGTGATAACTGTATCCAATACAACTCAAAGTAAAAAAAAACACACAAAACACATTTCCAAATGTAATTTATATTTTATTATAAACAAAGCATAAATATGAATAAAAACTTTTTTTAAATCTATCATACAAAAGAAGTATTTTAGAGATTTTATCATTCAAATAATACCTTTCATTTATTTTCTTTTTTAAATGTAAAAAAATGTGTGTTTCAAACATTATTATATTCAGGATGTCTACTAGACCCTTGTACGGACATATTTTAGGGAGTTACAGGTCTACAACATAAGAAACATTTCAATTAAGTCTATGGTGCACTTTTGGTACAGAAATCTGAACCTTGCAAGAGCGCTAGGGAGGTTAACCAACCATTATTTCATATGTGTTCACTGTAGAGGAACTGGGTCATTGGGAATATATGATGTTGTTCTTATTATCACTTATTATCTAGGGCCTTGAAAAGTGCAACTTTCAGTGACACCTCCTGCAAGGATCTGCAATGAGATGAACAGCTATGTTAGCTTAGGACAGGGTATATGTGTGATCCAGTAAAGAACTGTTGATATATGTTCATGAGTATGTGCTGAAATTAATGTCCATTTTTCTGGCCCACACTTCATAATTAGGAAACACATATCAATGCTTGTTCCTTATTTTATGGTTTTAACCGTTAAGTAACTAAAATCCAATCATGTGTATCAAGCAATGTTATTAGGACTAGTGAAACCTTCATGCCACATTTTAAATCTGAATACTGTCTCTAAGTTTTCATGAGTTATTTCACCACATTTTGTCTGCAAAATATCCCCCCCCCCCCCCCCCCCCCCCCCCTCCTCTTACTGAGCTATATTTCCCTTGAGTAATTTGTTGAGTATGTTAATGTATGTGAATGTTCTAATACATTCTTCCCATAATACAAGCCTTTCCTTGTCATAGTTTGTTTGAATACTTAAGCCTAATGACATATTTTTTTTAACAACAAATTAATATCATTGTTTATTGGTATGTAAGTTTTTTTTTATGAAAAAAAGGATAGTTCAGCAAAACTTTGTCATTTTGTCACTACACCCCCCCCCCCCCCCCCCCCCCCCCCCCCCCCCCCCCCCCCCCCCCCCCCCCATTTTTTTCCCAGTAATTCGAGTTGGCCTCATAAGGCGGTGCCATGTGGAATCAATTCTCTTTTGAGGTTCTCTTTGCATTCCTTTGTATTGCTGTGCTAACATAAACAGTATTACAGGCTATGTACTGGATGCTTTATGCTCTGTGTAGCCATTCCAGAATCCTGCCATGAAATGATTTACAGCATCAACAGCAAACTTGTTTCTCAAATGACATAAAAAGGAAAACAATAACATACAAATATGCAAAACAAATACAGCAATGTTAGTTGCTTAGAAATGCCCTTCAAACATCTTCAAACGCCAACTAAATGTTGTTTTTGTATCCAAGAGAATATGCCCAGGCTATCATGCATGCCTATGTAAACATAGACATTGCTTATGCTACCATATTTTGTTTAGTGTTTAACATTTGCTTGGAATCAAAGATCTGAGCATGCATTTATCTCAGTACTTAAAACTTGGATGGGACACTAAAGTGTCATAAAAACTTTGCATATGCCAATATTACAAAACTATGTTTTGCCAGCTTGTAGCCCTATGGTCAACTATTAAGAGCTTCATTTCACATGTCTGTGTATATAGAAAGATTGAAGTTTCCGCGATATCCTTTATTGGCTAACTGAAGTCATTAGCAAGCTCTCGGAATGTTTAGAATGTTTAGCTTAATACAATTCTAAACATTTGAGGCTCACAATTATTCATAAAGTTACAATAGGTGAACAATAGGACATAGATATTTTAGGAAAATAAAACTATTTTGCCTTGACACACCAAAAAGGTCTACTCATGTAGCTCCCATCTTCTGATTGTAGCAGCTTTTTTAAAAAGATAATAATATTATTGTCATACTCCCATAAGTGTCTAAGAAGCTAGAGAATGAAAAGTAAAACCTGCTTTTAAGGGTGTCATTCATCATGAAAGGTCCAGGACAACAAAGCATAGGTTCAACAGAAAGAATAACACCTGTGGCTAGGGCACCATGTGCACCGGAAGTGATGCAATAGAATGGGTTGGACCAGCAGACATTTTGTTAGAGATGGTCCCCATCCTCCCTCACTTTAAGGCTGGTTTAGTATTACAGAGTTAATTTTGCACTGGTGTTGTATTATACTGTTTGGTTATGTAATATTTGTTCTTTGTTTAATTTTTTTCTTTACTGATTTATTGTTACAGCATGTGTGAGTCCCTAGCAGTGCCTAGGAAGGAGAAATAATGTTAAAGGTATTTTGGTGACGTACTGGTGTAGGGGGCAGTCATTAGAAATACAACATTGAGCTCTTTACAGAGTCAATGACCCAAGTGGTGTGATGGTTAAATGGTGCTGGGAGAAGTCAACATTGGCAGAGCACCCACCAAGCTGGTATAGGTGAGGCTGGTGGCTAGCACAGGTGTTTGGTATTATGTGGTGTAATGTCATTAAGTGGGGGCGTTGTCAGGAATTTGGGCACATGATTCTGTTTACCTTTTACAAAACCTTTTTAAGTATGCTGATTCTCTACAAAATGGGGGACATTAGTTTTTCTAAGTGTGTAGTCTGATAATGACAGAATGTTTGGTTTTTTTAATTTAACTTGTGGTAACGCAATGCCCAAAATGATTGTAAATGTGGTAATACATGTAATATACATACACCTTAATTTCACCTCTAAATACCTAGATTCAATGTAATGCATTAATTTATGTACTACCAGGATCCCCCTCATTGTTTTACAACTGCTGTATATAAAATCAATAGAACTAATTATATCTATATCTTCCATATTGTTTATTTATGTTTGCACAGTACTGTCTTTTGTACAGTGCCTTTAAAAACTATATGAATGAACAATGATAGCATATTAAAGTTTGGGGCCCTAATACATAAAGCGTGTTTCATAAAGTCATGGTTTTATGAATCTGGTGTACAAGTGTACAAGTCAACCCTTCTTACCCAACATTAAGGCCTATCCTCGATTTAAAATGAGGAGTAATAAAAGATCATTTGGGTGTAATGGTCATATAATGTGTGTAATGTGTGTGTGCTTGGACATTGCATATCTGGTTTTCAATAAATGTGTGTAATCTAAGGATATAATTTAAATGGAAAAGGCATCAACGAAGACTGTATAAAAGTGAAAACAAAGTATAAAAACTCAGAGGTTGAAATTTAGGGAAAATGTCTTATTTTTATTCCTGTCTATAGTGGGGAACAATAATGTATGTATTTATGTACCGCAAAAGCTACTTCCCTTCAATAATAAGTATGAAATGTAATCAGGTTTGGTCAAAACAGGTTTATGGCATAGGGGAAACGGTTCCTTGTGTCCTTGTTTTGCTTTAAAAATTCCAAAAGGTATGCAAGAAATGTGCATATGTTTAAATCTCACAAGGTCTGCAATAGATTTTCCCAGAAATACTGAAAGCATAAATCATATGTGTGCATTCTGTAGGGGGGTAGATACAGCATTACTAGAGTGTTAAATCAAATATGTATCTTTTGGTCCTCTTTGGCTTTTAATGTAACATTTTGTTTCAAAGGTAGAAAAAGATTACCATAAATGTCTCTGTTAAGTCCAAGGTTAGACTCAACAGAGACATTTTCTGCAATTCTTTTCTACCCTGGTAAAAGATAACACTTAAGCTAGGCATACACGGCTCAATTTTTTTAGATATTCGAGCACAATTGATTTTCAAAATCAATCATACAGAAAATTTAACCGTGCATGTCCAACTAAAGTCTTGAAATTAGTAATTTGGAAACCTACACAACTATACTTTTGTAGGTTTTCTGACAGAATGACGTGTATGCAGGTATGCATGGAATTTTGGTAATTACTCTACTCCTTAGCCTATGGAAGCTTATGGACGTTTCAGAGGCATCATGCTTTTTTGTTCACTTGGCAAAAGTATTTATAATATTCTCTTTACACTGTAAGGGTAATTAATTTTTTTAAAAAGGCAGATTGTTTACTAGAGATGGTCGAATTTTTTGACTTGCTAACTTTGTGAGCTAATTGCAAATGGTATCATCACCAAAATTGCTAGAGATGTAAAAGAGATGGAAAAGCAAACTTTATTTATACAGGCTTGTAAAACTATTTGTGTTAGAGACATACTTTCTTTTTTGTAGTATATCCCCAACCCTTCTCTACATCTCAAGTTTGCAAGTCATCAGCAAGTTTGGTGATGATACCATGTTCAGGGGCTTTGCAATTAAGTCGAAACCGTCAAAATGTTCGAATAAAAAAAAAAAATTAGACCATCTCTATTGTTTACTTTCACGCTTGCATGAAAGAAAGCCAGTGAGCTGTTATTTGTATGAACTATTTACAGTAGGAACTTACCTGGAGAGCAATCCCGCCTTGGTGACCCCAGGGATCCCAGGCAGTACCAGAGGAGCTTGCTCAGCAGGCATCATAGCATATCTCCCTGCTCTGGCGTAGGGATCTGTTATGCCCGAACTACTTTTCAGGCAAATGGCATATGGATGTGCTCAACACAGTACAGACATGTCTCCCCATTCTGGTGGAGGCATCAGTTCTGTCTGAACTACACCCCCAGACACTATATGAATGTGTTTAACACAATACAGTCCCAGTGTTCGCCAATAGTGCCAGGTGGCACAATTGATTGTCAATCTGCCCATTTATGGACCCATTTAATGAAACTGTCTTGCACACGATTGCCTGCTATATTCTCTGTATAGCAGTGTGCTTGGGTGTGCTACTGTGTTTGCTTACCAGCAAGTGTCTTTGGATCTTGCTTGAACTCTCCTTGCACTGACTTTGGATTGTCCTTGACCACGTCTCCTGTCTTATCCATCTGCACCATACTTCCATACTTCCTGCATTAACCGTTAAAAGATAATTGTTCCTTTTGCCTTAATTGTTCAACAACATTCATTCCTCAGGAACCCAACATGGAATAAATGAGTCTACATGCGCTCACTATAGTGTCAAGTGTTTGTCAAAGCTTTGGCTTCGGGAAACCATACCTGTGCAATGTATGTTAGCACAGCAGTGTTCACTAGAGAGGAGGTGACAAGGAGACAGTGTGGGAGGACAGCTGCCACCCTAAACCAAGAGATACGTCAACAAGGACAGTTATGCCAGAATCCTCGTTTTCCTTTAATAAAAACTATACATTGAAACAGAATTAATTACTTTTGAATTTAACATATTAACACTCAAAAGATTTGAGCGATAATTATTCAAATTTACCTTGCTATATAAGGTATACTCTGGTATATTCTAAATATTTATGTATAAGAAAAATATATTTTTGGTTCAGTATTTTGGCCTGTGAATCACAGAGAATAAAAATGAACAAAAACGGTCTAACACTGACATCAGTGAAATCATTCTGTATTAAACATAAAAGCCTAAGGTATAATACAAATTTTTGCAACCAAGAAAGTCTTGGATTCCTACATTCTATAACTAATGGATTTCATATGTCTGGTGTGCCGCTGGGTTTTATTATTTTTTTTTTCTTGCAGAGTAGTTTTACTGACAGAATGGCCTGGGAAAGATTTCAGAGTATTGAAGCATTACAGTTATTGTGGAATGTTAAGCACTTACAATATATATATATATATATAAGGTAACATGTATGGGAAAAGCAAATGTCTAGTAGTCTAGGACTGGAAAAAAGCAAAACTTTATTTATACAGGCTTGTAAAACGCAACTTCTAAAGCTTTGACAAAAAAAAAACAATTTTTTTAATAGGACTGCATTCACATTTATAAAGACGAGAAACAGGAGATTTGTAGATATCTTTGTGACAATTATGACTAGGCACCGAGTTAAGAAATATATTAGAGTCAAAGTGTAACTTTAAGGAACCTTAAGTAATAAAAAAAACACATATTGATTTATCTTCAAAATCCTTTTGTGAGATGAAAACACAGCATTTCTAAATACTAAGTGGGGCTCATTACACCAAATTAGTAAACCCTCCAACTCCTGTGATCGCTATAATATAGTCAATATTTTTTGTGCAGTTTGCTCTCCCGACACAGCCTAGGGGCAGCATAGAGGCCAGAAGGAAGCAGCACGGTGATCTGGGTGGAGAGGAGGAAGGCAGCATGAGTCTGCTCCCGTTCTCTCCGTGATCCTGATTCTGACGGTAGGAGTGTACAGGTGGCTCCTGAGCAGAACAACCTGTGTCTGGATTCCTGTGCTGTGCCAGTTACCTATTGGTCACAGTGGTAGTTATGCCAGTAAGGAGTGGGGTGGCCCCTTCCCACCGGATAGTGGATAGTGTAGTTAGTGCCCAGGAACGGGAGACAGCCAGAGCCGACTGGAGTGCCAGAGAGTCCCCAAGGTTATTGCACACGACTGTTTGCTGTTGAGCCTGCGGTTTGTTTTTTGGACTGTTTCAACATTGTGGTTGCACTCATGAAACAGAATAAAATGCTTCGCCTATTTAATAAACCTAAAGAGATCAAATAAGATAAATAAGAGGGCTGAAGCTGACCGATCACATACACATGCAGAAGCAGAAGGGACGATCCATCAACAGACAGATCGTCTGTATGCAGATCTGTGTTTGTGCAGAGGAAAAATCCGCCAGTCAGGGGAGCGTCCCTGTCTGTGTATGTGAGTTGGCTGCAGCTGACTGTTCACATACACAGATCTGCAGAGCAGAATTAGGAGCATAGTATTGCTAGGAGGACAGTCATGCAGTTTATGGCCCCCTTTTCCAGGCTATGCCAAACATGTACTGTTATTGCAAAAAGTTATAACAAATAATTAATAAAGCAATATAATAAAGACCCATGCAGATTAAGCTGCATGTGTACTGTAGTAAGGGAGACGTGTGTGTAAACCCCTGCTCTATATTGCAGTAGGGCCTGGAGGTTATGCTGCTCATAGTGATTTTTAGTACTACTTTGTTTGACATTGTTCTGCTTTTTAATTGCCTTCATGATATGGCACCTGAGGCTGATTCAGTCATTGTTAATTGCTATGTAAAACACTGAGAAGGTTTTTCATTTTAAATGGTTAACAATATTTTTGAGGGGCAAAAGGAATGGCAGATACTTGTTTGTTAAGGGTGCAACTTTTACTAGATAAGAGTGGAGACTATGGGAGTTCCAAGGAATGGCCCAAGAAAAATTAAAAAACAGAGATTTAGAACCTGTGAGGAGCAGTGGGATATAGTGAACACGATATCATAGTTTGTGGCTCATATACACTGGTAAGCATTACTTAATTTTGAGAGTGTTGGATGCCGGGTCCATACTTTCAGTGGTGGAAATTTGAACAAAGTTAAAAAACGAGGCTTTGGAGTGTGCCCATGGTTCAAGTTTCATAAGTTTGGCATAAAAATATAATTAAGAAAAAGCATCAATGCAAATAAGCGTGTTATGAATCCTAGGGCAGGATTAATGGTGTAGTTGGCGTGTGGGGTGTAGATTCACGTGTATGGTAAGCTTTAAGATTGTGGTGGATCCATCCATGTTAAAGGCTAGAGAGCCAAATATGGTCCTTTGAAGAAAAGTGGGAGTTTATTAGTAGGCTCTTTTCAGGATCTAGAAGCACCCTTTAATTCCATTCCCAGAGGAAATTCTGCACATCAAAGGACAGAATTAGACATTACAGCAGAGGATGGGATATAATCTCTGCACACGGGAGGATGGCAACGGCAGCAGGTAAGTGATGCTGCTTCTATTTTCAACCAGACTTGTGATGAACGCTTTCTACAATTGTTTTTACCCTGAACTAGACTCCAGGTAAATGCTTAGGGGGTTAATACCCATTCCTAGAAAAAGAATATAAAGATGTGCGGGGAAAAAAAAGGCAGAAGCATACTACCTTTAACAAAAAACATTCTGTCAAAATGCCATTTTAAATTTAATTTGGACACCACTACCGTAATCAAATCTACCCTCTCCTTACAACTGACCATTTTTAATACTCTTTTTTAAAAATTCAAGACACAGAATATAAAAGCAGAAATATAAACAGCTAGACAGCATGAATTGCTAAATGAAAAAGTCACAGGGCTGGATGTCTAGACAAAAATGCAAGTCAAAAGTCTCCAAAAGACAAAGTCAAAAGTCATTACAAAACATGCAAACACTACTGTCCAGTCTGTGTGAGACACAAGCTTTTATTTTACTAGCTATACTGTTTAACCAGGACCATGTCTAGCATCTGGTCAAACAGAAAACCAACTGTATATTTGTTACAGTCAACAGTACTGATTTGTCTATTTGTAGATTGCTCCTTTGTATTTCCTGCCATATGTTTCGTAATAGATAGAAATGGAGTTTGGTTTCTCTTAGTGGTCTCTTAGTGGCTACACTTACAGAAAGCTTATACACTATATGATCTAATATTATTAAAAAAACATATTTAGGAATTTTTATAACTGTACAAATATGGGGAAGGCCTGAAGTCTGAAGAATGGATCTTTTTTAATTGTGTCAAATAGCCAATAAAGGGTATGACTTGAACTCCCAACACTCTGCATTCATTGAAGGCGAACAAGGTACAACTCTACTGTTGCTTATAAAATCATCAAATGTTTCAACCATTAGTAAAATGGAACTCCTGCAGAGTTTTCCACAATTGGCCAGGGTTTATTAAGTCCATCTTTTTACTATTTGTCCTGACATGTCTTCACTACAGTTATTTCCAGGTGCTCACATACAAGAGCAATGAATATGGTCATCGTTTCCTTTTCAGCAAATCCTTGACCTTAGTTAATTACTGCTTACATCCACAAAGAACAGGTTTGAATCAGAGGTATCTCTGGCCAAAATAGCCCAGAAAGGGGATATGGTGCACCCTATTGTGTCTTTCTTTGACTTTACTCAGCTGCTGGACACAGAAGAGCCCATAAGAGGATTAGTTATCAAACAAAAGTTTTAGGGAGGGAGCAAAATAACTAAGTTCATTACCCTGCTATGAAAATGGACATTTGAAAGGGTTAGTTCACACATTGCTGAAAAAAATGTGAAATTGCCTAATAAAGAGGATCACACCTCAAGCAGGGCTACTGTGTAAACAGAAGTAGATGAATGCATATGTAATGTGAGTGGGCTCCTTATACAAGGTGACATGACCCAGCTGTGAAGAGGGCTTGTTTAATGTGGTGTGCAGTTTACCTGCCACAAAAACCTCAATGTTTGCTGAGAACAGATGACTTACAGCTGTTTAACATCAGCTGTCCCTGGAGGCAAATAGTGTAAACATTAACATCACCTTCTAGTATATTGGTTTGATGGAAGTAGATGATACTTTTATAGTCTTAGTGATGTTAAAACCTTTGGGAAAACTGACACATCCTGCTCATATGGGCTAATAAACAGTTAATGTAGTTATGATTGTACTTGTGTTTGTACGGTAATTGAGGCAAAAATGTAAAGATGTTTTATAAGTTTGTTCTCTGGAAAACAAAAATGACAGATTTAGTCTGCAAAAACAGGAAGGATGTCTATGACTATTTTAGAAGATGTACAACATACTTTTAGTAAACCCATCAAACACTATTACTATCTTCTGTCTTAAACTTCTTTGGGATTATTCACCATGAACAAAGCCATTTAGATCTTTTTTTAGGTTCATAATATTTTCTAACCTTAATTTTTCTTGATACATAAGGTAAATCTGGACATATATGGGCCGATTTTTCTCTTCAATTGGCCAGTTAAAGACTTCTAATTTGGATGAACCATAAATGATGGAAATGGAGCATAAAAAGAAAAGAGCCATGATCAGTTAAATTAAAAGATTGTGATTACGTTGCATATTTTGGGAATTTTTTTTTTAAAACCTCAAGAATGTCTCATGTCTTGTCCCATATGTAGAGATTACAGATAATGTGTACAGGCTGGCCCCTGGAGTTGCCAGAAAGGCACATTTCAATGTGGGTACAAAACATGTAGCTACTCTCCCTACATGCGTATAGGGACCAACATCGAACTACCGAATGGCGAAGGTTTCAAACCAGTAGATTTTGCGAACTGCAAAACTGAAGGATGGGTCTATTTGATAACATGTCCATGTGGAGCATTCTATGTAAGCAAGACCAAGCGCCCACTATGGAAGAGACTATATGAACATCTACGCGATATCGAAGTTGGGGACCTATGCACCCCCTGGGGTAAACACGTAGCCACAACACATCAATATAGACCAATTTCCATTCAGATATTGGTACTAGAAAGGGTTCACACTCCACCTCGAGGAGGCAACACAGACCAAAGGTTGCTCCAAAAAGAAACCCGCTGGATCTACCATCTGTAAGCAATGGAACACCCGGGCCTCAATGAGGCACTTAGCTTTAAAAGCTTTCTAGGAGGAAGGTGAATGAGCTTAATAGACCTTGACCCCTTAGTGAAAGGTCTAATGACGACTTTGACCTGTATCAATTATCGAACTGGTTAATGACCAATATGCATACAGGTCTCAATAATCCCCCCATCCCACGCCCCCTCACCTTTCACCCCTAGATAATAATATCTATTATTGTAACTTTTTTCCTTATTATTTGTTATTTGGTTTTTCTGTTTCGTTATGTTTTTGTATATGTATCTCGAACTCCAGAACTGCAGAAGAGGAGGTCGGAGACCTCTTTTAAACTTATTTAAAGTTATTTTTACTATTGACCCGGTGGAGGCTACCTAGATCTAATTGCGACAATCGTACACTGAGTCCGACGGGACCCATATTGTTACTGGTGACCCTGGCGTACTGCCAGGCTCTCACCACTACTATATGACATACGGATTACGCTTATTTCTACGGAAACCCTTGTATATGAATACGTCACTATGTTCAAATAGGAGACACATTATATACCAATATTTACCAATATGTTTATTTACATGCTATATTTGCTCAATGAATTGTAATGCCACTGCAAGATGACTTAAGTGGGTGGGTTCCCCTTTAATCACTTATGTTATGCCCCGGGTTTTACCTTATGTTATGCCCCGGGTTTTACCTTGTGTAGGGTCTTCACCTGGCCTGGGCCCTCAATTATGTAGGGGTGCCTTTTGGTGGCTGTTGATCATGAAGTGGGTTACGGGCGCGCATCTGGGGGCGGATGTCTCAGAACCTGGCCCCTGGCGCCGGGATGGCTTAGGCTGGAACCCCCGCCCCCGGGATCCTATACCCGGGGGGGGGGGTCCCCCGGTCTGGCCATTGGCGGCTCACGGGGCTGGGGACCTCTCCCCCTTGTCTCCCCTAGACTCAGCTGCTAAGCAGCTGATGGAGAGACTCTATGGTGCCTCCCCCTCCTCCCTCTGTGGAGGGGATTGGCTGGCTGTCTCCTCTGGCTGGCCTTCCCATCCACGTGGGGGAGAGATGTGTTGTCATCACTGCTCAGCCTCTGCCCCAACCCAGGGGCGGAGTCTCTGAGCAGAACGGGCGGACTGCAGAGGCTCACTGGGAGTTGGGGACGCGCGCCCGCACTCCACACACACATAGACTTCACATTGCATTGGTTGTAGTGATTTCCTGGGTGGTGTGCTTTGATTATTTTAGGGTAGATGCACTTAGTCACATCCTGAGGTTGGGGACACGGCTCACACAACACTCACATACTATCTGTGCATACACTTTAGATGCACTCACAACACCAACACATAATGGGTTAGCACTCATATCACATTAATTAATTAAGGGAGTGGTTCACCACCTCCGG
>CM070032.1:141497888-141514872 GCA_036250615.1 Ptychadena robeensis | reverse complement strand
CTACCAAATCCATGTCACCCCCAAATCCATGTCATCCCCATATCACCTGCACACTGAACCACCACTCAGTCTCAATCTCACCTGTCTCCTACAGTGTCCTCCTTCAGCTCTACTCCTGTCTCTGGAAGGACCAGAACTGTCCTCCCATACCAAACCCTTTGGGATTGGTAAATATGTCTGCAGGGGAGGGGCACCTTAGTAATGTCCAACAGAATGGGCGGAAGTAGATTCAGGCGCCAGTACTTAAGATGGTGCCTTAGGGAATGAGGAAGTGAAGATTGTAAGTACCTATTTTTTTTCTCTGTGTAGCAGTTCTCACAGATGTATACTGCTGACAGGTGTGTAATATGTCCGTGTCATGTATGTGGGGGATTTTTTTTTTAGTTTACTTCCGCTTTAACAGGCCTGTGCCAATAAGTAAAATTTTAGTAACAATATAGTCAATTATGATTATTTATATAATGTATATTTTAGAATGAAACATAATGGCATTGTTAAAGCTCAGAAATGTGTTTAAATTCTTCACTTGTTTACAGAAAGGGTGAAATACATTGGGTGGACATTGAAAGGAAATAAGAAGTTGATTGATATTGTTTCCATCTACAGTATATACACCAAAATATTAACCATTGTAGTAGGTTGTATAATTCACCTCACTTTGTACAATGCCCTGTGAAACATATTTTTGTACAGCAAGAGAAAAATAAATATCTGCCTCTATCATTCCTCCAGCAGCAGCCAAAGCTTATCTCACTTCCAGCCAGCCAAATGTGGAAAAAGTTAATATCAGAGAAAGCCAAATCTTCGTTTTAATATCTTTTAGTTGTATTTTGTGTAGCTGCAAATTTGTAGAATTATATATAAATATAAAGAACATGAATACTATTGCTCCTACCTACCTGCATTTGAACTATAGCCACTCCCTGTAAAACTGCATTTTCCCACATTTTCCTTTTTTGCACATAAAGCTTGAACACATTATTCAATCAATTAAAATGCTTTACAAAAAATGCCCACCCCCTTTTTACATGCATAAAAAATTATTTTTCAGTTATGCTCCCATACTGCCTGCAAAGTTGCCAATATTACCAATGTCTTTGATGCTAATTGAGCAGTTGTGGGCTATCCAAGCCTTTATCCTAGTGGGGGTACATGTCCTCCATTGAGGAGCAGCATGCCAGTGAATAATCATGCTTTATTTACCCACTTCTGGGACTATGCACACTGATCCTGTCCTTGCAATGATTTTTATTATCCATTTTTCTCATTTAGATAACTGCGCACAATACCAGTTCCGCCATTAGTGTTTTTTTTATATAGACAGAACTTTCTGGAGCATCTTCCACTAACGTCCCTTCTCAATCAATAATTTAGCTGCCACAACTGGTAGACTTGGGCACACAAACAATTATTGGGATTTACCAATTTTCTTCAAGCTGTGTCACTAAACTACAGTTTGTCATTTGGTGAAGTAAACAAACAAGCTTAACTTGTGAATTTCTTACAATTTAAAGCATGCAACATCATTAAACAGCACAGAGCAAGAGACTAAAATGTAATTGAGAAGTGGTACTCCATGTCACCATAACAGATCTGACCTAAGACATAGACTGCACAAGTTTCTTCGTGTTCTATCATATCTAGCACCATATTGTTAGCAGCAGATCTTTCATGTCTTGTAAGTTGCATTATTGGGCCTCCAAGCTCATCATTCCATTGTATATTTTTTTCTGGTTGTAGACACTTTCTGTGGCAGATAGGGGTCCACATGGGCACTTTAGATGTATTGCGTAAGGCTTTGATGCTCTATTTTACACTTTTTTTCTTATGATTATGATTCACGGTAGCTTTGGTAATCTTTTCCAGGATAGTTCTTTTTGGCCCTTAATTTAAAAATTTATAATTGCAAAATTTAAAGCCAAAACACATCTTTTGAGCTAAAACGTAAAGGTCAGATACCAGTAAACGGAATAATTTATAAGCTTTACGTATCCCTCTCTAAATTTAGTGGCGAGATCATCATTTATTCAAATCTAGTCATGTAATTACATTCTGGAATACCACCATAACTATTCAAACCCTGAATTGCTGTCAGGTTCTTTGGCGTTCCAAATTGCTGTAGTTCTTGTGGAGTCTTTTGAGTGTGATTATTGCCAATGGGGTGTCCTTGTTTTGTGCAGCTGCTTATTTTTGGAGTGGGGCTTATTTAGCATTGTCAAAAAACCCTACAAATCATGTTAGGGCTTATAGTTAGGGTAGCTTCTTATTTTCAGGAAAACCATAGTAGATACTCATATCGGAGCCCAAACACAGAACTGAAAGGCCAGATATCATAGAGCTAAATCATTGATTAGCCTCACATAGCTCTTTTAGTTCTATTTGTCAAGTTGGAATATCAGATGCACATTAAAACTGTTCTTTTCTGTTCTGTTCCCTTAATAAATGACTTAAAGTTATTACCCTCTTTATTATCATTACTCAATGTTTAGAAGGGCTCACTACCACACTATAGGACATACATTTTTATTGCAAGTGAGGGTTACTTCTGCAGTTCTGGTGTAACTTTTAGCTGGAATGAGGTTATTCATGATTCCTAAGCGGTGTGTATCTCTTTATATTTATTAAATGTATTATAAAAATTTTCTCAAAATAATGATTGCTTGCCAAAATCAGGATTTACTACCATGTTCTCAAGCATTGTTGGCCCATTAACAGAGAAGATTTAAGGCTATGCAGCCAAGACAAGGATCCAATGTTGAACTTTGCACAGAATAACTGTGGTATCCTGCCTTTGATTGCATGATGTGCCGAAAGAAGAGTTCATTTAGTTCTTCCACTTTCACACTTGGCAACATTTTCAAATACAAATGCTTAAGACTGTGTGTTGATGTGGAGACTTGAACCGCCCATTGGGTGTATGTGCAAGACAGATTTGTCTCTAGTATCAATTACCAATAGGCTAAAAAAAGTAGATTACATTGCCAAAAGACCACCCTGGGATCACAACCCCTCTGTTGCATTTCACTCAAATATCTTGAGCTTATTAGTAGAGATAGGGGTTGCAACACAGCTAATCTTATATAGTGGTACATACAATTAACCAGTACCAGACAAAGATATTTCATTACAAATTATATGTCCAATCATGATTGTCATACTTGATCTCCTCCCTACAAAATAAATATAAAATAACTAAAGACAAATTAATAATTTTAATATCATCTAGAATGTATATATATATATATATATATATATATATATATATATATATATATATATATATACACCTCTGGGATTTATTTAGATAACATAGGACTTAGCATGAAACATAAAATACAATCAAAATCACCCTTTCCAATACCCACAAAAAAAATTAAGATCCCTCTTTAAAGACGCTCTTGATGTCCGACATAGCATTTAACCATAAAATGTCTATTCTATGGTAAATTTAAAAACTGATTCTCAGAGCAAGATAATCAGATACGTAATTGACTGTTAGATAGATTAATAAGTAGATTTATAAATGGTCTTGGAATACAGATTCATCTAAACAATCTAAAAAATACATACAATAAATTGAAATGTTTTATAAAATACATAAATAGTTGAAAGTACAAAAAAGTGACATTCACCCTAGCAGTTATTTACAATAGTGGGTAACTTTCCACTAGTATATCTTGTGCCCATTTAATAAATGCAGAAAATGTCTTCTCTAGCCAGCTTTGGAAACTTTTCACCTTTCCTAGGACCAAAGATATAGGTCCTATTGCTTGAATTTTGAGGCTATTAACAGATCTTTTATGTAATTAATTAAAATGTTTTGCCACTGATGTCACTCTTTTCATTTTAATATAATATAAATGTTCCCTTAGCCACTCCCCCAATTTCCTTATAGTCCTACTTACATACTGTATACCACACAGATCGCATTAAATAATTTTATGTTGGTTGAGGTACATTCAGCAAATGATTCTTTCCTCTTAAGTCGTATTTATCAGATGTCCCATTCAATGGATTTCAGTTGTTTGAAACATGAGGGTTAAGTATCACATGTGGGCAATGCCTAGAATTCCCAACATGCAAATGCAGTCTGCTTCAGAACACCTATTTTTTTATCTACCAACCAGACCAGTCATGGGGAACCTATGGCATGGGTGCCAAAGGTGGCACTCGGAGCCCTCTCTGTGGGCACCCGACCTGGCAGCCAACACAGAGGCTGATGGAGGAAAGAACTACAGCCCATTGGCTCTCAATTCTGTCAGTTTTCTTCCCCTCTCATCTGATTGCAAACCGCACCCTATACCCTCCACTAGCACTGCTAGCCAATCAGAAGCCTGATAAGTAATTGATAAGTAATTCTGACATTTCCTAACACTCACAGCATACCTGTCCAAGCAAATGTTGAACCAAATATTTCAGCCAGACATAACCATGCCACTACAATTTTCCGAAAAAGGTTTATTTGTTTATTTATTAATGTTGCTATTTCTGTTGGTTTTCTTTCATGACACTTTTTGTAAAACACCTGCTGAGGTGGTTGATGCAGTAGCAAAGAGATCATGACTATTTTTGCAATGAGAATTCTGAAAATGTATGGTAACTCCAGATAACTCTTCCCTTAAATTGTACAACTAAGCTCTCTCTCTTTGCCATTCTAGATATACTCAAAGGACTGTATCCTTATATGAATCTGGATGCCATGTTGTTTCTGTCGTTTTTCATGACATTGTTTAAGGTGGGCATAGACGTTAAGATTTGCTGCAGATTTTGCAGTGAAACTGGGTGCAAATCTAAAGATTAAAAGTTAAATTTGGCCATAAATCGGGCGATCTAAGAAATTACGAACATGTCTGTAAATTTTAGACCTATTTCATTACTTTGGATGGGGACCAGCGTTGGGAGATCAGCTATGCCCAGCTTTAGGCATTTTACAATGTTCACATTGCATTAGTGCACATTTCAAATATTTATTACAAGGTTTAAGGGGGAAGCATATGAATGAACCAGTTGAAGCATGTTCATTAAGCAATGTTGCAGTGCTGACCTCAGAACTTCCTACATTAGAGGTCACTAAATTGCAGCCGTTGAGCCAAATGTGGGCTTTTGTTTTCTTTAATCTGTTCCTTAGGGCACCATACCCTGTTTACAGAAAAGAGTATTACAGCAGTAACCAAACTAAATAGCAGAAAAAACAGAATAACAGGAAACAGTGGTTTAGATTAGCTAAAACTTTGGAATCAGTATGTAGTCTGTAGGTATGGGTCGATGTAATGTATGTAAACATAATCCTCAAGCATAGTAACCATCCATGGGAAAAACAATGGGAAATCATCCTGTAACATTAATTGTCTTGTGAAAAGCAAGAAAAGATGGAGAGAAATAAAAGTATCTTATAGTGAAGGGGGGGGGGGATAATAGCAGCCTTCGTGGAGCTATTTATGTAGGGGGGGGGGGGGCTGGCATGTTGATCTTGGCTAGTTTGGGGGGCTTTGATTTCAGTGCAGGAAACAACCAGAAACTGGCCAATTTATTAAACGCACTGAAAACTATTTACCCTCTAAACTTAAACTGTAAAGGACCGTGAACTGGCCTTATTTTTAAAGAAGACCGATTTTTTTTAATTGTTAAGATTTCCTTCTAAATTAAATTCCCAACTCTAGATGAAACTTTTTTATTAGAAAGTATAGAACCTGAAATTTCAACTTGGCTTTGAACTTCTTATTTACAAAAGAATAAAAAAGTGCTAGAATAATACTTTCTTTTTTGTAATATTACGACAATCCGTCATTACATTTTGAGCAATTTCTGTGATACTATGTTCAGTGGCCTCCTTTGATGGTCATGCCTTGCCATAAAAGCTCAAATCATGCTCTATATAGGTGTTTTCCGGGCTGCTGACAGTCCAAATACCAAACCTAAATATGATATATCCCTTTTGATAACCATCTAAAATGAATAGTGTTACCATTTCGTTTTAGCAGTTGAGATAAATTTTAAAATTGTCCATCACCAGCTTGGAAATTAAAAAGCCATTTTGTCTTGCACTGAATGGATGAGCATAATGAGAAACAAGACAGGCAGTGCAACTACATAGTGAAAAGATTCTTTTTCATGAGGCTGAACCAAAACTAGGGTCATGTAAGGCTTTGAGTTTGCAGCCTAAAAAATCTAATACAATATATTGGCTCGTCACTGTACTAGTTTTGGTGGCTAAGCTTTGTGAAATAGTGCCAAAGTCTGTTACTTTTTCAGAGTTTTAACTAAATATATGAATCAGTATGGCAGACATTTCTTTTTTTTATATATTGTTTTCGCAGGCGGAATATGAACCCAAGCCAAACAAATCTTGTCTTTTTGGACTCAAACATTCCCATAAAAAAAACCTCAGCTCACAAAACACATACTCCCTCTGCTTGGTTAGAGAGCTCATTCAGAAATGCTGGCTGCTTTCCCTTTGACACAGTTATATGCACAAAATGACCCATAAACCCTGGACCCTGTGTTTCAAAAAATTAAATGTGCAGTGACACAGCTACATTAATCATGTACCCCTGAGATCATCTTACGGCACATTTGTAACTCAGTTTTGGCTCATATATTAATAGAAAGCTGGTGAAACAAAATTCCTGGCAGAGTTAAAACTTCTTTGGTGGTTCACAGCTGAGCTGATATTTTGTGCTTGAAAATAGCACAAAGAAAGCAGAACGTAGAAATGTGTTGGATTTTCATGTAATGCAAGCTATTGCTTCAACTGATACCCTTAGCTTGTTGCGACTTTTATGCTGTCATATATAT
The DNA here is from genome assembly GCA_036250615.1 of Ptychadena robeensis. NCBI lineage: Eukaryota > Metazoa > Chordata > Amphibia > Anura > Ptychadenidae > Ptychadena > Ptychadena robeensis. The sequence goes on along the minus strand of CM070032.1, from coordinate 141,508,077 downwards.
GAAGTAGAAAGGTCCCACAACAAAGACTCCATTTGTTTTTGACATTTTTTTCACCTGGCACCTGGCATGCAGCCAGTCACTGCACACATAGAAAGAGAAGGTCTACTCTTTCTATGTCCGACCAGCGGGGCACACATTCTTCTCAGGAGTGGTCGACCTCCAGAATCAACTAGTTGACTAATCCACTTGTTTGTTAATGCCCTAATCCAGTGGATTTACAACTCACGACTGTAAAACAAGGCAGAAATTACTATTAGGTTGGTCTTTTAAACTGATCAGACAATTACTGTATTAGGTTTAGTGCGCAAAAGTCCCTGTGAATGGTATTCTTTGGGCAAGTAACTTTATTTTGTTATTTTCTCTGAAGTTTCTCATTTATTTATTAAGTAATGGTATAGCTAGTAGCTATAGTCATAAGTGGTCACATTCACCTTAGTTTGTTATGTAACCTACAATTTGACCAGATTCATACAAATGTACAGTGGCTTTTTTGTCACATTACAGCCACAAAGATGACTCAATGTTATTGAAATTCCACGTGAAAGACCAATACAAAGTGGTGTACACGTGAGAAATGGAATGAAAATCATACATGATTCCAAACATTTTTTACAAATAAATAACTGCAAAATGGGGTGTTGTAATTATTCAGCCCCCTGAGTCAATACTTTGTAGAAGCACCTTTTGCTGCAATTACAGCTGCCAGTCTTTTAGGGTATGTCTCTGGAAGGTGAACCTCCGCCCCAGTCTCAAGTCTTTTGCAGACTCCAAGAGGTTTTCTTACAAGATTGCCCTGTATTTGGCTTCATCCATCTTCCCATCAACTCTGACCAGCTTTCCTGTCCCTGCTGAAGAGAAGCACCCCAGAGCATGATGCTGCCACCACCATATTTGACATTTGGTTTGTTCAAAGTGATGGGCAGTGTTAGTTTTCCACCACACATAGCATTTTGCATTTTGGCCAAAAAGTTCAGTTTAGGTCTCATCTGACCAGAGCACCTTCTTCCACATGTTTGCTGTGTCCCCCACATGGCTTGTGGCAAACTGCAAATGGGACTTCTTATGCTTTTCTGTTAACAATGGCTTTCTTCCATAAAGGCCAACTAATATTTGTCCTATGGTTTCCCCACCTGAGCTGTAGATCTCTGCAGCTCGTTCAGAGTCACCATGGGCCTCTTGACTGCATTTCTGATCAGCGCTCTCCTTGTTCGGCAGTTTAGATGGACGGCCTTGTCTTGGTAGGTTTACAGTTCAGGCAATGTCTATGGGCAACTGACTGCACTCAGACCAAAGGGGGCTGAATAATTACGCACACCCCACTTTGCAGCTATTTATTTGTAAAAAATGTTTGGAATCATGTATGATTTTCATTCAACTTCTCACGTGTACATCACTTTGTATTGGTCTTTCACTTGGAATTCCAATAAAATTGATTCATGTTTGTAGCTGTAACGTGACAAAATCTGGAAAAGCCTGTATATCCTTAAAAATCATGTCTATATCCTACTCTTATGTAGGAAGTGCTTTGGCTTTCAGAGAAAGAAACATGGCTTTTCACTCCTATAAACAATTAACATAGACATGGACTATTTTGTGTACAGGTCTGTCTAAGAAGAACATCACTCCCACAATTCAAGGGCCCCACTACAGCAGAGCTAGGTAAAGATTTTAAATTGAGCTCCACAACAGGGACCTTAACTGTGACAGGACAGATCTGCTCTATTTCAGTCAAAATGCAGAGACCTTGGTGACAAGATGCTCTGACTCATTTTCGCCATGGGTATGTGCCCACAGTGTTATCACATGATTATGTCCCCATGGCAATGTTCCAACGCCTCTACACTTTATTTGACAATGGGCCACATTAAAAAATTAAATAGGTCAGATATGGGCCATGGGCCCAAGTTTGCGCATGCCTGCACTACAGCTTTTCTGCACTACAGGCTTTTCTATTCTGTAAGACATTGGACAAATTTTGCTTGAATGGATCTGGAATGTTTTTCAGGATAAGTTAGGCTTCAACATACCTATACTAGGTTGTAGGCTGCAATGGAGGTGCCCTCTAAAGGAGGGTCCACCATAAAAGTGAAACCCAGAAAATAAAGAAAAGACAATGAAAAATATGTGGGTAAGCACAAGGCATCAAAAGGGAGGAGCTCTATGAGACAATATATGGTCATTGAATATAAAAGAATGTCCTTTATTGTGTTGGTTAAAAATAAGGTAGACGCCTTAAAGGACATTATTTTTTATTCAGTGAGCGCCTCTACAAAGCCTTGTTTTTTTTCCTTGGATTACCATTGTACCTACCAATACCATACCTATACTCTTCCACACAAATCAGAAGCAGTGCAAGAAAATGCATAGATACAATGGTATATGTACATTGGCAGGTCATAATTTCCTGGTCTATATGTTGTTAGGAAACTTTAAGTATGCTTTTCTGTGTATCTCTATGGATGCAAAGATTATGGTGATGCTTCCATCTTGTGCTCGATAGGTAGAGAGTATGCTCCGGAGTCACACAGTTTTCACAGGTAACAGAATTCTCCAGCCTCAGGCCAAGGACAGGAAGCAACATTGCCGGAAGGTGATACAGAAGAAACAATGCAGTGCAGTATTATGAATGAATTCTATTCTCTGCAAGAATAAGTTTGGGTGTTTTCTGGGGTTTTTTTGTTTTGTTTTTTGCTGAGGTTTAACTTTTACAAGAAAAATATAACATTTACATATATCATCTGCTTAATGCCTGAATCTAAATTCAATATGACCTCAAGTCTTCACTGGTGCTTACTTCTAATTAATTTTATCATTTTTAATTATTTCACTTCTTTTATTTCATATGCTCACTTTGAATTGCCCAGGTTTTATCTTGTCATGGAATCACTGAACCCTATGTGTCTCCAAGCAAGTGCAAAGTCTAACGAGCCTCCTCGTATTCACCAGAGCACCCTGCAAGTGATGATGGCCTCTGGAGCAGGTATCTTCAAAGTTGTGGACCCCATTAACCTTCGAAGTAGCAACAGATGACAACAGATAAAGTACCAAATCTGCTGATGATTTTGTAGTAAGACAAGGCAATAGGTCAGGGCAAGCAGATAGCGGAGATGGTCAGTAAAAGAAGCAGAGACCACTACCACTACCAACAAGTCTGAGAACAGATGACCAACAGTGACCATAGCTCAGTTTCTAATTGGTCCAAATCTAATAAGCATTTAGCACAGGACTAAAATATCTATTTCCTGAGAATATTAAGGCATATGTGAAAACCAGCATAGAATCTGTATATGAAACAGCAGCAACAGGTTGGCAGACTGTAACAGTTATAGGAGACCCTCTTGCTAATAACTAAATAAAATTGTGGGGTGTCATGTTTCCCACCCACCAACTTTGCCATCATTTCTGTATCCTGAACTGGAGCTGGACACCCCTAGACCAAGGAGACCTGAGTAATTGTTTTTATATAAAAGACAATTGTTTGCTAAATTGTAGAAAGCCATGGATGATACATGGATTATACACGACAGTGCAGAGAACCCTAAAACTGGCCACTATTATATAAAAAAAAGCCAAAGGGATATGTAATTTGTAATTTTGTAACTAAGATGTCAGGTACACAAATATAAATGTAGAAGTTCACAGATGATAAGCAGCTATTGGCGCTTTTCAGTCTGTCTGCTCCAAAACTCAAGCCAGGAATTGACTTTTTGGCTTATTCTTGGAGCAAAAAAATCTGTTTTTGTTGTATGTGGGTTTTTTTGCCTTGTTCCAAGTTAATAAACAAAGTAACCATTTATAAAGAGCACCAGAAACCAGCGCATTTCAACAATAAATCAATCAACATCATACTTCATTTATAAAAGCAATATATTTCATGAAGAAAGAAGATTGTGGCTAAATGGATGTAATTTAATTGGCACCACTTACCAGAAAATGAAACCCAATTTAAAATACATTTTGTGGCTGCAACAAATGTGTATTTGTGATGTTTCTGGATCCTCAGTGTGTAGTTTCAAAACCATGCCACCCACAGACATTCCAACTGATTCATTCTGCAGAATTTAGCAAGATCATGAGGTGGTCACTTACTGTCATTCGTTAGTTTAACTAACAGAATATAAATAGTGGTCATATTTAACATATCTGCAGTAGTAAGTCACAAAGCAAGTGGACTTGCTGAAGTTTTCCGGAAAAGTTCCCGTCATTTGACTGCCTTTCTTAACTGTTAAGTGACCAGTTTGGTCCATTTTGTGTGGCAAGTGTTAACAACCTATTGAATTTTGTTCAATACATCAAAGCTTTCAGTTACTTCCTTATTTTCTGTATGATTTTGTCTTCAGAGTGCATAATGTTGCTGTATACACCCAATACAATTATGATTGTTTTACGAGGTTCAGCCATGTGGATAAAATAGACTAGTTAACATTTTCCTGACCTCTGTTAAGCTGGTAACACACAGCTCAATATAGGAGCCGTTCGATGTTCCGGCTCCCTGATATGGGCGGAGCTGGAGACACAGCACTGCAAAGCAATTGACATCAACCATGGTTTACGGTCATCTCCGATGTCCCTGTTGTCCAGAGGGATTGATTGGTCCAGATCAAAAACAAGGATGGCTGCACAGTGCTTAAAGCGGCCATCAATTTGGCCCATATCTATACATGTGTTCCCTGCCATCAGCCTAGCTCACACCTATGCATTTTATCCAGTGAGCAACCCATCATAGCATATGTGAACAGTCCATTGGGCATAATGTGGGCTTTTAAGGCATGCTTTAAACCTGTTTTAAGTCTGTTTTACGCACATTGACATGCATTTTATTATGAACTAGTCCATTGGATATTACTGCCCTTGTGACCATGAGTTGACATGCTTTGTTCAACCCATGTAGCATGAGGCATAAAGAATTCTTTTGTTTTACTGTTGGATACATACAGATTACTGTGCTTGAAACCATAATTTGGGCTTGTGATACCAAGGTCAATTTACTAATATTCACTTATAACTCCAAGTTAAGTGTAAATTTTCCATGGCAAAACTTTTAGGCAATGTAGTGACTTTTTTAGCAATACACCATCCTATAATAAGAGCACAGTTTCACATTACCACATGTTTTAATACAGGGCCTCAATTAAATTCTGTTCGGCCTGCTATAAGACCCTTTAATAGCTAGCTAACATTTTTCCATCACTATACATTGACATCAATGACAGTGATTTTGTTGTGGCTTGACTTCACCAAAAAATATGGTGGAAAAAGGCATGCCAGCTCTTAAAAGACTGGACTGCAAAATTAGAAACAAAATGCTAACAATTTGTGGATAACCCAATATTTAAATATTTTTTAAACATACTAAATATACTAAACATACTAAACCATATACTAAACATACTAAATTATTCTTAGCTGTTATACCTAAGAAAAGGATTTTGCTGTGTACAATGTATTTGTTTTGTAAATTACTTGCAAATCCTATTCAACAAGGCATATCAAATGATAACATCCTAAAACAAATATTTCTTTGTTTGTGCATTTAGTTGTTCTTTATGCTTTTAAACAATAGATCATTCAGGTGCAAACACACCAGAAAAAAAATGAAAAAGTGCACCTACTACCTTGGTATCTTGGTATTTTGGTAAAAGTAGACATCACTTCTGATGCCTTCCTCTTTTGATCCCCTTTTGCCCGCCAGCCAGCCAGATCTGAATTCATTGATGCCGGAGGGGGAGAGCATCTGGATTGGTGAATGGAGCGAGACTGGAAGAGTCTTACATGGAGGACAGGATACTCCAGGCATGTCAGTGCTGGAGCAAGGAAGAGGGGAAGGTAAGTATGGTACATGCTTTGGTCTCCATGTAGGTAAATAAGTTTGTTTTGTTAAAAGCGCTTTAAGCTAGCCATACACGGTTTGACTTTTGCTTGATTGATTTTAGATTTCATCATCTTGTACAATTTAAATGTTGATCGATCGATTGTACTGCCACACAGCGATCTGTGCGTATGCTCTATAGTACAGTTGAAATACATAGAAAACCAGTCAGATACTTGTACGATTGACAAAAATTTACCCATATGTCCGATCACTTTTGGTCAATCATACCAGGTGGGCATGAATCTATTTCCATTAGATCAATTAAAAATCTATTGTTTTAAGTCAAACTGAAGTATTGAACTGTGTATGGCCACCTATACACACAAAAACCTAAACATACTGTCTACTTTCATTTTTAAAGACTTGTTATTGCTCCTCTGCCTTTTGGCTAGGACCAATTGCGGTATCTGTTCTTATTGGTTCCCTATCAGACCAAATGTCATGCACTGGTAGATGCAGGCTAGTAGATTTAATGAGATTGGAATGCTGTTCAGCATGTCCTCTTCCTTGGGGGGTAATTGTTAGGTGACAGGGAAAACCATTTTCCTCCTGGGTTGATCTTGTCTGGCTTCAGCTGGACATGACCCTAGTTGAAATTAAGGATTGCGAGGCCAGGTGTCAGGAAAGAGAGCCCTCGGTGATGCCCCTGGGGTGGGACTCAGGGGTGTCATAAATTCACTTGTGGGAGTGAAGACAGATCTAGACACAGGCACCTAGCACTCTTTTTTGAGCTCCTACCTCCTGGGGACAGCCTTTTGGCCACAACTGGAGAAATTTTAAAGCTGGCCGAAAGGTCAGTCCAGTGGCCTAGTCACTGAGTACTTATTTTTTTATGTATCGTTAGTTCCCCCTACACCCCTATACACGTGTGAGGGACTAGTGCTATCCCTGGTACCAACTTCTGGTAGCACTGTGCTTCTTCCCACTCCAGATAGTTTCCCTGGTCACTGGCAGGTGGCTTTCAACTGTGGGCTGGGTTTGGTATACCTACCTTGTTAGTAGGTGACCTACATAAGTGGCCTTGCCCACACATGCCTTAGCATTGTGTTTAAACCACCTTGTATGCTGAACTCAGTGTACCTGGTTACCCCTCTGTCCAGATCCCTAGTTTGCTCACAAATTTCTGTGTTTTTGGCCCCTGGGGCTTCAACCCTGGAAAGGGGTTGGGGTCTGCTTACAGATCTGGCCCGGCAGTCCCTACAAAATGTGGATACCCTCTTTGTAAGGTATTCCAATCAAGGGAATCCACTTCTTAGGAATACTACTCATTCCTAGTATTTTGTAGTAGTATTTGTTTTTATAATTTCAGCAAGCTATGGTGCCATAAAGTTAGAAAACCCAGTCTTGCTTTAATGTAAGGTATTTTACCTTTTTGGTAAACTCATCCTCCTGGGTGAAACTTATCCCAAGTTAACTATGGGGCAAACTCACCTGTCCACCGAAATTCCCCGGTGATTCTGCATATCGGCGTATCCACCAATACTTCCAGGACCATCCTGATGACAACAGACGCCAGAGGGGTGGGGGGTAGGCAGCACCATTGACCTCCATGTTATGGAGTGGGGTGTGACTTTTTAAGAGTCATGCCTTTTGTTTTTTTCATTCCGGATTTGCCAAAAATATCACATTATTACAGTGTTTGAAATGCATAGCACCATGAAATAACATCAGTTTAATTATCCATTTTATTTTGGCAGCAATAAAATGAGTACAAATTACCCTCCACTACCCAGAGTTCTCAGTTACAGATTTTATGCATAACATAATAAATCAATACAGCTTATAAAATTCTTCATTTGTGGGAATAGATGGATGGACTTAGATGTCAAGAGTCATATCTGACTCATTTGTAGTTTACATTTAAAGTTGCCCATGACTAAGCAAGCAAGATGCACGGTATGTAGCCGTATGCATTGCATGAGTCCCACACCACTCAAGTGTCTTCATCCCAATAAACTATTTTCTTTCAAAGTCACATATCCATAACAATTTTTTATAGTGTAATCAAATACACATTTGGCTCCTAATTTTCTATCAAAATAAATCTAGTATGACAGAATATACCTCATAACTACATTTTTCCATTCACTTTATTAAGTTGTTGCCTGTTGCTGGATTTTTTCCAGTTCTATAATGGACTTCTATGGTCCCCAGCCCAAGTCTGAAAGGCAAAGTCATAAGAAGAGCTTGTACAGAAAAAATGAAGCACCATTCCAGCTTCCCAGCATCCATCAATACCCTTATTTGACACATGGTTATGAATCATCTCATATGCAACCTTAGTTCCATTTAGTAAAATTTAGTAAAAGAATTAACATAAACAGCTGTACCAAATACCACAGCTTTTGTTATCCACCTGTATAAAACCATCTATGATATATATTCTTCCAAACATCAGTGATTGGTGTTCTTTAAGAACTATAGGTTGCCAATACATGGTTTGATTTTTACCTTTGATGGACTTAAAAATCGATAGTTTGAAAATAAATTCCTTTTTACCTGAATCAATTGACCTAAAGTGATGGAATATGAACAAAAATGTCCATCGTATTAGAATTTAGTTCTCTGGGCGTTATGGGCTTTTTAAGCCGTTTCTCCCACAATCGCGGCTCTCCTCAGCCCTCACAGTGGAGGTCTATTAACCTGGAGGTCTATGGTAACAGATGATGCAGAAGACACGGGCCGGAAGGCTCAGTGTGCCTGCAGCTCTGTAGAAACTGCGCTCGAACTGGCTTCTGGCATAGCGCCTAGGAGGATAAGGAGCTTTCTTAGTAAGTAAGTATATTGGTAAGTATCTAATAATAATTGTAAAGGATGGTACTATTAAGCATATTACATTTAGGAAAGGAATCAATCACACTGTAGTACAATCGGTCAATATTTCAATCCCATAAGCTGATCGAATATAAGATTGTTTAAGCAACAACTGATGCTTTTATGGCTGACTTTTGAGATACTCTTTTTCATCCAGAAGTGATCATCTAGAATCAAACTTTATACCTTTCTATATTATATATGAATTACAGTTAACATCAATGTTTCAGTTAAGTGTATGCCTTCCTGAAATTGCTGATTTGGATATGTTTTCCAAATAAGTGGCCTAAAATGATTGAAGCATTTGTCAGCTAGAAAGCCAGACAAATAGCATATTAGGAAATAGAAGTCTTTATTAGATTCTCCATGTTTTGTTATTACAGCTGTCTATAATGCTCTTTAATTAACAAAATTGAAGACCTTTGTTTATCACAAAAACTACGTTTCGGAATTAAATGACATTTGACACTAAAATCTTCCATTTTAATCCCATCAGTTAGAAGAGGAAGTAATACACTTCCCGTAATTATAGAGCTATGGCTAATCTGTAACCACTTCCACCAACATCATTTTAGATTTATACAAACAGGATTCCAAAAAAGTTGGGACACTAAACAAATTGTGAATAAAAACTAAATGCAATGATGTGGAGATGGCAAATGTCAATATTTTATTTGTAATAGAACGTAGATGACAGATCACACGTTTAATCCGAGTAAATGTATCATTTAAAAGGAAAAATATGTTGATTCAAAATTTCCCGGTGTCAACAAATCCCAAAAAAGTTGGGACAAGTAGCAATAAGAGGCTGGAAAAAGTTAATTTCAGTATAACGAAGAGCTGGAAGAGCAAATAACACTAATTAGGTCTATTGCCAACATGATTGGGTATAAAATGAGATTTTCAGAGTGGCAGTGTCTCTCAGAAGCCAAGATGGGTAGAAGATCACCAATTCCCACAATGTTGTGCAGAAAGATAGTGGAGCAATATCAGAAAGGTGTTGCCCAGCGAAAAATTGCAAAGATTTGCATCTATCATCATCAACTGTGCATAACATCATCCGAAGATTCAGAGAATCTGGAACAATCTCTGTGCGTAAGGGTGAAAGCCGTAAAACCATACTGGATGCCCGATCTCCGGGCCCTTAAACGACACTGCACCACAAACAGCAATGCTACTGTAAAGGAAATCACAGAATGGGCTCAGGAATACTTCCAGAAACCATTGTCAGTAAACACAATCCACCGTGCCATCCGCCATTGCCAGCTGAAACTCTACAGTGCAAAGAAGAAGCCATTCCTAAGCAAGATCCACAAGCTCAGGCGTTTTCACTGGGCCAGGGATTATTTAAAATGGAGTGTGGCAAAATGGAAGACTGTTCTGTGGTCAGACGAGTCACGATTTAAAGTTCTTTTTGGAAATCTGGGGCGCTATGTCATCCGCACCAAAGAGGACAAGGACAACCCAAGTTGTTATCAATGCTCAGTTCAGAAGCCTGCATCT
>CM070032.1:141480609-141497788 GCA_036250615.1 Ptychadena robeensis | reverse complement strand
TCATGTTTTTTCTTTCTTTTTTTTGCTATTGCTATTAAGTGTAGACTGTGGTTTAGTGTTTCTTTGTTTTATCATTGTTGGAGTGTTGGCATGTTGGCACTAGGAGTTTTGTAGACAACCACAGCACATCTAATAAGACCCTCTGAGCTATTTTTTTTTGAAAAATAGTTCATTTCCTCCTAAAACTTTAGAAGAATGCAGCAAAACATTAATGCTATAACAATTTGCTGCATTTTTGCAGATTTTAGAAACATTTTCCATCTTCATAATACAGTGTGTGTGTGTGTGTGTACCTGCCTTCATGCGTGTCCAATGCTAATCTAAAATATAAAAGAGGTATTGGTTATGTGGGTGGGTTAAGTCTAGCTACTTTATAACCCTTAAGGGAATAGCCAACTACATTGTGAGACATTGTTAACTTACAATCCTCACTGTTTGGTACCAGGAGAAGATGGAAGTGGTACATGTTTCCCTTTATTTCAGAACAGGTGCATATAAGTGGGCTGCTGGAGGGGGAGGCAAGGACCACTAATGGTCTTCTAATGGGATTTTCCAAAAGTCTATTAAGGCTTTACACACCACAAGCTTCTCTATGAGCATGGGGAGAATGGGCAGAAGGATCATAAAGCCATCTAAAATGGCACTGCTGGCACAAAGCACCCACCCTACTACCTACGGTTAGTAGGCACAATATTTGCTGAGCTCAGATGGTTATATGTTTTCTCTTTCAATGTTTTTATTGTCCAGATGTGGCTAAATTAGAGTAAGTGTGATAACCCAGAGGTCCTTAAACTATGACCCAGGGGCTGTTAATCTGGACCCCCACCATTTACCGGTCTTGCCCCGAAAGTCAACTTTTCCGATTGCCAGTAATGTAATAGATACATTGAGGGCATCCTTTGTGGCTAAAGATGGTATTGCAGGGGGATTTTTTTCCAATTGAGATTAAAGATAGCTGTATAAACAGCCTGACTTTATCATGTATATACTACTGTTAATGTGAAACTAGCAGAATTTTTTTTCGATTCAATTGGTAAATGTATACAATTTATATCAATTGAATAACCACAAGAAAACATTAGTATAACTATGAAAGGTTGCAGCTAGAGGTATGAAATTGTTAAGGTAGGTATTCCCAGTGGTAAATAAGTAACCCAAAATAAAAAAAATATTGGACTTGAGGGTGGTGGAGATCTGGGGGTTCAAATCAGAGAAGGCATATGTAAGTGTAGCAACATCTGACATGAGAAAAGCACAGTTTGACAGCTTTAAAGCTGGGCATACACGTCACGATTTTTAGTTCAATTTTAGTGCGATCGTTTATCAAAATCGATCGCACAATGAGATTGAATAAAAATTGAAGCATGCCAAAAGCGATCGAGCGATCGATTTTGTAAAAAATTGGACAGAAAAACGATCGTTCACGGATCCGTTCTGATTTTAATAAAAAAAAGCACATGAATCCAGTGCTGTTAGTTGTCTCATGCGATCGTTTTAAGCGATCCATCTATGATTCTTGTGGAAATTACCTTTGTTTGTGTGCTGTTGGTCACTGGCCAGTTCTTCAGTTAACACCACTACCAAGCCATAAATGTGTGCATGGTGGTATATTACATCAGACACTTGGTCTAAAAGTGGAAGCTAGCCATGGCAGGGCTACTTTAATAAAGAATTAAATGTTGTCCCTAGCAATACACATACAAGCTATTTAAACATTTTATCAAAATAATGACAGTACACTAAATTAACCAAATGTTATCACCTTTATTTATGTCCCCTTATGTCAGTTACAATGTTCAAACATTGTAATCCATGATTAATCATGAGGACTGATTCTACGACAAAGTTTACCCAACAAATGTATAGGTTTTACAATAAAATAAACTATAAAATAAATGAGCAGTCATAAGCACATAAGTATTCACAGTCATTGCTCAATACTATATTGGCCCGTTGCGGCCCATTCCTCTTTGCAGCACCTCACAAGCTCTATCAGGTTGGATGGGAAGAGTTGGTGCACAGCCAGTTTAAAGCTGGCCATACACCTTTAGATCTCTCTGTCAGATATCCTTTAGATCTACCTACTTAATTGATTGTTTAGAAAGTCTCTCATATTACATGGTTTTGGTAAAACAAAAGGAGATCTAAAGGTAATCTAAAGCTAGCCACACAGCCATTTTTGGTTCAATCAATGCTCGATTAGATCGAGGAATTCAATCGTCTAATCGAAAATCGATCTTAATCGCATCAACATACACCCCACATTGAGTTTGCGATTGTGGTGAGATTTCGATTCCAAAATATTACTAAAATCTTCGATTTTGGTATGGAAACGATTGAAGTTCAGATTGAAGTGGCCTATGATATTATATCGAATCCAATCGATCCAGGAGAAACACCACAAACATCGACAATTATAAAACTATTTTGGCACAATCGACAATGATTTTCCAACATGTCCGATCAAAATTCGATAAATTTTTCTGCCTTCATCGAACAATTATCGTCGATCGTACCATGTGGGCATTTCTCAATTTTCGTTCAATCGATGAAAAAATTAATTTAATCGAGCATCGATTGAACCAAAATCGAACCGTGTGTGGCTAGCTTAAGTTGTATGGGGACCCCTAAGCTGGCCTTTAGATCTCTCTGTCAGATATCCTTTAGATCTACCAACAACTATGTAGTATAGGGTCGTCTGCGATTGAACACAGGTAGACTTGAAGGTTTAGAAAGTCCCTCATGTTACATGGTTTTGATAAAACAAAAGGAGATCTAAAGGAAATCTGACAGAGAAATCTAAAGGTGTATAGGAAGCCTTAAGCTAGCCGCACATGGTTTAATTTAGCGCTCAATCGACATTCGATTGAAGTTCGATCAAAAAAATCAAAAATCTATTTTCATTTAATCGATGTACACCACATGGGGAGTACGATTATTGTTCAATATCGACTGAAAATAATCGAAGTAATCCAAAATCGTCTATTGAATTCCTCTTACGATTTTAGTTTCAATCGGAAGTAAAGGGAAGTAGCCACACAAATTGAGTATCATTGACCAAAAAAAAGCTGCAAGGAATGTAGTTCGATGATTGTACAATCGAGCAAAATTTTCCAACCTCTCCGATCACTTTTCAATTGACGATTTGACAAAAATCAATCAATGATCGTCGATTGTACTTTGTGGGCAGAACATAGATTTGTTTACAAAAACGTCGATTGAATGATAAAATCTAACCATGTGTGGCTAGCTTTAGATCTCTCCAGAGATGTTAAATCAGATTCAAGTCTTGGCTCTGGCTGGGTTACTGACGGACATCCGAGTTGTCCTGATGCCACTCCTTTGATATCTTGGCTGTGAGTTTAGGGTTGTTGTCCTGCTGAAAGATGAACCATCACCCCAGTATGAGTTTGAGAGTGCTGTGGAGCAGATGAACACTTTCCAGATGCACTGTATAAAATATTTTTTGCCCTGTTTCAGTGAAACCAGATATTGATTCAACTCTGCTCAGGGGTCAAATGATTTTAGCCAATCACATGGACATTAAAAACCCATATATCTGTTCATTGATCATGATGGTGAGAATGACACCGATGAAAAAAAAGAATGATTATACCAGTTATAAGGGCATGAAGAAACACATGTAGATCCTACAGTATGTGGTTAACAAATCCAGACCTGTACTTAAAGCAGCAAAGAGATGTTTTATATGGCGTGCTTCAGCAGATCCGTACCTTTGTTTTCTTAGCATGCTTAGCTTTGTAAAAAGCTCTGTCATGACCCTGGAAATCATAATTACGTGAATATTTCTGCCACCAGCATTCCAGGCTTTCAAATGTTTGATAATCACACTAGCTTTGCACCTATAGAAGAGTCTCAACTTTCCATAGCAGACACATGCTGATATGACTAACCCCATATGCATATTTTCTTGCTGCCAATACAACATTCACATACCTGTATCACCAGACATATCTATCCGAATTGATGCAGGTACAGTTTGTTATGGGTCTTCACTGTTATCAACAGCATTTTGTTACTTTTTGAGAATATATTTTTTAAGCTGGGCATAGACGTTTCATTTTGCTGCCAATGGCTCGGCAGATCTTTACGAGAATCGGCCGCTCACCCTTTGTGTGCCAGCATTTAGAAAGTAATGAGATCGCCCAACAATTACGGAGATGTCTGTTCTTTGACCGATTGATTTATGCTGCGATTTATGGCCCAATTTAAGGGGGACTCATTAGTCCACAGATCGATCATGCATGCAGGCAAATGTAACCATCTATGCCTAGCTTTAATCATAGTATCTTTTGTGTATGAAGACACGCTTTTACAGGAACTATGATAATGTGCCCATGATAAATCATTTAGTAACTCCCTTTTTATTCATCATTTTCTGCTACTACAGACCTTTCCATGCCTTAAGAAAGCCTGTACAAGTAAAGATGAAACCTGTAAGCAGTTGCAACTAAATGACATACTTAGAGGAACTTGGACTTGAAATGGTCAAGAAAAGTTTTTTATCTCATTAGTTGATTGTTTCATCATTATCAATGTATAGATGGTATCATTATGGTGATGTAGAAAAGGGTTGCAGGAACATTGCAGAAGAGAAAGTATTAGCCCCAGGCTCCACCATGCGCTGGCGCAAGCCTCCTTTACTTTTCAGATGCGCTGCGTCAATATAAGCTTGGCCAAGGCGGATCTGGGGCTCTGACGGACTGTGGAGCCAGCCCTGTCATAGCCCCATTGCCGTTAAAAGGCCGGCTCGAGCACTACTTTAAAACCCCTGCGTTTAACGCAGGGGGTTTAACAGATAGTGGAGCCTAAGGCTAACTCTAGATCATGTGGTTTTTGTATAAATAAAGTTCAAAGTCAAGTAAAATTTTTGAACATAATTTATGCAAAAACTACATGTACTAGAGCAATTTATTTCTTTTTTTGATTGTGCCCATAACCCTTCCCTACATCTCCAGCAATTTGGGCGATGATCTCTGGTTCATTGGCTTTGCAATTAACGCTCAAATAAACTAGTGACCAAAATTTAGTGACCAGCTCTAATTACTATTTTGATTTAGGAAAAAGATTTACTTATTGAAGCTCTATACCTTATAAGAGCATTATTACATCTAAATCAAGATGACATACCTTTTGTTAGTGAGCAAAATAAACATCACAATTGTGGAGCACAATAGACACTGATTTTTATGATCACTTACCTAATTTTTTAAGTATGGGGCAGGTTCCTCAGCCTTTGCTAATCACACATAAACAACAAGATTTGGTAGCAGACATATTGTGACAAGAAATACCATAAAATAACAGACCAGACAAGCTTGCAGTTCTATAAACTGTATAGAAACAATGTGACATTCTACAGTGGGACATACTTCCATCTATGGACATAATTTCATGTGTTTCACAAACATTGGGCTACTGGCATGTAACCATGATGATACACACTAAAATTGAATTAATCTCTTTTCCTATTCATTGAATCTACAAAATCTAGAGCTAAAAATCTAAGGGTGAATGTGTATTTAAGATTTGCTTAGCATGAAATAGGTAAGGGGTACAATGTCCTGTCGAAATGAAAAGTGAAACAGGCAAAGTTTAGTGTAGCACATACCGTATGCATTTTTAGTTAAAATGCAATCCTTGGAACCAATTATGTCACACAAAATAACAACTAAGTACAAATAGGGACTCCCACTTCCTTTAATCTTAGCCATAGCATCATATCAGATTTTTTTTTCTTTTAACTAGCAGATAGCTCATACATGCCTCCACAGCAATGGCCTCGACATATTATGGGGTGCCGAAAACGAATATATAGCAAGGGGTAGAGGTTCCATGAAGTGGAAAGGCGTAATATGACCTTATATAGTAATGCCTGGGTTGTTCAGGTTTTATGATCATTATGTGCCTTCAATTAGCTTATAAATACTTTATAGCACTATATACTTTATAGCAAACAAATCAACTTCAATTTCTTCTTGTACTTATGCCGGCCATACACATGCCGAGCTGGAGCGATATCGCCCTCCGATATCGCTCCGGGAGGCTAACGTGATGACGTCTCCCATTGCATTCTGGGGCCCCACAATCGGCCAGGCACCCTTTGTGTGCCGGCCATAAGCAGCGATGGAGACGCCGTCTTCATTGCCGCTTATGGCATCGGCTCCCATCGGCCAGAGATTTTCCGACATGTCGGATCTCTGGCCGGCCGAGAAGTGGGGCGACAGGGATCTGTCGCCCCATGTGGGCACATGCCGATAAACGGCCGGATTTTAACCTGACCGATGGTGAGAGCGCGCACGCCAGTCGGTCAGATTAAAATCCGGCCGTTTATCGGCATGTGTATGGCCAGCATTTGTATTTTATAAAGAATGGGATGTAGTCACATACGTGTGACATACTTTAAAATTAAAGCTATTAAGCTTATATATTGCAACCAGTAATTTTGATACTGACAGGTTAAATGTAATAAATCCTTCAAACCTGGTGTCTGGGGCAAGCATTTTGGTCTTTAGGAATGTGCTGAACCCCCAGTGCACACCAAGCCTTAAGGTACCCATACACGAATCGATACCTGTTCAATCGATGACCAACTCAAGCTCAGTGTGGTGATGTCGCCATGCTGCCCTTGAGAGTTCAACGATTGAAAGGGAATGTATGCACACCAGTACTAGTATTAAAGCCCCCATACACGGGTCGGATTCCAGCCGGATTCCGGGCCGATCGATTCCGGGCGCGTGCACGTGAATCGATCGTGCCGGAATCGTGTGCAGCCCACCTTGTCCGTCCGATCACGTCCGATCGTTCGGGGGCCCAGAATCGGATCTGTCAGAGAACCAACATGTTGGTCTTTTTGATCCGATTCTGCACAGATCAGGGGGAGTTGCCATTTGTGAGGTGGAATCGGAGGTGGAATCGGACACGGAATCGTCCCGGAATCGTGCCGGAATCCGTTGGACAAGGTGGTATGCAGCGATGGATACTCTTAATTGGCCGATTGATCACACCTGCGATTCCCGGCAGAATCGCCGGAATCGATCGGATGATGAATCGATTGGACATGGAATCCGACACGTGTATGGCTAGCTTTAGTCCCCATCCAAAGCAATGGAGACTGAACAGGGATTTTGACATCAATGTCTCATGCAACAATCATTACAAACTTGTCCACTGGATGCTATGTGGGCTGGCAGGTTGCCCATTGAAAATGAATGGCCATTTCATACTTGCTGAGGTTCAGTACCACATTGCAGCTTGGCTTGCCTTTTCACAAGCTACACAGGTTTCCTATGGAAAAAAACATTCACATCGGCCCTGCATTTGCCTAAATCTGTGTTTTTATAAACATGCTGCTGAGATGCCAGCTCAGTGCAAAATGCAGGTTTTTAACGGACATGGTTAACAGACATGGTAGCTTTACCACTATCATGCTTGTTACCGATAAAAAAAACACTGCAGTGGCATTGCGTGTATTGAGACATGGCCCTAAACTGTGAATGGGTCCTTATTCATATGACTACTATTATCACTAGAATTAATATGCAGTCATGTGTTGCTAAGTAACATGGATGTTTTCAACACTGTTTGTCAATGGAACTATGTAACGTCTGTTTAGGTATCACAGTGCAGACAGGATTACACAGACCTGACACAGGCTTAAAAACTTAAAAAGTTTTGATAAAAGAAATGGAGCAGAATGAAAGTGCAGCTATGTTTACACATCTGTTAAGACTGGGGCCTGTCTGCCCAAGATAGGGGACTTTTCAACATAGCCCCTAAGGGACTTTGTCCAGAAGACTGTTCCTGTGGAAACAAGATACTTACACAGTTCATATATTATAATTCCAGATGGCAATAAGCTATACACGCTTATGTTTTCATTTTACTTATGCAGACTCTAGCTCAGATAACCCTTTCAGTGTCAAAGTCTCACAAGCCATCAGAATTTTGGAATACTTTTTCATGAAAACAAATAAAGAGATTGGCCAGGCCTGTTCTGCTATCAGGGCAAATAGAGCATGAAATTTCAGTATACAATGCATTGAAAATGATTTACAAATTATAATTGTGTGCCAAGGACACATTATTGTTTATTAAAAACGATTCAAGAAAACAAAC
The DNA here is from genome assembly GCA_036250615.1 of Ptychadena robeensis. NCBI lineage: Eukaryota > Metazoa > Chordata > Amphibia > Anura > Ptychadenidae > Ptychadena > Ptychadena robeensis. The sequence goes on along the minus strand of CM070032.1, from coordinate 141,489,649 downwards.
AGATACAGACACATGTTCTTGTTGGCTATTCAATGATCTCATTGTTAGTAATACATAAAACATTATGCTGACATATATTCATAAGAAAGAAAGATGTGTCACTGATTTTGGGTTGACTTCAGGGCTTGTGTCCACTGCTTCTTTTTCACCTCGGGGAAAAAAAGAGGCAGAGAGGATACTTCCCATTCTTATGTCCACTCTGCATTGTTACAGTTGCGCTCCCCCTGCGCTGTTTTGAAATCACGGTATGCCGCATCTTCAATTCAACACCGCGCGGTGCTGCCACTGACACGTCTATTGAAGATCTATGGTGTCTCTGTCATGTAAAATAAATAGCATGAGCAGGGCCTCAGCCGCAGGCAAACTGCTCACAAGTTGCGGGAAATCTGCCTGAAAATCGCCCACAGCGTGTCTTTTTTCCCTGCACTGGACATGAGAAATGGTAATGGACACATGGCCTAGATTTTGCACAGTTGTTTAAGCTTCTACTCTGTACTAAAACAGCTTACCATGCTTACACTGCAGACACTGCAAGCTTTTTACAATGGGAATTAGTAGCTGAAATGTCGCATAGAGCCCTCCTGGCTGATGGACAATCAGAATCAACCCCAGTCTTGTTCTCCTTGGCCAACTTCATTTGTTGGATTTCAGTTCTTTAAGTATGAAGGCTCAGTATCACAATATCATTCACAATCACACAGTACTCTTTACCTTCCTGCTGTCATAAGTTAAAAATTATTATCAATACTTACCTGGCTCCATACCTCTAAGTAACCCCCCCCCCCTCTTCCCCATGGGACCAAGTACTTATAAGTTTAAACCCCCTATGCTGGATAACTAAACTCTCACCAGGGTATGAGTTATGCTGACATGGAGACAGTCAAGGAAGGAAAGTATTGATAACAAATTTCATGTGAGCATACCTTTGGGAAGACCTGGATCTACTTGGTAGAAATAAACCTATGAGATGAAAACCATGATACAGCCAGATCATTTGGTAAACCAGCTATGTAAACAGCAATCAGATTTTGTGCAAAAGTCAGTGCCCATAGCATGATAGCAATTACCCTTCTCAACAGGATGCCTGTAATAAAAGTTCTGTATCTAACAGAGTATTATTGGTTTCATATATTAATGACATTGCAGTATCAGCACATGAATTATATACATATTGTTCCAGCGAATCAATGTATACTGTAGTCTTGTATTAGTAAATCTATTACCAAATCTGTTTCCGCATCAATATAACTATAGGGGGTATTGGGGAGGGGAGGGGGAGGTCATCTGGCAATATGCTACATGGAAGGCTGGGTTTTTTTCCCCAGCTCCCATGTAAGCTAAATAAAAAATCATCTCATACTCAGCATGTATAGATCTGAGCCACATCTTAATTGGTAGCATCATCCAGTAGTAATCCCTTGCCTGTAGTGTTGTTGGTCATTAGAAGGATATATTGACCTTATAGGGTGGTGGAAGGTCACCAATGCCGTATAGACCACACTCAATTATGTATCAGTATGTTGCAAACTGGCTGTATACACCTGAAGCAATGGGGTTGAAAGAGACCCTTTAATTAAATGGTTAAGGTTGTGACCCTCAATTCATGACAACACTGCTTGAATGCTGCCGTTTGAACTTGCCATGCAGGGGTTAATAATGAAGTCAGAATTCATTTCCCTTACCATCTTAGATGCTATCTGCTAAAGAATCTTGGAGGTTTTCCAAGATTCCTTTATTGTAAAGAAAGAGGAAAAAAATAAAAAGTTAACCATTTCAAGATGTGGAGAGCATCTGGAGCACATGCAAGAGGGCCATTTATGACACACAGAAATAAGGTACTTGGAGGAATGTACTGAAGTCTCTGGGGAAGGGTCAGAGGTCACAGAATATACTGCAGTTCTTAATGACCTATTTTATTGTTATGTTTTTAATTCTGGTGTACAGCAGAATGCCAATAGACAGAAGTCTATTAGTGCGAATTTGAACCATGAAAAGTGATTAGGAAAGAAGATGCAAAAAGCAGAGTAAAGAGACATTACAGATGCTAAACAACGAGGATAGGGTTCATATACATTTGGAAATATGTACATATTAACAAAACAATTCACTCTACAACATTTACAATATCATCAGAGATCAGTATTGTTTATTGTCATTCACTCTGCTTTATGTAATACACATTTGTGCTAGTTAATAGCATATACAGTATTAGATGTGTGCCCTGGGATATCAGAGGTTAGTGAATGTCAAAAATGCCCTTCTTAGAGTACATCAAGGGACAAATTGTACAATAATTACAGGGGGTAAATAGTGCCACCTTCAGGTGAAAGGGTTACTGTTTAAATACGATCACGGACCTTCTTCTAAAACCTATATAACCCTTCCTGCACAATACCTTAAATTGTTTCTACTACTTTAGTAAATATATTAAACTAATAAAACTTGGGCTACACTATGTAAACATTTTAGCGCAGTGCACAAGCCCGACACTGGGAATTGGCTGTCTACAAAGCCTGTCATAGCTAGTGATGGCCAAAAAGTTCGCCCGGCAGACATTACGCGTTGAACATGGCATGTTTGAAGTTCGCCATGCCTGAGAACATTATGTATGTTTGACCCACCCCCATGCCTTAACATGGAGCCAATTTTTGGCACCTCACCCCACAGTCAGGTGGGACAGTAAAACCAATAACACATTTTTCCCTCCTGGAGGACACCCCCCCCCCTAAAAGAAGCGGCCTGGTGGCCATTTATCCTGTGTCTAGATACAGTACTAGAGAGATAGGGAGAGCTGCTGCTGATTGAGGGATAGCTTAGCTACTTTGCTATTACACTCCATCCAGTGATCTGTAACAATAGCTAAGGTGTTCTGCAACAAGCAGTTCATCATAACTGGGCCATAAAAGTCCCTTTCTGGGTGTGGGGTATGCTGTATTATGGAACATGTGCACTGTGTTATAATCCTAAGCTAAGGTGTGCTGGTAGTTGTAGTTCCCCATTGGCAACTAATGCCAACTAACTATTTTTGATTTGTAGTTTTGTGCTGTATAGCATACAGTGGAGGAAATAATTATTTGACCCCTCACTGATTTTGTAAGTTTGTCCAATAAATTAAAAGTCCCCAGAACAGTATCATTTCAATGTAGGTTCTTGTAACAGTGGCAGATAGCACATCACAAGGAAAATCGAAAAATTACTTTAACCTCCCATGCGGTTCACTAGGTGCAGATTTCTGTACCAAAAGTGAATACAGTGTTTTGCCTTTCCGCCCCTATCGCGTCACCGTACGCCGATGGGGGCTGAAAGGCTCTGTTTTGCCTGCAGCTTTGTATAAATTCTGCAGGCACACAGGACCAGCGGTTGTGATCGACCAATAAAAACGTTTGTTCTCTGGGCTGCAAAGTTTTGTGCGAATCGGTTGCTCCAGTGGGCGGCGTTCATTGTGCGATTGATCACCAAGCGATCACCCCGAATGGCGCATGGTGATCATTCGCAAAACGGCCACACGATGGAAGCGCTGATGGCGGCACAGAGGTACGGAAATTTTTTTATTTGTTTATTTTTTTATATTTACACTTGTTTTCTTTTTGATTTGGTTGGTAAAACAATTTATAACACTTTTCCAATCCAATCAAAAAAAACCAATGTAAAAAAAAATCTAAGAAAAAAAAATATTTTTTTGTACCTTAACATCTCCCGCCGGCCAAAATCATTGGAAATGACGTCATCAGGACCCGATGCAATCACGGAGATTGGCCGAGACCCTCGCTATTTCCGTATCTGCTCGGGTGCAGGCGAAGTAGATCCATCAGCAGAAACGATCAGCGCGATCGTTTCTGCTAGCGAAATCCACTTTGAGCTGGATTAATAGAAGACAATTTCTATAAGCGCAGCTCAAAAGTTAAAACAAAAAAACAGATTTCAAAAAAATCGGGGACCGGGTCCCGCCTCCGTGCCCGTCACACGTCACTCCGGGACCCGGAAGAAGACGGAGAAGAAGAAGAAGATGGCGGCGACGGAGCAGTAGCTCCCACGATGTGCCCGAAGTCAGTTCGGGCGTATCGATAGTTGCAGTCTTCCTTGCCCCGAACTGACCTTCGGCATATATCGCCTAGGGAGGTTAATGAAAGATAGCAACTGATTGCATTTCATTGAGTAAAATAAGTTTTGAACCCTCTAACCAAAAAAGACTTAATACTTGTGTGAAAAACCCTGTTTGCAAGCAGAGGTCAACGTTTCGTGTAATTGATGACAAGTTTGTGCACATTTTAGGAGGAATGTTGTCACCCTCCTCTTTGTTGCGATCATCTCTAAATCCCTAAGGTTTTTCGAGGTGTGCTCTGTGCACTCTGAGCTTGAGCTACCCTCCATAGGTTTTACTTTGGATAGGTCCGTAGAGACTGACAGAACACTCCATGACCTTAATGTGCTTTCTTCTTGAGCCACTCACTCCTGAGCTTGAGCCTTTGCTGTAGGTTTTGGGTGATTGTCGTGCTGGAACACCCCATCCACGACCCATTTTCGTTTCCTGCAGAAGGGGTTGTCGCTCAGATTTCACGATTAACAGGCTCTGTCCATTTTCCCGTAATGCGATAAGTTTGTCCTGTGCCCTTAGCAAAAAACACCCCCAAAAGCAAAAGTTTCCACCCCAATGCTTGGGTGTTTTATAGGATAGCAATCTTTTCTTCCTCTCCAAACACAAAGCGAGTTGAGTTAATGCCAAAGAGGCTCTATTTGGTCCTCCAGACCACAGCACCTACGCCAGTCCACTCTCTGAACTCAGTCAGGTGTTCATTGAAAAGTTCAGACGGGCCTGCACATGTGCCTCTCCTGAGGCAGGGGACCTGCGAGCCCTGCAATGATTTTAATGCCATTACGGTGTAATGTTGTTTCCAATGGTTTTCTTGGTGACTGTGGTCCCTGCGAATTTGGAGGTCTTAACTAACTCCTCCCGTGTAGTTCTAATGCTTTTTCACCTTTCTCGAAACCATTGACACCCGCACGAGGTGGATCTTGCGTGACCCAGAGCGGGTCGAGTGAATGGTCATTTTTGGTGCTCCTTCATTTCGAACACTCGCACCAACGTGTCACCTTCTCCTCCCAGCTTCTTCTATGGTTTTGTAGCCATTCCAGCCTTGTGCAGTCTACAAATTTTGTCTCTGACATCCTTTGGACAGCTCTTTGGTCTTTCCCCTTTTGGAGAGTTTGGAGTCTGCTTGATTGATTGATTCTGTTGTACAGGTGTCTTTTATACAGCTGACTAGTTAAGACGGTGTCCCTAATGAGGGTGACTAATTGAGTAGAAGTGTCGAAAACCACTCTGTCGGGGCCAGAACTCTTAATGGTTGGTAGGGGTCAATACTTATTTCACACTCAATGAAATGCAAATCAGTTCTATCGTATTTTTATTTAAAGTTAGTTATTTTTTATTATATTATATGTGCTATCTGCCATGTTCAATCAACTACCTACCAATTGAAATGATACTGTTCTGAGACTTTTCATTTCGTGTCATTGGACAACTACAAAATGTCATTGAGGGTTCTAAATAATTATTTCCTCCACTGTATGTGTTTGTTCTATTTATGCACTACACTATGCAGAACACCTGGGTTAAACACAATGGTAAAGTGTCTAAAGCAGTTAGGTGTTCACTTATTGCTTCTATCGGTAGGGATAAGAAGTGCATTTTAAAATTAAAAAAGAAAACCAGTTAAGTTTTTTTATGTTATTGTCTTTATGCACATTGCCACCAATGATTTACCCAGAGTTATATCTTCCACAGAATTGGTTACATGAACCTCTTGATATACCTTCTACAATAGCATAATTTACCCTCGGATATATTCAACAGCCTCTTAAAGTGGACCTACCACCAGAAATCTATGTTTTTATGAATGGCACTAGAAGTGCCAATAATAGGGAGGAATGCAGTGAAAAAAAAACCCAAAACTTTCCTGTAATGACCAATTTAAGAAGATAACCCCACAGCTCTCCTCGTTTCCTGGTTCACTGAAGGCAACACATGATACTGGGGGTGCAATATCGTGGGTGGCCACTGGGGGCGTTCAGTGATCTTCTATGGGAATTTTCAAAGAAGATCACTGAGAAATCAAACCTTCCTGTGACGTGCTGCCTTTCTCTGCCTAAAATGAAACAGGAAGTGAGAAGAGCTGTGGGATTATCTTTTTAAATTGGTCATTACAGGTAAGTTTTTTTTTCACTGCATTCCTCCCTATTATTGGCACTTCTAGTGTCAATCATGAAAACATAGATTTCTGGTGGTAGGTCCGCTTTAACTACTAAACTAATTACTTTATTTATTTATAGTTACTCAAATCTCCAGTACTTAGTTTTGAACTAATTGTTTTAATAATTTCTTGTAACTCTTTCACTTTCACTGTGTTTTCTGTAACTCAGAGTTAAATACATTGAGTTCAGCAAAAGACCACACATAGTTTAATGATTAGGAATGTCCACATAGCATTTTTCTGTTCTTGGATTAACTAGACTTGCTTAACTTGGATTGTTTCGCTTCTGGCAGAATTATAGAGATCTTTTTTAAAGGTGTAAACTCAATCTACCATTGAAATGGAATCTGGTGAGTGATGCTTTTATGGCTGGTATTTAGCAAAGCTCCAGCTTAGGAAACACTTTGAGGCTAATTCTGAAATGATATCAATTCTCACAACCAGGAACAGACCCAGGGAAAAGTCTAGCAAAGATAAAGGCCGACAGGTCATTCAGAGGTCAAGGATACCAATATATAGCAGTTTTAAATAAAACCTGTGATGACATACCTTACAAATTGATTGATTGGCTCTCATGAGATGTTTCTATTACTTTCATTATTTGGAGTCACTGGCACTGAACATGCATGTAGCATGAACAAGCAAAAATGTATTAATTTCCTTTTTGGGGTCAATGAATCAAGACAGTAAAGTGAATATAAAAACCAGGGAGCGAACAACTTTCTGTTTTGTCAACATGCACTAATGCAGTGGCTCCGTGCCCCCCGGGGGTGCTAGAGGTTGCACACCATCACTGACATCAGAGGGGAGGTGACACTGTGTGTCCTGCAGCCTCTGACAGTGAGAGGCTGCAAGCTCAGCTCCATGCTCCACCTCAGATCTCTCTCTGTAAGCCCAGTCCAGATTTTTCAGAAAAAACTTGCTGAAAGTGACAATCCAGAGCTTGACAGTATGGTGAAATGTAAACAAGCAGTAACACCATCTTTTGGACGTTTTACAAGTTTTTACTAGAGATGGAGGAATTACTTTTTGAAAATTGCATCTGACTTTGCAAGAGAATTACAAATTAATTACCCTGAATATGGTATCATCTCCACAATTGCTGAAGATATAAAGAGGGGTTGTGTACAACTTAGGAGGGAGGGGACATTACCCCACAGCTGTGTTATGTTGTGTTGTGAAGTCACTGAAAAAATTTGTGCTGCATGCGGGTAGGCCTTAAGGAAAAATGATTGGGAACCACTGCACTAGTGTATTCAGTAGTTGTACATCATATCACCCCCAAGTTCAAGCCAGAGCCCCCCTCTGACGCGATTCCCTCTAAATATAGAGCTTATTCATAGGCTGCACTACTGTAACCGGTGAAGGGACCCATGGTTGAGGGGTACTCCACTGCTCTCTCATGAGGTGGGGGTTACTCTTGAGTCACTTTTCTGGAACACTCCTCTTTAATTCTTCTATAATACGGAACCACATTGTCAGAGCCTCCCTGTTAGCTTATTGCAACCCCCCCCCCCCCCCCCCCCCCCCCCTCTGCTAGACTGCACAGTGTTGCACATCCAGGTGTACACAGTTCCCTCCATTAAATATGGAGTGCAATGTCCACAACAGCACTTACAGTCTGAATCATAACTGAGACTTTATTAAAACAATGGTATTTAAAGGCTTGGCCTGCTCCTGAGCCCAGGAAGCTGGGTAGCCACTTTAGCTAGATTGTTCTAACAATGATTTGCAGTTTTAAAGTCTGTGCCCAGTTCAAGTAGCTGTATTGCTTGCCCCAATCTCCTTTTTAGGCCTCTCCAGTTATCACTCACCTAAGCTTGGGGAAGGAGGGGTCTCACCTCACATATTGAATATACTCACATACTCTCATAGGACTGTTCTCCTCACATTGGTCACACAGTGCCAGTCAGTACTCCTGATCACAAACAGCTTCAGCAGACCAAGAACCCGGGGAAATTCCCTATATATAGACTTGGTAAGTGGTGTATATGGTAAGTAACACCTACCTTTAGGATGGGTTACAGCACACACAATAAGCACTTTAAGGTACAGCAAAAATTACAGAACCATGTACTGTATTCATAACACTTACCCTATATATATATTTGTTATATGCATTAAAAGATACAGTAAATTCTTCACCAACTACAGGGCATACAATACTTACAGGGTACTTATTCCTATTGAGAGTACCAACCCCCTTACACAAGCTTAGATCAGTGTTTGCTATAAATTCCATACATATACCACATCTTTTATGGGGGCTAAGACAGAAATCTTTACAGTTCAAAAATAGTATAACTAGTGCTGTTGATATGATTAGTTAACTGCCATGCCAGACACCTGAATGCATACAATATAGATGCTTCCCAATTTCTCCCTCACAGAATTGTAATAAACACCATATGCTTAGAGAATAAGTAATATGTACCATGAATATAGAACGCCAATGTGTCTGAATAGTCTGACCTTAATGACTGTTGCCAGAAAACAGGTCCAGGATGCTCAGCTCGAAAAGAGTTCAAGCAAGGCTTTGGCCATTTGTAACTCGTTTTTCAAGTTTCTGTAATGTTATAGTACTTGATAGTATTAGCTCAATGGCTCAATAGCTCATCTGCAATGATTATATCCAAAAGAACTTCAGGGTGGCACATGTTACAAGAACAGATCAGTGCCCTGAGCAGACTTTCACAAAATGTTGCCTGCTTCCCTGCACAATACTAGGCATGGTCGAAAAATTTGCAGTGCGAATTTTTAAGTAGAAATTTCAACTTTTTCACCGAAAA
>CM070032.1:141456934-141467043 GCA_036250615.1 Ptychadena robeensis | reverse complement strand
CAATAATAAAATTATTCCTCAAAAATAACACTTGCCTAATAATTCTGCACTCCCTGTATTGTAGTAATTACATTATCAAATAGTTTGAAATCTAGCTGCTTGTGTTGTGTTACTGTTGTGTCTGGAAGGTGATGAGAGGGTTGAAGGTCCCATACCTCTAGGGGAAAAACTCTGTCTTAAACTTTTGACTTTTGCAGACTTTTCTGTATCAGAACGTACACCTAGGGTCATTTTTCTGACTTCAAGACTCTGTCTTGTCTGTCCTCCATCTTGCAAGACTCAAGTAATCTGGCGCATTAGAAGGCTAATAAATAATAATTCTGCACTCCCTGTATGTGAGACATATAGTATAAACACTGATCAGATATATGTGAGACATATAGTATAAACACTGATCGGATATATGTGAGACATATAGTTTAAACACTGATCGGATATGTGTGAGACATATAGTATAAACACTGATCAGAGATAAATGAGATATAGTATAAACACTGATCAGCGATATATGTTATATACAAAAAATACTGATTAAAAAAATAAAGGGAACTACATTTACACGGGCGGTTAAAAACTGCACGTTAAACGAGCGAATGAGCACATGAGGCATCGGTTGGGTCGTTTTCGCCAGATAAACCTGTAATTGTAAATGACCCCCAAGCACCTGCACAATTTTGCAGGCGCTAATGTCGTTTCTGCTCGCCTGCTCAAGTACTAGGTCATTAAACGACTGTGTAAATTTAGCCTTAAACAACACAATGTAAATCCAAGTCAGTCACACTTCTGTGAAATCAAACTGTACACTTAGGCTATATCCCCACTTCAGCGATCTCAGTGGGGTGGTGATCACTAGCGATTTGTCAGGCAAGCTATACGGCATGTTTTTTGGCGCGATTATGATTGCACCCATAGAAAAAAATGGGGACACATTCAATTCAGTCTCAATTCATTGATCGCAGGCGGTCCCGATGACGGCCCACGATAAAAGACACAGTGAGCAGTCACGGCCAATTGTGGCTGCGGGAAAGCGCCCATTCAAATGCATCACAGCAATGTGATTAGAATCGCGGGTGATCGCCAAAGTGGGACACACCCTAAGGTAGCAACTCTGATGCAATAGACAACAGGTGGAAATTGTAGGCAATAAAGGAGTGGTTGTGCAGGTGGTGACCACAGACCACTTCTCGGTTCCTATGCTTTCTGGCTGATGTTTTGGTCACTTTTAAATGCTGGCGGTGCTTTCATTCTAGAAGTAGCATGAGACAGAGTCTACAACCCACACAAGTGTCTCAGGTAGTGCAGCTCATCCAGGATGGCACATCAGTACGAGCTGTGTGTCTGTCAGTGTAGTGTCCAGAGAATGGAGGCGCTACCAAGAGACAGGCCAGTACATCAGGAGACGTGTAGGAGGTCGTAGGAAGGCAACAACCCAGCATCAGAACCACTACCTTCGCCTTTGTGCAGGAGGAACAAGAGGAGCACTGCAAAATGACCTCCAGTGGGCCACAAATGTGAATGTGTCTGCTCAAATGATCAAAAACAGACTCCATGAGGGTGGTATGAGGGCCCAATATCCACAAGTGGGGGTTGTACTTACAACCCAACTCCGTGCAGGATGTTTGGCATTTGCCAGAGAACACCAAGATTGGCAAATTCGCCACTGGTGCCCTGTGCTCTTCACAGATGAAAGCAGTTTCACACTAAGCAAATGTGACAGATGTGACAGAGTCTAGAGACGCCATGGAGAACGTTCTGCTGCCTGCAACATCCTCCAGCATGACCAGTTTGGCAGTGGGTCAGTAATGGTGTGGGGTTGCATTTCTTTGGGGGGGCCACATAGCCCTCCATGTGCTCGCCAGAGGTAGCCTAACTGACTATAGGTACCAAGATGAGATCCTCAGTGTTTATACAGTATGTCTCATATGTATCTAAACCAGTGTTTATACTATACGTCATATATCTCTGATCAGTGTTTACACTATATGTCTCATATATCTCTGATCAGTGTTTATAATATATGTCATATATCTCTGATCAGTGTTTATACTATATATCATATATCTCTAAAATATATGACATATAGTTTAAACACTGATCAGAGATAAATGTCAGATATAGTATAAACACTGATCAGAGCTATGTCACATATAGCATAAAAACTGATCAGATATTTATGACATATAATATAAACACTGTTTAGGGATATACAAGACAGTGTTGTTAAAAGACATATGAGACATATTGTATAAATATTGTTTAGAGAAATATGAGACATATGGTATAAACACTGATCAGATATATATGACATATAGTATAAACACTGATCAGAGTCACATATATTTTAAACATTGATCAGAGATATATGTCACATATAGTATAAACACAGAGATTTATGAGACATATATTAACACTGTTCAGAGATATATGAGACATATTGTATTAACACTGATCAGAGATATAAGTCACATATAGCATAAACATTGATCAGAGATATAAGTCACATATAGTATAAGCACTGATCAGAGATATATGACATAGAATATAAACACTGATCAGAGATATATGACGTATAGTATAAACACTGTTTAGGGATTTATGAGACATATTGTATAAACATTGTTTAGATAAATATGAGACATATAGTATAAACACTGATCAGATATATGTGAGACATGTAGTATAAACACTGATCAGATATATATGAGACATATAGTATAAACACTGATCAGAGATATATATGAGACATATAGTATAAACACTGATCAGAGATATATGACATATAGTACAAACACTGATTAGAGATATATGTCACACATTGTGTAAACACTAATCAGTGCCTGTGTCTGTTGTCACACTGTTATCCTGCGTTTAGCAGCACTTGTCTCCTTCACTCTTCCCCGTCACACAGCACCTCCCTTGCCTCCCTCCTCCTTGCCAATTGTACAGTGTGCCCACCCACTCACCCTTAACCCCACCTTACTGGCCCATACACTTGTCTCTCCCTGAATTCGTCTTTCTGGCAGCACTCTGCACAGGGACTGTTCCTATGTCCTCTGACACTTGCCTGCCCTTTCCTCAGCACTCCTCTCATCCTCACTCTCCTCCCATCTTTCTTCATTCACAGCTCCGGGCCCTTTTCTGAGTCAGGTGAGACCCCTTTTAGGATAATGAACTTAGTAGAAGAAAGAAATTCTGTATTTGAGGCAGAAAGGAGAGGGTGGGCTCAAACCATTATAAGGGGTTACTAAAGCAATAGCAGCTGCATGTGATATAAGTAGAATTGGACTTATAAGTCGAGTAATAAATGTGAGATGTAGGTAAGGTGATCATACATTGTTGTTGCGTCATTGTTTGTACTTGTATATATGCTGATTCCTCTACACCGTCATTGTATTGTACATATTTCTGTAGTAACTTGAATTCAATATTAATGCGTTATAAGGAACATTAGAACGTATTTAACTTTGGCAACTCACAATGATAGAAAATTCTTAGTAGCTTAAAAAAATATAAATGCCACTACAGAAAAAAGATCATGCAGGTGAAGGGAGTATTGATCAGGTAATTGTTTTTGGGATATCTGCAGTGTTATAAAATCTCTACATTACAAACAAGTAATGTTAGCTCCATATGTGCAATATTTGTATATTTTATTGAGATTACCCGACTTAATTACAGTTATAATACATTTAGCTTCATATAAAAGGCAGACCCATGCATAAATCTATTATACTTAATATTAAGGCATCTTCATCCAGTGCAGTAAGAATGTCAGGGGCTCTAACACTTTCCTGTTCTATCAAGTTCTGGCAGTCAATGCAATAGTTAAAAACAATGATAAGAAGTTTTTTTTCTATGTTTTGCACTGCATTGTTGTGTGTAGTAACCATACAGATGTTCATTTTAATGTATTGGTTTGTAGTATTAAAATGAGAATCCAAATACATAGGATGTGTCTGTACAAGCTGTGAAATCCCATATGGAGTTGTTGATGTATACTGCAATACATTTACAACTTCTGTGTAATTGCAAAGCCCCCCATACACTTTAAGATCACTCCATACAATTTCCTTTAAATCTACCAACAACTATGTAGTGCCGGTCCTCCCTAATAGAATGCATAGTGATTGAAAGGTGTAGAAAGGTCCTCATATTACATGGTTTTGGTAGAAGAAAAGTTAATTTTACATAAATTGTATGGTAAGATTGTAAGGTTTATGGTGGCCTTAAGACATTCTATTAACAGCACCGAAAATAGAATTGGTGGAATGCTTATTTTCAATATACACTTTATTTATGGGAAATAAAAGTAACCAATCAACATCAATCTTTTATTTAGTTATTTAAAACACTATCACTTTCATCATGAAGACGTTAACCTACTTTACCAACTTATACTTGCCAGGTCCATTCCTTCCTTAAAGTGTTTCTTAAAGGGTGGCCCAACTCCAAGTCCTTGAAGAACAAACCTTCACACATTTCAATTTTTAATTTAACATCCAGCAATAAATGAGAATGGGGTTTATAAAACAATTGGCTGTTTATACCAAAACCTATCCTGTTTTTCGTCCTCAAGAGTTGGGAAACCCAGCTCTAGAATAAAGGGCCAAGCTTTAAACATCCCCCAGTCCCTTTATGTCTGCACTGATTTCTCCATAGTATAATAGAAGGGTCATGCCTATCTAACTAAGGCTTAGTTTCCACTTGTGTGGAAGCCGGCGGCGCGGTTGCCGCCGCTAAGAACCGCCGCCGCTAAGAACCGCATCTCATGCGGTTTTTAGTGGTGGCCATTCACCCCTATGGCCGCGGTCAGTGCTGGGCGGCCGCGGAATCGCGTGGACGGCCGCCTAAAAACTCGGTCGACCGAGTTTTTAGGCGGCCATCCGCGCGATTCCGCGGACAGGGGAATAGCCCATTGAAATGAATGGGTACGGATATATCCGCGCCACGCACAACCGCGGGCTTCCCTTAGGGGTCCTCAATCTTTCTGATTAAGGGGCCAGTTCATTGTCACTGAGACTTTTGGGGGCTCAACTATGTATGCACACGCACAAAGACACACATGGACAGACATGCACACACACACGCCAATCAACCATCTCCCCTCCAGGGCCATAATAAATTACTCATGCCCCACTTCTTTACGTTTTTCCATACCGAAGCACCATAGATGTGTACTGTAGCTCTGGTAAAAGCTGCTTCACTCTGTCCCAGAATAGTGGGTGGTGGGCAGCTAAGGAAGAAGAACAAGCACCTGTCAGAATTATCCTTCATTCCTTTCCCACCTGCAAGTCACGGTTTAGCACCCTGTCCCTAGCAGCGTACCAGCTTCTGCTTGTGTCATCATCATCTTATTATTATGGAAGTAGTAGGATACCCATACAGTTGTGCTCATACATTTACATATACATACCCTGGCAGAATTTATGGTTTAATCATTTTTCAAAGTCTATGATTGATAACACAAGATCTTTTCTTTCATTAATGGTTAGTGGGTGGCTGAAGCCATTTATTGTCAAACAACTGTTATTCTAATAACAATCACTATGTAAATTACCCCTACAGTTGTGGTAGTTGAAGATAAGGCTTTTTTGGGGGTGCAATCTTGCATTAACTGCACGTTTGAGTGGTGCAATGATATTGAGGTCAGGAGACTGAGACTTTCCTGTGCTCACACATCCTTAAAACATCAGCAATTTGCCATCAGGTTTCACAGTAGAAATGGTGAACCTTTTATCTTAGTCCTTGTTGACCCCTCTCCAAATGACTTTGTGCTAGAACATTTTGGGCTTGTCTCTTTGCTTTTTGGCATATTAAGCGGGATACTTTGTGGCATTTTTATAGTATTGGCTTTTTTTTGACAATTCTACCATTCATCCCACCTTTTTCAAATTTTTCTGGCAGTTGTGGCTGAAACTTCAGTTGATCTATCAGGCCATTGGTTTTAACAGAACCCATATTTTCCATTTTTTAATTAGCATTTAAACACTACAGATTGGCATTCTCAAAGGCATTCCCTTTGATATTTTCTTATATCCCTTTCCTGTTTTAGAAAGTTCAACTTCCTCTGCTTGTAGATCCTTTGACAGTTTGCTTTCTCCATAACTTAGAATCTAAAAACATCAGTGCAGCACTGAATGAATGATGTAAGGGTCTGTCAGGAATCCACAAAGTCATAGACCTTTTATACATACCCACCTTTTACAGGCAAACAGATCACAGGGTTACCTTTAATAGCTATTTTAACCCCTATGTGACCAGTGTTGAGCATGTTATCAGGCTAAATTTCCAGGGTATGTTAACTTTTCATCTGGGTCATTTAGCTAGTTTGCGTTGTGATTATGATATAAAAAGAGTAAACACAGTTGTTTGACAATAAATGCACATCCATGAGTGAAAGAAAAGTTGTTATCATTCGTACTGTAAAAAATAGTAGGTAAGGAAAATTCTGCCAGGGTATGTAAACTTGAATATAATGTTCTATAAGCTTGTTTCCATCTTATGGGGAATGACAAGGACACAAAATCCTGAAGTATCATCAATAGCTACATGCTTTATTTGGGGAAAATATTATTTGTCCAATTAGAAATTTATCTAGAATAGGGGGTTAAAAAAGGACCAAAAACAAGGGTTTTCAGAATGGGTGCCATTCTAGTAGCAGGGAGCGATCATTTGCAATTGTTCCCAATTACTAGAGATGAATGCTGTACAAAAAGTGCTTGGTCTGTTTTATGGAGAGGAGTGGGAGTAGATAAGCAAGCGGCACCTTTGGGAGAGGAAGTAGAGGGCATCAGGCATGTTAGTTATTACCACAACTGTGCCAATTCTAGCTAAAAAGTCACCGGAAACAACTAGACAATTAAAAATCAGGAATTTTGCTTCATGTCTGGGATATTTTAATACATTTCCTCACATTGCAGCTGCCACTGGCAGCAGGGGGGTCCCCACTAATGCTTCTTGGTCATATGACAACAATGTAAATTCTGACATAGTGATCACATGCAGGCTGGAGGCTTCACAGCTAAAGTCTTTTGCCTCAAGATGAACAATGTCCCCTTCATGGTATGTATAGATCTATACATTTATATTTTAACAATCACATATGTTTTTCTGCAATAAAACATTTCTAAAACCGTTTTTTGTTAACAAATTTTTCCCCATTATTGGAATTACTTGGGGCGTGCAGTTGTGACTCCTTTTTCTACAGATTTTCATTCTGTGACATCCCAGAAAGTTGGTATTGCAGGATGTGTCACTCGGCCGTTTGGCTAAGATCAAGTGTAGTATCTGTTCTTATCAGTTCCCTATGGAGATTGTATAATCTTTTCCTTTGGGATAAGGTTGCAGGTTTCTCCATTTGGTAGGTTGTGTCCTCCCCAGTCTTTGATTTGGGTTAGTACTGGCCATCAGCTCTGCTGCTCTTGTGACTGGTTCGGGGGTTGAGGTTGGGCCTTTGGCGGTCAGTGTCCCTGGTTGTGACCCAGGGGTGCCGTAAAATTCACTGGTGGGGGGACCACCTTTTGTGGCTCTTTTGACACTGTCCACCTGACGCACAGCTTTTGAGCACCTACCTCCTGGGGGTGGCCATTTGGCCCAACCGGAGAGATTTTTATAGATGTCCGCTAGGCCTGCCCCATGCTTTATTGTACAGGGCACTTATTTAATTTATTTTTATGTAGTCTGCCCCCCTCATTTTCTATGCACGTTTGTTGATTGTTCAATTGTATGGGTGTTCGGGACTTAAACCCCAAAAAGTGGTGTTGAGAGATTGCTTATGGCTCTGGCCCTGTATCACTACACAGA
Organism: Ptychadena robeensis; assembly: GCA_036250615.1. Classification (NCBI taxonomy): domain Eukaryota; kingdom Metazoa; phylum Chordata; class Amphibia; order Anura; family Ptychadenidae; genus Ptychadena; species Ptychadena robeensis. Next base: position 141,459,240 of record CM070032.1, on the reverse strand, counting down.
TCTGAAAGAAATACACTAAAGGTCCCCATACACGCTGAATTCTCAATTGGCTAGGAAACCAACATGTCGGTAAATTCCCGGCCAATCCCATTACTTTGCATGGAGACCAGCATCTCCATGTAAATTAATGGCCATCACATAAAGGGTGTCTCGGCACTCCTGACGTCATCACGCACGGCCAGGAGATGTCGATCCTCCAGGCAGATCTAAGGCACCTTAAGCATATCCAGATTATACACATCCCTCTTGAACTTGACAGTATTTGGCTTGGAATTCACCTCAAAGAAAACAAAGTACTGAAGACAAACAAACTGTTACATGAAGCATGCATTATAAAAAGACATTAAAGTCTGATACAGTGTGTTGGTTTCCCTGTGCTATACCCACAGTGCATGAAAAGAATGGCTGATAAGAAAGTTTACAGCTCTCTAAGTGAAGATAGACATTTGATGCAGACAATTGAGGAGTTAATGCTTCATACATTGCAGTTGTATTCTTTACCGCAGTGCGATACATTTTTGGCCAACAAAGCAGGGTGTGAGTTCATATCACACTATTGACAAATGCAAGATTATACCGGCTTCCGAGTCTTGGTGAGTTGAATGTGTTATTATTCTAAGACATGGGAGATTTATATCTATGATTTAAGTCGTATTGAGTAGAGAAACTGGTGTTTAAAGTTGTTCATGACTTATAATGCTATTGTCAAGATTGTTCCTAATATCAGATACATATACTACCTTCAGTAGGAGGTAGGAGAGCTTTTTTTTAAGCAAAGCCAGATTCACATTATTGTGACTTTATATTTAATTTATTACAAACCTCCAATCTTACCATACATTTTCTGTACTATCAACCTTTGTACTTTTAATATGAGGACCTTTCTAAACCTTCCAATCACTATGTATTCTATCAGGTAGGACCCAACACTACATAGTTGTGGTGATCTACAGAGTGATCTAAAGGTGTATGAGGGCCTTAAGCCGGCCATAGATGGGCCAATTCCCGGCCATAGTTGCGGGCGGTCACCTGCAACTACAGGGGAGCCCACCTTGAGGATCTGACCAAAAAAGCAGGCAGGTTGGATCTCACGCGTGTGTCAGTTCTGTAGCAGACTCCTCACAGCGTGGTGACGTCACCATGCTGTGAGGAGTCTGCTATAAGCCGGCCATGGATCGAGATGTCTATGGCTGGTTTTAAGTCATCAAAGTATAAGCCTGAATTGAGAAGGGTGGTTAGTAATGCGGTTATGTCGGAATGTCTGATACGCATCTTTGGATATTTCTAGTGAACCTAGCCTAATTGAATATGAACACCTCTGTAAAAGCAGGTGTTAAGGCAGTTTGCTGGTCTGTAAAATTCAGGTATGTATGGCAACACAGTGGCAAGGTAAAAAGACAACAGCAATGATAGCGCCATACAGACCTGACACAACAGTGTCTTAAGCCCCCCATAGACAGGCAGACTCCTCCATACAACTTTCATGAGACTTACCAACAACTATGTAGTATAGTGACCTCCCTGATAGAATACATAGTGATTGGAAGGTGTAGAAAGGTCCTCCTATTACATGGTTTTGGTAGAAGAAAAGTTGGTTGTACAGAAGTTGCATGGAGGAGTCTGCCTGTCTATGGGGGGCTTTAGGTGTGGACATCTGAGAGGCAAGATTGTTGACTGATGTGTCAGAATGGATCTTTCAATTACCCTGTCCTCTTTGGGGGAGAAAACTGTTAAAAGTTGCTTGCTTCTCTCTCCGGAGAAAAGAATAAAGTGATGTGTGTACAATTCTTTATCGTTCTCTAGTCAGTGGAAACAATTAAAAACAGTTTTTCCCAATTACCAGAATTGTAAGTATGTACGTGGCTTTAAGGTGGCCATACACGGCTTGATATTTCTGTTTGATCAACTTAAAAAGATCAACCTGGCACTATCGACCAAAAATTATCGGACATGTTGGTAAATTTTTGTCAATCAGTCGATCATATGGTTTTTACAGTGTACTCCGCCACGATTGCCAGTGACATGAGGTTTTCGTGCCATAAAAAATGGTGCGAAAACCTCAAACCGCCCAGAGGGTTAAACTGTGTATGGCTAGCTTTAGTTGCTATCTGTCAATCTGCGAAGGGTTTTCAGTCCATTTACAAACAAATTCACATCTAAACAATCTAAAAGACTTCTAGATAAATTGAGATGTTTGACCATAATGCCTAGCCTAGGTTTGGCAACTGCCAATCATAGTATATTAGAACAAACACTTCACACCAACTGTCTAATACAGGAGTGGGCAAACTAAGGCCCGGGGGGGG
>CM070032.1:141443483-141456924 GCA_036250615.1 Ptychadena robeensis | reverse complement strand
GCCCATTTAGCTTTCTTTTCCGGCCCTTTGTCACATTGTTGAAAAGATGCTCCCCTCCAGTTGTTCTCTTCAATGAGTGCACATAATGCCTAGAGGTGTCCAAACGTTGCATTGGGGTGATGCAGTGATGTGATCATGACACTGTGGGTGACAGACAGTCTCTAGGAATTATCTCTGCGTACTGCAATGAATGAGTATTTCTTTGTCAGTGCAAGAAATGTAAAAAGATAACAACATCCCTGTCACGCGTCACCTATTACACATCACTGCCATCACATATGCCAATTGGCATACATATAGGGGGTCGGCCATTACAGCCTCTTGGTCCGGCCCCTAATTTGGGTTAATTTTTGTTAAATACATAATGAATTGGTGAAACCTGTTCTGTGTTGTTATAAAAAACAAGATGATTTTTTTCAATATTTATGGATACTTAAAATGTATATTTTCACATGACGTATTTGTATAACTTTTTTTATCTTTTCACTGCAACCATTTTAAAGTTTACACATTGAAGGTCCAGATTCGAAGTGATCAGTAAAATCAATATATAGTACAAATACATATGTAAAGAACGCCTGCAGGAAGATCGTTTAGGCAAAGATGTAGAAAAACAGAAGGTTTTAGGGCTTATGTCCACTGCGTTGAAATCATCACTGATCCATTGGACATGTCTTTTCCACGTTTTTTCAACATTGCTATTTCATGTTGTTTAATTCAAACGAATAGAGCATGTAAACGCCAATGTGTCAGTAACTGCCCTAAAATGCAGGCAATCTGCTGTTTGGGCATTATGGAGGCATCACGCCGACACATTCTCTTACTTTAACTGTTCTGCCTGACAAAACAAGCAGTTTTAAGAAAGCGGTCAAATTGGTGGCCTCTGTACCTTTCTCATAGCAGTTTAGTATTTACAATAGACTTTTATCAGCATACCTGAAATGTATCATATAAATGATGTGATAATGAAGCTGGAGCACCGCCTGTTGTCTGTAGAAAAAAATAATGCAAATTATGTTATTTTTTTTTATCTTGTCCAAAGTAAATAGAAAAAAAAATAGAAATAAAACCACATTTTTTTACTATTGGACAGAATTGGGGTGGGCTAGAGGCAGATTTTTATCCCTGTCTTGTAAAGCAATGTCACCAGGACAGAAAGTTAGGGTAATGAGTTACAGATAGCAGTAAAAACTGTGCTCTAATCTTTATACAATCTAAAAAAATATTGCCTATTTATGTAGCTAGCTATTGTTTGTGGAGTACAGCACCCAGTCAGCCAGAGTTTAGCATGATACAAAGACCAATCGTATTGGTTTTGTGGTTTTTAACACAAAGACTATTGATATGAAGTCTGTAGTTTCTTTTACAGTGAATAACGGTGTGGGTGGACGGCTTTGAAACAATGTAGTTTGCTATTTCCACTTCACTTTAAATATTGACTCCATGGATCTAATTCCGGTTTCCTATTTCATTAAGCTTAACATTAATTAGTTGTGCTGGAGCAAAATATTGTTTTGGGGGATTGGTTCCTTCCTTAGAGAGATAATTGTAATAATAGTTTGTTGATTGGGCCTCAGGAGAATAGAAACATTAAAGCAACTTGACATTTAACTGGTGCAAAAACAGCACATCTCTGTTCTTCCTAATTGCGTTACTTAATTTAACTAAGAGATCTGTTTATTTAATTTCATTAGCATAAAAATAAATAAAGATCAGCATTGCTGTACTTGTATACATTAGGTTACCTATATAGTATGTGTTATTTGCTGTCATCAAATATGTGATAGCTTGGTGTTTCTGTAAAGAATTTACAATCTCCAGTCATTAAAAACCAGTCATTACAGCTTCCGCGCACTCTGCTGAGAGTCATGGGTGTCGGCATAGGCAATATTCAAATTGTGATATTTCGCAAATAATTCTAGTGATATTCAATTCAATATTCCTAAATACAATTCGCGTGTATGGGACATGCATTGCAATTATCTTCAAAATTGGGATTATATTATCGTGATGCATGGCCATAAGCTTGTCAGTGCATAATATTTCATATTTTCTAAGGCTATGTATCTGCGTTGTGTGCACACTGCGTTTTGTGCTCCCCCTTCGTTAACTGTAGTGCTTGGTGGGGTCCTGACGGAGCACATACACATTGCTTGGCCGGCTGATCTTCAGGGGATCTGCTGGGCAGGTAATGTGTATCTGCTCCATCGGGACCCCCTACGTTAAGTGTAGGGTCCCGACGGAGCACACAACGCAGTGGAGACATAGCCTTAATTGCAAATATCTGCCGCCATATTCACAAAATTCACAAATGATTGAATAGCCAATATTCCTGGAATATATATTCGCAATTCCAATATTCAATCTCAACACTAGTCACAAGAACCAGTCTTTCAATAGAGAAGACAGGACAGGAAAATGTACCCAGTTAAACTCCTTTTTACATGCATGAAAAGTTACATGTGCCCAGGGGAGCTTAATATACCATTTAAATTGTATTTAAAACATTGATGTGGAGTCCCCAATGTCATAATTCCCTTTTTGGTATACAGTCTGGAAGGCCTGATAGGAGGGACCAACCAAGTTCATACCAGATTCCCCTGGAAAAGTCTAGTAAGTTGATGCAACAAATGAACTCACCTCCTCCTCACCTCCTCTTTGTTTATAATAAAATTTTTATTGCAATTGTAAATGTGTTTTGTTTTTGTTTTACTTTTGTTATCACTGTATCCAATACAATGGCATTTGGCACCCTCTGAAAGGGTTAACTTCAAAGAGCACATGTGACAATGGGGGTGAAATTCCAGGTGTGCTCTTTGAAGATAGCCAAATTTGCGTATGAATGGGGGACATTCATATGCAAATTGGACTGGTAGAGGGGTGACATCGCCAGCTTGCTTCAGTGAAGAAGCAAGCTTCAGATCCCTGGGACAGCACAGCGCAGAATGTGTTGCTGTGGGGATCTGAGCTTAGCTGGATGGCTCTATCTCGTCAACTGCAATACAAGACGAGCCGTCAGAAGCGCTAGGGGGAGACCCCTTGTTTAGGTTGAGATCCTCATCCCCACAACAAAGCCTGGATTTCATACTCATACACCCTGGCCCACCTTGTCTGCTGAGGGGACAGATAGAAGACCACACACTTATCCCCCTTTCTGAGATTTGACCCTAAAGGAGGATTTAGGACCTTGAGATGGGTCCATGCTCATTCCTCGGCCCCCCTTACCAGACCTGCCAGATCCTATGTCAGAAAGGATGTCTGGTAATGACAAAGTGGGGTATTCCATGTCAATTAAATAAAAAACCTCTAAAAATTATTATATTACACTTTCCATTTGCATAGGAAGTTACATGTGCAAACAGGTTCTGCAACAAAGAGGAACACTGAAATGTTTGTTTTGTTTTTTTGGCAGAAACACTTTGAGTGTTTGTATAGGCCTTTATAAGACTTTTGCACTAATGTGCAACCGAGGGAAAAAATGCCTAAAGGAAAAACTCCAAAATGCCTGCTTATAGCAGAATGAGCCCAGACAGCTTTATATGGGGCTACCTAACCCACAGCAGTTAATTGATGGGCATGGTAGCATCAACACTACAGCTAAGCCAAACTGCTGACAACGCTTTAGTTTTAGCTCAGTTGTAGTCTTGTTTTCCTTTTCTTTTTTTATTTGCTCAAAATATTTTGTTGAGTAAAGGTTTTTGAAAAAGAACTTCATGCATTGATGATGGGATATTTTTAGCCAGTTGTCAGCCTAAATGTTTGGTTATAGGTCCAAGATTAGGTTTATAAGGATTGATTTTGTAATATCTCAATTGGAATCATGATTTAATTTACTATTTCTGTACATAGTTAGTAGTGATGAACAGCATTGGCAATATTCAAATTTGCAACATTTCGCGAATTATTCTCTAAGTAATTGCGAAAATTCGGGATCTCATTTTCTTTTTACAAATATCTGCTCTTTTACATGTGAATATTGTGATCCTAATATCACGACGACATCGATCTCGCTCAATGTTTTTTTGCCATAGGATGCCTGAACGATCTGAAAATTTACCCAAATATAGATTACGAAGATAAAGCACTATATTTGAGATCTTTGCAATATTCATGTCTACACTAATGATTAGTAAATAATTAAATATTATGAAGTGCTCACATTATTTTATTTTAACAAAAATATCCTCTTCTGGTTGACAGGAAAATACATTTCAAAGATGGAGTCCTACTTTGGCTGTCCACATTGCTACCTGTTTGAAACGACCATGGCATGCAAGTAGTGAACAAATGCTTTAGGCTAATACAAGAGTTTGTGGGAGGCTTGTCAGTTACATCTGAAAGTACAGATTTATGGTCTGGAAAGTGGTATATTTTTCCTCTTAAATATTAAAAACTTAAAATGTGAGTTTTGAAGCCAGGCTAAATTAGGAGGGAGGGGGAGATACTCACACTCCTAAGGTACCACCCCGCTTGTGCAGATGATGTGCAGGGTGGGTCATCATTACTAGGGAGAGTAAAGCTGGGAAGTCGATATTTTTATAAGATCTACTAAAAAAGATTATTTTTTTTGCTCGATTGGACCTTTATTCAATATTTGTAATTAGTTAAATCGAGGTAAAAGTAATCGATATCGGACTGAATCTCGATTATACCTTTATCGGACATGTCTATACAGTTAAATCGATTGCAGTGTAATCGAGACATGAATTTTCATCCATTCAAGGCATGCCTACCACTACAGCAATTCCGGTCGCATTCGATGATTTTCAGAGATCGATTGATTACTCATTGTGTTGTACATTTATAAAAAGATTGAGGTTCAACAAATCGACTTTCAATATAAAAATCGAACTATTTAATTTAATCGATTCTCTTGAAATCTTTATGTGTATTCCCACCTTAACTCTCTCCTAAATTAGATAGGAACTTAATTGGAGGAAGGGGACTTTAATCTCCCAATACCAGAAGTGACGTCATGTCCCTTATTCCGGGCTGGCAAAATTGATATATATGCATAGATATCTCCTCTTCTCCATGAAAGGATGCCCCAGAAAAAAAACTGTATATTTATCTCTTTGTAATATTCATTTTCCGGAGCATCTTCATAGTAGAATACCAGCAGTAATGGAATACTGGCAGGATGTCTCAGGAAAAGGGATTTTCTTTACAACAGAAACAAATGCATGAGCCCCTCACAATGTGTAAGTGAAAAAACTTGAAAAAATATATAGACTGTTCACTCCTGACAACAAGAAGCCTACAATGGATATTCTGTTTGTTCATTAATTTATGCTAGGAATGCAGTGGTTGAAAGTACCATACTACAGACTGTATACACTGAAGTCTAGATCTGGCAAATTATTCATTTCAAACATAAACCTTCACAAGTTAGGTGGATGAATAAATGCAGTCAAGGAAATGACTGAAAGGAATCAAGTACAGTTCTCTGAGTAATATATATATATATATATATATATATATATATATATATATAAAATCAGTTAAAGGGATGAGTTGGCAGCCCCGCTGATGTCTTTGGCTTTGATTTGCAAACACAAGTGCAAGAACTGAGGCTCCCAAAGGACATCCTAAAATAGAACTGAACGTTTGCTTAATGCATTGTGTATGTACAAAGACATAGACTTATCTCAGGCAATTGCAGTGCATTGAAATGATTGTCAAGATATAATACCTAGATCAGTAGTGAAGCATAGCCTACTTGTTAGTTGCGTAACATTTTCCTATTAAGTAAAGTCACCAGATCCTTATTTATTCTTCTATGTCTATAATATAAGTTGCTGTGGTGAATAAGGATACTTTGTCGTCACAATCTGTAAGAAAAATTTTAAAGAAATTATTTTTGAGAAATCTCCATACTCAGTGACAGTATAGTCTCTAGAATAAGAAAAATATTATACTCTGTCCTTAATCTCCTGTGAGTTGCACTTGAACTAATGTTCTGCCCACTTATTAAACCGTTGTTAGTTTTTCAAGAGGTCTATCCTTAGTTAGAGTCACACTTAGTGGGATGGGTCTCATGCCCCTATTGGCAAAGGACTGCTGCACCAAAGGTGTTCCTTTGATCCTACTGAACACTGAGTGCGTCTCTAACTCTAAGCGGTTCTATACTCAAAATAAAAAAAAAACACATACATAACATTGACATAATACTCATCTGTCAGCAGTATACATCTGTGAAAACTGCTACAGAATAAAAAAGCAACGTACTCACCTTCCTCACTTCCTTCACCCGGGGAAATCATATTTATTAGGGGCAGACAAAAGCAATTCCGTCCACAGGGATACTTCATTCTGATTATGGGGCTGTAATTCCATTAAACGGCCACTAGATGGAGCTTTGATTACATCACGTAAGACTCTGCAGATGTGAAGCTGCATTCCAATTCACAGGAGACTACGGACTTCTTCCCAGCTGTCCCTGTCCCCTGATTACAAGCTGCTGCCGCGGGTACGTCACACAGTGGGAGGAAAGAGCCCGAAAATCTCCTCTCCTGCTGTAAGGAACATTTTGTTTTTAATTTTGAGCAGTGATTACCTAATTTTCTAATAGTGTAAAGTGCCAAGTGAGGTGGTAGGTCCGCTTTAGCTAGCCATACACGGTTCAATATTTTCATTTGATCAACTTAAAACAAAAAAATTTTAAGTTCCAGAAAACCTGGTCCGATTGACTAAAGCTAGCCATACATGTGTCGACTCGTGAGCAATCGATCGCCCATCCGATCGATTCCGGTGAAGTCACAGGCGTCGGTCGATCGCCCAATCAAGTCTGTGCCTACCACCTTAGGCCACCGATTCCTGGACGATTCTGTTCCCGATCGATCACTTCACAAATGTCAACGCCCCTTGATCGATTGATCGGTCAAGGTGGGCTGCACTTGATTCCTCGTCGATCGATCGGTGTGCATGCGCCCGGTGATCGATCGGCCAGGAATCGTGTGGGAAATCGACCCGTGTATGGCTACCTTAAAAGCGCTCGAACATTGAACTCAAGCAAAAATTTTAAAACTTTCGAAAAATGATCAGACAAATATCTTTGTACTACGCATGCACTCATAAGTATAACTGTAAATCGAGTGTGGTGATAAGATCGATGCTAGACTGGATCAAATTAGATTGAATCTAAGATCAATTGCGCAAATGGCCGCATCTCCCATTTGACAGCTCCTCCACCTCCCCGGCTAACCTTCTTGCTGGGAGAGCTGGCGGGGGGCCAAGGGCCAATTTTGGGGGGTGAAAAAGTGCATCTTATAGTCCGCAAAAAAAAACAGTAATTACAAAGCCCCTGAACATGGTATCATCCACATTGTGTGTCCAAATTGTTGGAGATGTAGAGAAGGGTTGTGGGGGAACCTTTGGTAAAAAAAAGGGTTGTTCTTTTGCATGTAATGCATTTTCCTCCTGCTTTTCTTTCATTCACTTCTGACATCACATTTGCTGTTGGAGGGACAAAGAATGTGTGCACATGGCTTTTCTGTGGTATTTGTTGCAAGCTATGTCTACAGTAACAACCCCGATTGTTGATCTGTCATTTGTTATATTAAGGAGGAGGAGCAGGAGACACAAAAGCTGACTGTCAGTCTTTGCTTCATTCATTGTTTGCTAAGCATGAAAGTAAAGGACAATTTTGAAATGTATATTCTATGATATAAGGTCACACAGAAATTTCTTCCGTTATCTGTGGATGTCTGTTAAAACGTAAGAACAACAAACTGAATTGTGTGCATTAATTAATAAATTAATATTCTCACGCTGAATAGTTTAATCATTATTCATATAAATATCCTTTTTTTCATAATCTGAGAGTAAAGCTAGACACACACGTGTAGATCTGTAAAAAGATTTGAGTGCAATCAATCAACGTGCGCGGTCACGGTGCTTGATTGTACTCTATTCTGTTTACAAAGCTACCCGTGTGTGCCTTCCTTCGAGCGGGATCAATAGAGCCCGCTCATAGAAACTCGATTGAACAGGGTTCCAGGGTGTTGTGATTCACACATGCTGCAAGCTGGGGAAAAAGGGTCCCCATTGAACGGGAATCGATGTGCCCATGTGGTGCACATTGATTTCCGTTCAATTGATCGGCGATCAATCACAGCGTGGTGACGTCACCACGCTGTGATTGATCTGGGGCGATTGCACAGGAATCTACCCGTGTGTGCCTAGCTTTAATGTCTTATTGGTGTAATGTTGGCAGATCATGGGGTGCTTAAGCTTTATGACACAGCATACTGAAAGGTAGAATCACCCATAGAGGGTCTTGTAGTCACCACTCTTGATGAAGTCAATCCAAGTGTTTAAAGCTGGCCATACACCTTCAGATTTCTCTGTCAGATTTCCTTCAGATCAGATTTTGTTTTACCAAAACTATGTAATATGAGGACCTTTCTACACCTTCCAATCACTATGTATTCTATCAGGGAGGACACTATACTACATGGTTGTTGGTAGATCTGATCTGATCTGAAGGAAATCTGACAGAGAAATCTGAAGGTGTATGGCCAGCTTAACGGTCCAACTGTATTTTTCAGGTCAGAGAAATGCATCTGCCTAATTTGGTTTATTATCACTTTGTCTTGTCTAAAGAGCTGAACATATTTTTGGAAAATACTTACATGTGTTCACAGTATCAGCTTTATGTTAACTGAAAGCCCAGGTTATCAGAAGTAAAGCTAGCCACACATGGTTCAATTTTGGTTCAATCGATGCTCGATTAGATCGAGGAATTCAATAGTCTAATCGAAAATCGATCTTAATCGCATCAACATACACCCCACATTGAGTTTGCGATTGTGGTGAGATATCGATTCCAAAATATTACTAAAATCGTCGATTTTGGTATTGAAACGTTTGAATTCCAGATTGAAGTGGTCTATGTTATGTATATCGAATCTAATCGATCCAGGAAAAACACCACAAACATCGACGATTATAAAACGATTTTGGCACAATCGATGATGATTTTCCAACATGTCCGATCAAAATTCGATCAATTTTTCTGCCTTCATCGAACAATTATCGTCGATCGTACCATGTGGGCATTTCTCGATTTTCGTTCAATCGATGAAAAAATGTATCTAATCGAGCATCGATTGAACCAAAATCGAACCGTGTGTGGCTAGCTTAAGGCATTTCAGTAAAAAACGACCAGATTTAAAATGTTAAGCACTGTTTTGGTGAATTTATTTGGAAATCCAATATTTAATCAACCTAGTGAACATGTGTTTGTGCTATTTTAGTTAATAGAATTCCACCACAGTACTATACTTCCTATACCATTCCTTGTAAGATGGCCTGGTGTGTCCTCCCCTATGTGAACGCATGGACGCAGCCAGACATAATATTAAAAGGAACTTCATGCAGCTTACTCCTTTTTTAAAATCTTTACTGTTACTTAATCCCCCTGGCGTTCCTGATGGCACCATCTTGTCCAGCGCTGTAAATAAATTACTCTCCATTGAATGTCACGAGAAATGTCATGCTTCTCTATTGAAATGGCGACCGGCAAGGCGGTGATGAAGAAAAAAGCAGCTGCAGGAAGCCTTCAGGCAATATCTGTAACTGGAAATGTGCCTTCTTTATTTTTGTGCCAACTTTAACAGTACAAATCGAGACACCTCAATGTGCTTTACTCTTATAATCTAAGATTTATAGATCTCTGAGCCTATGACACACTGGTAAAATGTTATAGCCTACTAAACTGTAGTAGATGGAAGAGAAGCTCCCTTTTCATATGTGATAACATTTGATTAGGCTGAAATAATTGAGCTGTAAGTCATGTAACAGAACTCATAATAGTGTGAAGCTATTGTCAACTATATAAAAAAAATGCAACCTATTTAAAGACGGACACCTTGTTCTTAATGCCCTATCTTTAGCTGCCTGGCAACATTCACTAGAGTGCATAATGACAGCCATGTGACTGCACTACTTATCTGTATCACTTTGCTGGTTTCCATGCCTGTCCCCGACACTACAGTTGGCAAACAAATAACATTTTACTGCCAATCAGATTCATGCCATTTATTATTATGTTCAGTATTATTAGAAATCTTCTTTACAGAATTTGAATTCTGCAGACATTTTCCATTACATAGACTGTAAATGGGAACTGCAACTTGCAGGTTCTGAAGATTCCATCTCACATCAGTTGTTCTTGCCTAGAAATATATTAGAGGGTACAGGTTCACTGTCCTGAGCAATCTCTCAATTGACAGCTTTGGTAGAAAAGGGAAAATAATTATGAACTTTGCACTTCTGGACTTTTTTCCCCCCCCCCCCAATGACACCTTTAAATAGCTCATTGGGGGTCAGTGTCCAATTTTTTAAAACTTTTTTGTATTTGTTTTTACACATGGCTAAATTCATGTTACCATGCCCTTTACTTTTAAATAAGTATATACCAGCAAACGGATCAATGATGTACATTGTATATAGGCTTGATGACTTTTATGAATGTTCACAATATCAGTTAAATTGTTTTTGACACATGTATGATACTGACATGTTAAATTTACTAAAAGAAGAGTATGTGTACTGTCCTCACAGCACTGTACAATGTGCAGCATTTCCTCAGATTTAGACATTTTTCCTGATCTGAGAATCATATGTGATTTGCAGTGTAATCTTGTGTCCAAGCCTGCTGTGCTAATAGTCTTTTCACTGTACTGTCCTCACAGCACTGTGCGATGTGTGCGCTGCTATACAGCTAGCTAAACAGTTGTACAATCTTCAATTAAGAAAAGAAGACGCTCTTTCATGTGTTTGTTGACAAATTTTATCTTTATCCAAAATCTTCAATTCAATACAACTGTGAAACTGTAATACAAATAGAATACATGAATACATACACACACACAATAAGCAATACAAGTGACTAACATACGATTGACAGTAACAGTGGATTTACAGACTATTGGGGTTCCAGACTTGGAGTCACACAGCCAAATCTCTTAACAGGAGTGATGCAAGATGGCAGTGTTTACTATTTGGTAACCATGGGAACCTAACACTATGCAACTACAAACAAACAGGACCAGTAGATTAGTAATACAATACATTAATAAATGGCCATATAATAATATGGGCAGAACAGTATGTTCAATTTGCAAATTAAAAGTTGAAGTTGTGTTTCATCCAATGACCTTCAGCTAAAAGTTATGTTTTATCTATTTTGATTGTTCTCTGAAAATGTGAAATTTAACACTCCTTTAGTAAATCTCCTCTATTGGTTTACCAAAGGAGGTAAGGACTTCCAAAATTGTGTGAATATTTACTTCAATTATTTAGTCATGTGGAAAGCAAATTCCTGGTGCCCAGTTTGCTTTTCGCATGACAGGGCAATCATGTAAAAAGCAAACAGGTAAAAAGGAATATCACATGAATATTCATCGAGGTCACATGAATATTCATGGAGGTGAATATTCACACAAAGTATTGATTTATATGGTTTAAATTAGATATGTAAATTATATAAGCTATTTAAATAAAATTCATTGGATTTTTTTGTTGGTTGCAGAATGGAAGCTCTTCTCAACCAATGGCTCTGGAGACAGGAATACTGGCTTCCCCCTGGAGTTACCTGGGAAGACATGAAGGAAACAGAAAATGTTCAATATCCTCAACCTTGTCATCTCTTTTATGGTATTCCATGTGCACTTATCTTTACAGGATTGAGATTTATATTTGAAAGGTAAGATCTGCTCAGAAGAATGTACTGTTATGCACAATACAACCTAAGATAATAGCAGTCAAAGTAATCTATAAAGTTTTCCTCACGTCTATGGAAATGCAACCATAAATGTGTGGGTACTTATGTTGATAGTAAATGAATGATTTTATTTTCTGACCTCTAAACCTATTTTACAACACTTTCACACTGGAAAAAGTTTATATAGCATGAGCTTTGTCTACCGAATCCAACCTAAATATTATTACTAGTGAGGAATTTGTTATTAATATACCTTAAGGCTATTTTGTGTAGGCTCTACCAAGTGAATGTTTAACAGAGACTCATGAGATGGAATTAATAATAATGAATTTGGCTATACATTTCTGCCACCCTTTGCTCTAACAGAAAAGGTCTTATTTTTTATTGTCAACACACTTAAGCCCCCCGTACACCTTTACAATTTCCATTAGATCTACCAACAACTCTAGTAGTATAGTGGCCAACAACTGTAGTATAGTGACCTCACTGATAGAATACATAGTGAGTTTAGAAAGGTCCTCATATTACATGGTATGGGGGCCTTTAGCACTAAACCACAGGAGAAAATGACCCTGGAAGTTGGGTAGAAATCATGGCCAATAATCACAAATGTAAAGAATCCCAGCATGCCCAAAAATGACTGTGAGCAACAAATAAAATAAGATATATGATGCAGGCTGTGGCGTGCTCTAAACGCAGCAGTTTTTGGTTTTACCAATAATACTTTTGTTTTAACTGTAACTCCTTTCGGGAATTCTTTTTTTCAACTGATAAAAGTCAAAGACGGTTGAGATATGCTATTTAACACTGACAGGAGTGTGTACAATGATCAGTTTTCATACAAATATTAGAAACCTCAAAAGGCAAATAAATAGATGTACTTACCGTATTTCTTGGACGATAAGATGCACCCAGTTTTAAGAGCAGCAAAACCAGAAAAAAATGTATTTGAAGTGCAAAGTCTATTGGGGAAAAAATCCCCTGCAGTACCAAATTTCTGCCACAAGGGATCATTAGAGAGCACACGTCAAACTAGAGAACACACTTTATGGCACATCGTCAACATGGGCAAGATGGGGGGGGGTCGTGGGGAAGCTGCTCGCGGACCATAAGACATAGGCCCCCTGATTTTGGGGGTGAAATAGTGCATAATATGGTCCATAAAATACGGTATTCGAGAAAATTATTAGCCCCTCACAGTACAAAAAGTCCATCTAAGCCTATTAGTGCATGTAAAGCAGGAAACACACGCATAGATATGGGCTGCTTCAAGCACTGTGCACACTCACGGCCATCTATCTGGCCATATTTAATGCGGCCATCCGTGAAAACAGGTATATCAGACATGACTGTAAAACACGGCCAATGTCCATTGCTGTGCATGGGGGCCAAGGGGTCTCTATGCAACAGATCTGGAGACACAGCAGTGCTGCGCCACAGCTATCGGGCAGCAATGCGATGATGTCATCGCACTGCTGCCGGGAACCTTGAACAGCTCCTATACTGAGCAGAGTATTAAATGAAAAGCATAGATCAGATGTTACATGCAAATTAATAATAATAAGTAACCTAATCCTTATTGTACATTGTTCTGACAATTACTTGATCTTAGGCCAGAATGCAGCAACTTTGTTCAGCTACTAATTATAGATCGAAAAGTCTACAGGGAGTGCAGAATTATTAGGCAAATGAGTATTTTGACCACATCATCCT
>CM070032.1:141428919-141443383 GCA_036250615.1 Ptychadena robeensis | reverse complement strand
ATAATAAAATTATTCCTCAAAAATACCACTTGCCTAATAATTCTGCACTCCCTGTGTATGTCGCATGCCTTGTGTAAAAAGTGTATATATATTCCACCCTTTGGTACTCACATATCTTGGTCTATCTAACATTCCAATAAAATGTATTTTAGTTATTGTTTATTATTTGATACACGTTTAGATTTTGACCAAATTTTTGGCCGATCAACTGCACATGATGACGTCATCACGAGCGATCAATCACCCGAAAAAATGGCTAAAAACCGCCTGGGCACCCTTTGTGTGCCAGCATGTCTCCACTTTGATCTCGGCTCCGATACACATCACCTGTCTGCAGCAGCGGCTGTTCTCGTTCTGCCTATCGGATTGTTAGAACGCTATGAGAAAAGCAGCTGCTGCAGACAGACAATGTGGATTGGCTCCGCCGAGAATGCAGTGGAGACATACCCAGAGCCAATGCCGGCCACAAATGGTTAGATTTTCCTTCTTCTTTTTCGGCAGATTGACCTGGTTGATGATGACATCATCACGCACGGCCAGTCCTGCAGAGAACCACCATTACTTTGGATGGATTTTGGATTTCAAAGTAATGGGATCGATCTAAGAAATAACGGACATGTCCGTAAGTGCGCACAGTGGTCGATTGGCCTGAAAAATCAGGTTACCATCTAAACGTGTATGGGGGGCTTTAGAAATAGACCCTTTACTGACCTTTCCTGATTTTAATACAAAATATTTTATCTTCCTATTGCCTTTATATTTATATAGAAGTGTTACTTCTTACAACCAAACACATATAGACATAAATTATAAAGTGACTTCTAATAATAATTTGAAATGTGTTACAGTACTAGTGCTCGTGGGAAGTTAACATACAAAGCTAAATGGCTGTGCCCTTCAAAATAGCTCTAGGCAGCTGTGATGTGAATAATTTAAATGGTGGTGCCAGCAGTTTTTATCTGATCTGAAGCCTAGTGCCGCTCCTGGACACATTATATTCTCACATAGAACTGTAGGGGTCATATTGGGAGATAAGAGTCTTCTGACCTAGAATTTTATTTTAACCTAGCATTCTATGCGATGTTAGCTAGCCATTAATTCCATGCCATTAAGAAGAAGATGGCTGGAAAGTGTTCTTATTTCTTAATTTAAATAATAACTTTTTCAGGTTTAGTACATGTTTTTTTTTCATTTTAGATCTATATTGGCCTGTGTAAGAAGTATTAAAGAATATTAAAAGTTCTATAAAAGATTATAGAAGTAGTTGTGGGAGAGAGTATAACTTTACATATAAAAACTCATGTATTGGGAGTTTCCATTAAATTTTTAAACAAGAAACAAGAGAAAATGGCACAGCATATTTTGACTGCCGCACGCACTTTAACCTCCCTAGCGCACTGCTGAGGTCCAGATTTTTGTACCAAAAGTGCACGTAGACAATGGTACATTTTTCTTTATGTTGTAGGCCTGTAACTTCCCAAAATCTGTCCGTACAAGGGTCTAATAGACATCCTGAATATAATAATAATTGAAACACACAATTATGTAAAATAAAATAATTATTTTTTTAATAGAATGAATGAGAAAACACAAAAATCAGGGCACAAAGCTTTGCTGTTATGTATTAAATCTCGCCCCAAATAAAGTCTCTGGTGCCCCAGATGTGCCCATTTGCAGTTAACCCTTTCTAACCTGGTGTGATGGATGTGGTAAAATCACACCAAGGAAAAGAGGGTTACTGCAAATGGGCACATCTGGGGCACCAGAGACTTTTTATTCTGGCGATATTTAGTACATAGAAGCACATTGAAAGCAGTATTCTACATAGAAAACTGATTTCATGCAATGTACTTTCAAATTTCCCGCCGCCTCCCTGATGTGACGTCATCACGTCACTCGGAGGGGGGTAAAAGATGCCGAAGGATCCAGCCAGCATGTCACATCGGGGACACCGGGACAGCGCAAAACTGTAAGCATGCGCTTTCGGTGCCCCGATGTTCACTGGACGCCACCATCTCGTCCAGTGCTATAGTAGGAGTAGCAGCGCTAGACGAGATGGTGCCGTCCCGACCGTAAGGGCGGTTAAGAGCAGAATATTGGATGTCAAGAACATCTACAATCTAATTAATAGAATTACAGATGTTAGGATGATGGAATATTTAACAGCTAGCATCCATGATAGAATTAGGAACTTTTACAACATTAGGTAATATTGGGATGCCTATGTTAGAGGATAAAAGAGCAAGTAAGAACTGACTGTGAGAATCGATAATTTATGTCTATGTTAATGTATATGTTATGTATGTGAGGAATACAAAATTGCAACCGTATTGTTTGGGTATGTGCCTCATCCCATAAGATACATAAGTAAAAAAGTTTTGGAGCAGGATATACCTGCGTCCAATTTGGCACCCGAGGGAGTCTGATCAAAAAGATCAAGACGACCTCCTGGGGACTTTCGCGGCACTTCAGTCAAAGCATAAGTATTTGTATCAATGTATTTTTATTACAAAGTATTCACAAAAATAAGTTTAACAGTCAAAAAAACAATACACAGAGTAATAGCCCACACTTGGGCCTATACGTTACAGTTGATGTCACTCGACGCGTTTCGCAGCTTCTCGCTGCTTCTTCAGGAGTTGACACTGTATTAAATTCTTACTGTGAGTGAGGAAAGAGGCATTGGACTTTAGTACATGGCAAGGACGTATATCAAGTAATTCGTTACTACTAAAAATACCTATGGCCTGAACAAAAAATCCATGTCAGGATAGGGTGGGTCCCACCTTGAAGTCACACACGGGGTTTGCGCGAGACAGGAATGTATGTGAGGAAAATGCGTTGAGATGTACAATATCAAAATTAAATAAAGAGATTGTATATCATAAAAATTTTAATTCTAGAAAACAGTATACCTTTATAACATTCTTCAATAGTAATAATGCATTTACTATAAAAAGAGTCTACTATAAAAAGGACTAGAAGCTAACAGATAGGTTGACTTTTAGCATATTAATCATTCAGACTGTAGAGGCTACACCTTTTTCTCATATTCTCACACAGATGTTTGTACATTTGTATATGAATATTTATTTAATTATTTTATTATATTACTAAATTGGTCTACATTTTACCAGGTTTGTGGCTTTACCTCTTAGCAAAAAGATGGGAATACGGGAAAAGTACAAACGGAAACCCTCAATTAAACCAATTTTAGAAGACTTTTACTTAAAGAATGGGAAACATCCAACTGAGGTAGGTTAGACTGTTACACATTGATAACTGTTTGTTTAAGTTATATATATTATACTCACATAATGATAATTTGTGTGTTTGCAATTGGCCATGTATCCACTTAAATACTATAAATAATTTGGAGTGGTTCTACAGGTGGAGACCACAGACCACTTCTCAGTTCCTATGCTTTCTGGCTGATGTTTTGGTCACTTTTGAATGCTGTCGGTGCTTTCACTCTAGTGGTAGAATGAGGGTTTACTAACCTTTGACCTGCGCTGCATTTACAGATTACATTGGATGTATTACAACAGTTTACACTCCGACGCATTTCGCTGAACAGGAATTTTTTAAGGAGACACTAAGCTTTACACCAATATTTATTTAAATGCATAGGCACATACCCAGATGCCTCAGTTGTAGATCAGGACCACCATGGTTAAAAGCCCCGCCACAATATCAAGAGGGGGGAGGACTGGAGCTCATCCAACGTACCCTTTGCTTTCCCTCCATGTACACATCCCTCTGAGCCTAGTAAGACTTATACTTTGCTTAAATTTCCAATATGGGGCAGTTTTGTTCTCCTATCAAATGTTGCCTGGTTTTCACAGAGGACTGAGGGATCATTTGTATCTTGTCAGTTCAGTAGGTGGTCGGGAGTGGGTCACAAGGAGATTCAGTGAGCTCCAACTGGTGCCTGCTTCCCTGAGATGTACTCCCTCATAACATACCTGTCAACCCTCCCGTTTTGGCCACATAAAAAACATGACTTTCCCGGCCAAATCCAAATTTCACAAATTCCAGGATTTTCCCCAGGATTTTGAAATTAGATAGAGACTTTAATCTCAGTGACATCACCTCTGGATCCTGGAACGCAGACGAGTATGGCCGAAAACCGGAAGTGACGTGACCTTCCGAATTCCCAGACGGTAATTTACATGGTAATTTGTGCTACACAGCAGTCAATAATTTTTATAGCTAGAGGAGCAGCCACACATGCCCTTATATTACACATATTGTACAATGGACTTGAATAGTATATTGCCAACACAATTACAGAAGATATCTAGTGACTGTAGTGGTTTAACATCCTTAGCTTTAATGCAGAGTGTAGTTTGAGGTAAGTTTGTTTACAAATATTATTCACCCCAAGCGACACTCTAGGTGTGCCTTCCTGTCCGAGGGGAGCCCATGACGTACGTCCGCGTCGGTGTCCTCACCAATCTTTTCAGGTTTGAGCTCCTAAGCATAATCTAAAATGCAGAGGAGGTAGGGGAGGGGGCATAAACACCCTGGGTCATCAAAGTCCAATGTCATAATTAAAAGATTAATCTGAAAACACAACTTTTACCATCCATTTAACATGCTAATGCTTCATTATTTATCTTTCAGCATGAAATTCTCAATTTATCAGTTAAATGTAATATGCATATTCGTCAAGTTGAACACTGGTTCAGATACAGGAGGAACCAAGACAGATCAAGTGTAACCAAGAAATTTTGTGAAGCCAGGTGAGTAAATTTCCAGCACAAAGCAGACACAAAACTCAGATAAGCAATTTGTCTTTATGCTGAAAAACGTGCATCTAGCTCTGCCCAAAAGATGGACAGAAAGTTCAGTAGCTGATGGCTGGATCTACAGTGCCACATACAAAATAGCAACTTTCAAGCATATAAAGGCTATTCTAGTTTTCACAAATAAATGCTGATAGCAAAAATAGCTAGAGACACTGACATTCCAATCCAGGTATATGAAAATATTAATCTAAAACCACAGTCCATTCATGGGACTACATATGCCATGAATACTTTTGGCCATTAGAAGATCAGTGAGGGAGTGCGCACTTTGAAGTGGGAGCTCCATAGATGTTGCACTAGGCAGGATTCAGCTCTTCAGCTTTGAAGGTCTCATCCAGTTATAACTGAAGGGGTGAGTTTTATTTCTTTGGTGGTATTTGGGGGTTTATGTTTTGCTTAATAGAAATATTTTTTGTATTGTTTAGGGTTTAATAACCCGTTAAGATAAGTGGCATAAATTGATGAAGGTAAAATTTTTTATTCAACGTTTCAAACAATAGTGTTGACTCCTTTTGGTTTATTGGCCATATCAAAAGACTTTTCATCTTCATCACTCTTAATTATCATTTGATTAAGGGGCTTACTACCACCCCAAAAGCCCCTAATGCACGTATAGATTGTGACCCGATGTTTTGGCTAATTGACATCATCACGCATGGTCAGTCGGCTGAAACATAATGTCACAATCTGCCCGGGCACACTTTGCGTGCCAGCGCTGTCCGTCAGGTCGGCAGACCCGGCAGACAAGCCAGCTGTGCTGTGTGTCAGCACGAAGGGAGAGAAGCACCACCCCCCCCCCCCCCCCACTTCCTCCCTCCCTCCCTCACAGGAAGAGAAGCAGGAAGCAGCACGATGGATGTGAAATCCCTTGGAGCCGAGGAGACATATACCCATACCCATATGGGGACAAAAATACCTGTGGAGACATGCAAAAAGCTGGTCTGCAATTCTAGGAAGTGTTTGATTGCTGTAATAGCCAATAAAGGCTTTTCTACTGATTATTGAAAAGGGTATGAATAATTTTGTACATGACACTTTTTGTTCAAATGTAAATAAAAGCTGAGAAATTTTTTTTCCACATAAATGCCTCTTGTACATAGTCTTATTATCTTTTGGGAGACACCTATGTCATTTCCCATCATAAAATAACTTGCTGGTTGAATAAAAGTAACTTTAAGTAAAAAAATTTAGGGTATGAATAACTATGGGCTTTGGTACTCACCCCATATGTAGGGTGGTCTTCCTCACTGTCCTCTAAATCAGCTTACTGCATGGCAGATTCTGCTGCAGATGGACCTCTCTGTTCCTGATTGAGCCTCCATCCACAGGTCACCATCTGGCTTTAGGTGAAATGTAACTCTCACAGTACAACATGTTTGAACCCTCAGATCTCATACCTAAGTAGTACAATCCTGAAATTTTCTGGCTTAGTAACTAACCCCTGAGACTACCAGCAGTCCAAATGTCAACCTATCATAGTCATATTCCAGCTGTCACACAGTGCTTTTCTCTTGTCAGATTTTATGCTAACATATGCCTACTCTGACTTTCATCCCCCAGATCTCCAACACCCTTAGAAGTCCAATCCATTTTTGGGGGGACTATTAATTTACATTCCCAATTTCACACCCCTAACTGCAACCTTTCATAGTTATTCATGTTTCCCTGCAGTTATCCAAGTGACATAATATGTATACATGTAACATTTAGCAGTGGCCTCCCAGACACTGAGTGCCTCCAAGTTGTTAATACACATATGAGCTTTGTAACAATAATGCAGGTACGCATAGCTAGTTTTGGGCCCCTTTAGAGTACCAGAGTACCACTTTTGTGCACCCCTGGCTATATTTATATATTTTTTTCTGTAGTAAAATGAATATTTGCATATAGTAAAATATTTTTGCTTGTGTCTCTTTTCTAGCTGGAGGTTTCTAATCTATCTGATTTCATTCCTTATTGGTGTTTCTGTACTTATTGATGTGAGTATACTTTTATTTTGTCTAGAACACAGAAATCTTATCTCATCTTATACATAACCTAGACAAGGATAGCAATAAAAACTTGGCAGAGGTTATAATCCTTCCAGTTTCATGTTAAAAGTCACACCTTTTTGAAAATCTATTTACCGAGTAACAAATCAAGCTGTGGAAACAAAACATAATAACGACTTCCGGTTCCGGCGCCCCATGCTGCGGTAGCTAAGAGAGGGAGCTCCCGCTCACAGAGGACATTTGACATATAAAATCGCGCCCCGGTGCCCGGGGACACTACCCCAGCTTTTACACACAAGGAGTAGACTGGCTATGGACCGTTTTCTGGCTTCCCCGAGAGTCAGAAGCCGCCAAGCAACCAGCGGGAGCCCTGCCACGCCGCGCGGCAAGAAACGTAAAATGGCGGCGCTGCCGGCGGCCGAAGACTCCAAGGGAGAGACTGAGGACAGCGGGCATCACAAGATCGCGCAAGCGGTCGCCAGGTTGCTGAAACCGACGATACAGCAGACAGTGGAGGCAGCGGTGGCTAAAGCTCTGCGCTCTGTCACCAAAGAGGTTCAGGCTCAGGCTGCACGCCTGTCAGAAGTGGAAGCTAGAGTCTCTGATTTGGAAGGTGCTGCAAGGGAGAGGAAGAAGCGTGATGCTGACCTGCTACGACAAAACGTGCTCCTGGCAGCAAAATTGGATGATATTGAAAATAGGTCCAGACGGAATAATCTAAGGATCTTGGGGATACCTGAAGCGGTGAAGCCGTCGCGTTTTGCCGCGATCTGCGCACAGATCATACCAGGGGATCTAGGTATTTCTACAAATTGTACAGTGGAACGAGCTCATCGCCTGGGACCACCGCAACCCAATCGGAAAACACCTCGTCCTGTGATTGTGAAGTACTTGGATTACACCCACAAGGCATCTATCCTACGGGCATATCATCAGAACAAGTCACTTTAGTTCTTCACAGATTACTCGGCGGATGTCTCCCGCAAGAGGCGGGCTTTCAACATGATCTGCTCTACACTGGTGAAAGATGGCGTCCGCTTCACGTTGGCGTATCCGGCGACCCTCCGGTTCCAGACCGCGGATGGCACCCAGCACTCCTTCCAGGATCCGGAGGAAGCCATGGCTTGCCTGCGCTCCCGGGACACGGCTGCGGACACTGCAGAAGACCCAACATGAACTGCCGGGACTCTGCTGACCTGAGGGGTAATATTGCTCCTTGATTGCCACTCGTTTCTCTCCCTCTGCATTCACTCTCTTCTCCACTACTGCTGTCCCTCAGTCACCCTTCCCAGTTTCCCACTCATACTCCTTTCCGTTGCTGACCCGGCCGGGCAGCTCAGATTTCGCTTTCAACCTCCTCCGGAGCTTCTCCCTCACCTCGGCTACATTGATATTAAACGTCGCCTGGGGGAAGAAGTGAAGTCTATACTTGTGATATGTTGATGATGTTTTTCATGTTTTGTTTTATTTGGTTTGCCCTTTCTTCGGTTATGGGAGAAAGGTTCAGTTTTTTATTTGTTGTTGTTGCCCTGTTGGGACCCCAGAGGACGCCCTCTGTTCTACTGTGCATTATCCCCGATCGTGCAGTTCGTGTCGCCATGAACTCCACTTCTGTACCTTTTCTTCTGCACTAGGCCCGGTTAACGACTCGCCATGACCCACCCACTAAGACTGGTCTCCTGGAACGTTAAGGCGCTCCGTACCCCCCAAAAGAGGTTTCAGGTGCTACGCCATCTCAGCCAACTAAAGGCCGATGTGCCGCTTCTCCAGGAGACACATCTCCATGACCACGATTTCCACAGGATGAGGAAACTGTGGGTGGGGGAAGTGTTCGGCTCGTCTGCCGCTGGAAGAAAAGCAGGGGTACTAATCTTATTGCGGTCCAACCTGAAATGCACGGTAGTGGGCCAGGCCTCTCTACCGGGCGGCAGGGGGATCTGAATTGACCTACAAACACCTAATGGACCGCTCTCTATAGTAAACATTTATGCCCCCAACTCACCTACACCGGTATTTTTTCAAGAATTGACTGGTTGGCTGGGGACGGGAGGGGGCTCTAAGTTGCTACTGGGAGGGGACTTTAACACTGTTATGTCCCCCCGGGAGGACCGCAGACATGAGACCGCACTGGGCATGACCGACAATCCTTCGACCACCCTATCCACCCTGGCTGCGTTTGCCCAGGCAAATGACCTAATTGATGTGTGGCGGCTGCAACATCCTGTGGACAGGGAGTACTCGTTTGTCTCCATGGCACATGGATCCCTAGCCCGACTGGACTACTTTTTTGTACATACGTCATGGCTCCCTCACGTCGGTGAAACCAAGATACAGGACTTGGTCATCTCAGACCATGCTCCGGTGTCCCTTGACCTACCTTTAGCCTCGAAGCCACCCACTACGCATAACTGGCGGTGCCCCTCACACCTGTGGACTGACACCAAATTCCCACAATTTTTACAACAGGCGTGGGTGGAATACGAGCTACATAATGGCCAACACCGTACTGACCCCAACTTATATTAGGAAGCAGGCAAAGCTTTAATCAGGGGCAGGATCATCGCCTATGCAGCACGCCGTAAGCGCCTTACCCATCAACAGTTTGTATGAGCCAGTACAGAGCTGAGACAGGCCCAGACTCTTCTTTACGAGGCCCCTTCCAGGGCGAACCGTGCCACATGGTACTCTGCCAAGAAACAGTTTGACTTGTGGGCGCACCGAAAAGTTCTCACAGAGTCACACGTAAGGTTGAAATATCACAGATTTGGGATCAAGGCAGGGAGGCTTCTTGCCAATCTTGTGAGAGACAGGCCCGCCCCCACGGTCATTGCGGGTCTAAGGCATGACCAGGGGCGCATCTGTACTGACGCAAAAGACATCGGACAGATATTCTTCCGCTACTACCAGACACTTTACCAGGGAAAACCTTAGCCCTACCAGGGGACTGGACTTTTTGACGTCTGTGGGTATGCCTAAGTTGACCAAAGACCAAATTGATATGCTCAACGCCCCAATCACACTAGACGATGTCTCTCGAGTGGTTTAGACGCTTCCTAATGGCAAATCCCCGGGCCCAGATGGCCTCCCTGGGGAATTCTTTAAAGGTCTGTTGCCCCAGATTGGTGAAACTCTGCGTGCAGTATACTCCTCCTTATGGGAGGGGGGTACCTATCCGAATACGGCGTGTGAGGCCCTCATCAGGGTGTTGCCCAAGAAGGGCAAGGACCCTATGGAGCCTGGGTCGTATAGACCAATATCACTTATAAATGTGGATGCCAAGTTGCTCTCTAAAATCATTGCTGACAGGATGGCTATGGTCCTCCCAACGATCGTTGACCCAGCTCAGGCAGGATTTGTGAAAGGTAGAGCGGCGGTATCCAATATCCGCAAGGTAATAACGGCCTTGGAACATGCACGCCTACACCCCAATCAGGACATAGCCATCCTGTCATTAGATGCGGAGAAAGCATTCGACAACGTTCAACTCCAGTGGCTTTTCCAGGTTTTGCGGGAGATAGGAATAGAGGGCCCCTGCCTTCACTTCATACGACAAATGTATTCCTGGCCGACCACCAGGATAGGAGCGGCAGGTGTAATGTCACCGTCCTTCCCACTGAAAAAAGGGACGCGTCAAGGGTGCCCTCTCTCTCCTCTCCTGTTCAATCTCGCCCTGGAGCCGTTGTCGAGGCACTTCCTCCAAGCATCCCCATTGGCAGGTCATAGTTGGGACTGGCAATGTTCGCAGCTGATGTCTTGCTGTTCACTGCAAACCCAGCGCAGGAACTGCCGGTCATTGCGCGCTCTCTGCAGTTGTTCGGCGCCTTCTCAGGTCTTCGGATCAACTATGCAAAAAGTGAAGTCCTCCCACTCACAGCAAGAAGACTGGGCTCTTGGCACAAGAGCACGCCTTTTCGGATTGCGAGTGACAGTATTACTTACCTGGGCATAAAGATAGGCAAATCTCCATCCTCACTATATGGCCTCAATTATATCCCCCTTTTCCAGGACATCATTAAAACCCTGAAAATGTGGAAAGCACTCCCACTCTCACTCTTCGGCAGGGCGCACTTATTAAAAATGTCGTGTTTTTCTAAACTACTATACCCACTACACACTATACCGGTGCTACTACGGTTAAATTGCTTCTGAGCGCATTTGTAAAGTTTCTTTGGCAGGGAAAGAGGGCAAGGATCGCCTATTCCAAACTAACAGTCCCGAAATCTATGGGAGGTCTGGCCTTGCCGGACATCAGATTGTATAACATAGCATGCTTAACTCGCCATGTCTCTGATTGGATTATAGGTACCTCAGTCTACTCAAATTGGGAATTGGAGGAGGCAATGGCAGCCCCATGGGCCCTCCCAGCCATATTACACTGCTCCCCCACGCACCTCCCGTCATCGCTTAAACAGAATCTGCTGTATAGGGACACGGTGGTAGCGTGGAGGGAGATGAGGAAACTCTTCAAAGTACCCTTTCGAACATCGATACACTTACCCCTGATAGGGAATCCCTACACAACAGAATGCTGTGCTCCAATCATTTACAAACGGTGGGCGATATACGGCCTCTCCAAATTAGCCCAGCTTTTTCACAAATCCTCTTATACCCTCCTCACCTTTTCTGAGCTGTGTAAAGAATATGACTTACCGCCGGCGCACTTCTTCTACCACCAGCAGCTCATCAGCTACTGGAAATCCCTGGGACTCACCCCTGAGATGGCGTTTAAGAGGTACACCCTCGACACATTCGTCTATTGTGTCTATTTCCTCGATGTACCAATACCTCATGGTTAAAGTTAGGGGTCCAGCAGTGGAACAGAACCCATCATTGTGGGTAAAGGACCTACCTGACCAAGAGGTTAAGGACAAACTGCTGCGGGGCTATCTTTCAGTGGTGAGACTTATAACCAGTGAACAATGGAAGGAGACTCAATTCAAAGTAATGCATAAGGCCTACATGGGTTTCTACCCTATTCCCCACTCCCCACAAGACCACATAATACAATCAGGGACATGCCCCAAATGCGGCCTGCTCAAATCTCCCCTAATGCATTGTTTGTGGCTCTGCCCTCACATCGCGCAGTTTTGGAAGGAGGTGGTGGGTTATATAGCATCAGTAAGCAAAGAGAAGATAGCGCTAGAACCTATGTTGCTAGTATTCGCATATGTGGATAGAGTGGTACAACCGTCTATCCGATCCGCTCTTTCACAATGGGCGCAACTGTGCCTGCTAGCAGCCCGTCGTTGCATTATGCGCCAATGGCTATCGCCCCACGCACCTACTATCTCTTTTCTGAGCAATACCCTCGCGGACCTCTTCTCTTTGGAGAGGTTGGCAACTGACTCAATGGGGGATAAGGCGGTTACTAAACTGTTCAGGCGGTGGAAGAAATTTACACATTCTCACCAGCGGAACTTCAGACAATGATGCGACGTTACCAACAGTCCACATGGTACCTGCAAAATGACCTAAGAAACACCCTGGGGACCCTGAGGGTACTATGACAGAAGAGACGGGGGTAAGACGTGAGACCTTGGGAACTCAGATTTGCGGTGTTCAATGGGCAGGATGATGGGCAAGAGTTGAAGTGTATATGTTTGGATTTTCCTTTGTTTTTTTTTTTCTCGTTTATCACTGAATTTGTGTTATGTTTGTTTTAAGTTTGTCCTAATGTCCGAGGCGCAGCACTACTGCATCATCCATATCAGCCGCTACTTTGGATGGGGACCCGCAGTCCCCAACCACAGAAATGGAAGTCAAATAGGGTGTTTTACAACATGTTGGAACCCTGTTCGGCCGAGGATTGATTGATCCCGCTCGAAGGGAGGCTGGATGGCTCAAATTTTGAACTTGCACGGCACTCGATTGTGCTTGAATCTATTACCCAGTCAAGCCATGTATGCCCAGCTTTAGCCAAAGGAATTTTTTTCTAGCACAATCGAGCGCCATGTGAGTTCACAACGCTCGATTGTTTTCAAATTTATTACAAAATCAAGCCATGTATGCCCAGCTTTAGCCAAAGGAATTGAAGATCAATAGGGCATTTACACAGACCAGAGTGGCTGACATCTCTTGCAACTGGATTTGAGGTGGATTAACGAATATCAGTTATATACAGTGGAGGAAATAATTATTTGACCCCTCACTGATTTTGTAAGTTTGTCCCATCACGATTTTTGTAAGGTTGTCCAATGACAAAATTAAGGTCCGCAGAAGTTCATTTTCACATTATTGTACCAGTGCCAGATAGCACATCAAAAGAAATCGAAAAAGACTTTACAAAAAGCTAGCACTGATTTTTGCATTTTCATTGAGTGAAATAGTTGTGGAACCCTCTAACAAAAACAGCTTATACTTGGAACACGAGGTCAATTAGTCACCCTCATTAAGACACTGTCTTGGAACTAGTCACCGTTAAAGACACCTGTCCACAGAATCAATCAAATTGAGGCAGAGCCAATGTCTCACCATGGGAAAACCAAAGAGCTGCCAATGATGTCAGGACAAAATTGTAGACCTGCACAATGCTGGCATGGCTCCACAACCATTAGCAAGAAGCTGGGAGAGAAGGTGACAACTGTTGGTGCGATTGTTCGAAAGCAGGAGCACAAAGGACCTCCTCACTCGACCTCGCCTCGCTTGGTGCCTCCGACGCAAGATCTCACCTCGTGGGGAGTCAAGGTTCTGAGAAGGGAAAAAGATCCTAGATCCTAGACTACACGGACGGAGTTAGTTAAGGACCTCAAATTAACCTGGACCACATCTCACCAGAAACCTTGGAACACTACACGCATCACCCGTCAAGGGATTAAAATCCTGCAGGGCCTCGCAGGTCCCCCTGCTCAAGAATGCACATGTGGCAGGCCCTTCGTGCAGTTTGCCCATGCACACCTGAATGATTCAGAGAGTTACTTTGAGAAGGTGCTGTGTGTCTGATTGGAGACCAAAATAGAGCTCTTTGGCATTAACCTCAACTCGCCTGTGTTTGGAGGAAGATGCTTCCTATAACCCCGTCCCCCCATCAAGCATGGTGTTTAAACATTTGCTTTTGGGGGTGGTTTTCTGCAGGTGCACAGGACACTAATCGCTTAACGTGAAAATGGACGGAGCATGTATCGTGAAATCCTGGCGACACCTCCTTCCCTCTGCCAGGAAACTGAAAATGGTCTTGGATGGGTGTTCCAGCACGACCATGACCCAAAACATTACCGCAAAGGCACAAAGTAGTTGCTCAAAAGAAGCACGTAAGGTCATTGGTGGGCCTAGTCTCAGTCTCCGACCCTTAATCCTATAGAAAACCGATGGATGGGAGCTCAAGCGTAGAGTTGCACATGGCTAGCTCGAACCTGTCGGGTTTTAGATATCTTCAAAAGGAGTGTGGACCACATTCCGCCCTAAATGTGCGCGAACTTGGTCCTCAATTACAGAACGTTTTGCACCTCTGTGCTTGCAACAGGGTTTTTCCACCAAGTATTAGTCTTTTTTGTTAGAGGGTTCACAAACGTATTTCCTCACTCAATGAAATGCCAAATCAGTTTTGCTATCTTTTATTTAAATTTTTTTTTCTTTTTGTTCGATTTTCCTTTTGATGTCTATCTGCCACTGTTACAAGTAACCTACCATTGAAATGAATACTTTCTAGACTTTTCATGTCTTTGT
>CM070032.1:141416844-141428894 GCA_036250615.1 Ptychadena robeensis | reverse complement strand
CCATTTACAAGCGGTGGGCGATGCACGGTCTCTCCAAATTAGCCCAGCTTTTTCACAAATCCTCTTATACCCTCCTCACCTTTTCTGAACTGTGTACAGAATACGACTTACCGCCGGCGCACTTTTTCTACCACCAGCAGCTCATAAGCTACTGGAAATCCCTGAGACTCACCCCTGAGACTCACCCCTGAGACGGCGTTTAAGAGGTACGCCCTTGACACATTCGTCTCCGTAAGGAGTGTGTCTATTTCCTCTATGTACCAATGTACCTCATGGTTAAAGTTAGGGGTCCAGCAGTGGAACAGAACCCATCATTGTGGGTAAAAGACCTACCTGACCAGGATATTAAGGACAAACTGCTACAGGGCTACCTTTCAGTGGTGAGACTTATTACCAGTGAACAATGGAAAGAGACTCAGTTCAAAGTGATGCACAAGGCCTACATGGGTTTCTACCCTATTCCCCACTCCCCACAAGACCACATAATACAATCAGGGACATGCCCCAAATGCGGCTTGCTCAAAGCTCCCCTAATGCATTGCCCCCACATCGCGCAGTTTTGGAAGGAGGTGGTGGGTTATATAGCATCAGTGAGCAAAGAGAAGATAGCGCTAGAACCTATGTTGCTAGTATTCGTATATGTGGATAGAGTGGTACAACCGTCTATCCGATCCGCTCTCTCACAATGGGCACATCTGTGCCTGCTAGCAGCCCGCCGTTGTATTATGCGCCAATGGCTATCGCCCCACGCACCTTCTATCTCTTTTCTGAGCAATACTCTCACGGACCTCTTCTCTTTGGAGAGGTTGGCAACTGACTCAATGGGGGATAAGGCGGTGACGAAACTGTTTAGGCGGTGGAAGAAATTTATGATTTACACATTCTCACCAGCGGAACTTCAGACAATGATGTGACGATACCGACAGTCCACATGGTACCTACAAAATGACCTACGCAACACCTTGGGGACCCTAAGGGTACTATGACAGAAGAGACAGGGTTAGGATACGAGACCTTGGGAACTCAGAATCGAGGTGTTTAATGGGTAGGATTGAAGGGCAACAGTTGAAGTGTATATGTTTGGATTTTCCTTTATTTTTTTTATTTATTTTTTTCTCTTGTTTATCACTGAATTTGTGTTATGTGTGTTTTAAGTTTGTCCTAATGGAGATGCTACTAACCTAATACGGGACACACAGTGCCACTGTACACACTATATGCCACACCAGACTAACAGCCGGAATATACCAAATGTCAACTAATGTGTCCACTACTAAATGTCTCTGATTGAAGGGACTGCTGATAATTTGTATCGCCTCCGCTTTTGATGGAAAAATGTTGTGTTTTCTTTCTGTGTTTGTAAGAAATTGAGAAAACCAATAAAATTGTTTGAAAAACTAAAAAACAAAAAAAAAAACGATGGATAAGAAGATTTGAGGCTTAAAGAGAGATCTGTGGTATTTAGAAGCCCTTAAGAACCCTGTTAAGCCCCCCATAGACGGGCAGACTCCCGGCCATAGTTGTAACAGACCAACCTACGTGCTCGCTCCTGCCGAGCACATCAAGGTTGGTCTGCCGCAACTATGTGGGACCACCTTAAATTATGTTGAAAAAAAGCTGGCAGGTCGGATCGCACACGAATCCGACATGCCGGTTCTTTTTCTGCCCGACTGACAGACAGAACAGCTGCAGGCTGTTAACTTGAAGGGGGAGTCTCCTCCCCATCCGAGTTAATTGGCTAGAGTCGGACAGGAGTCCCGTGTCTTAGTGGAACACACAGGATTCCTGTCCGACATTTAGCAGACTGCTCACAGCGTGGTGACGTCACCACACTGTAATCAGTCTGCTAAAGGTCTGCCATAGATCGAGGTGTCTATGGCAGGCTTTAGAGTGCAAAGTAAGGCTGTAAACTCGTGAGTCCAGGAATGACCCCGTGCTTCTCCTTGGTGGGATGTTTCAACATGGCAAATATCTGTCTGGGAAGACTGCATACCTTCCTAGGCTGCGTTATTTTTTTAGGGTCCTGCCCATCCCAGTTCTGTAATATGCACTAAATATTGCTTATCCGGGGCTCTGTTAGACTGAGTGGCCCAAGACATTATTCTGGCCAAAGACCCAGTTTGGGTGTTCCTGATGTTCAAGCTCGACCTATTTGGCATTCCTCTTATCATGGCAGTATATCAACGCGCAGGACTGGTTGCCAAGCATTAACATATGTTCCGGTCATCTCATATGAGGGTACTCTAGGATTATTCGGCATGCCTTTTCCTAGGTTTTTTTTATCCTCCTTTTTCTTAGCTTTGCTTATTCGAGTCGGTACGTATAAGCGACCGTCTCCCACCCCCTTCATTATCCTTTACTTACTCTTTTCATTCACTCCCTTTAGGTTTCTTCACTTTTCCTTTTTCCTTTAGGGGTTTTGGCCTTTAGGTGTTTTTTTGGCGTTGTTGTTTGAGTGCTGGACTTTTATTCCTTTTCTCGTCTTGCCTTTCCCCTCCTTTGCGGTGTCCCTTTTTTCAGCCCTTTAGGTTTTTGGCTTGTTGAATCCCGTTTCCAGCCTTTAGTTGGTTTTGGCGTTGTTGTCGTTTGTGTGATTTGATTTATTGTGTAGTACCCAGGAGTTCAGGGGGGGCAGGGACGGGCAGGGGTGGGGGTGGGGGGGGGAGTGCCTCGGGTCGGGGGCGGGGGACGATATGGTCAAATTAAGGGTCCGAGCATTTCATTTCTGTTCCCTTGTTTGGGTGTGATGTGGATCTGACGTTCCGTAAAACTAGTATTGGACTTGTATGTATAGTGGGTACTGTTTTTTCGTTCTGTGCTGCCTTAGGAATTCATGCCTTTTAGGTTTTTTGGTTCTCCTTTTCCTTCCTTTAGTTCTTGGGTTCTTTATGGTTTTTGTTACAGTGTTTTGCCTTTTTCCTTGCCCCCTTTCCCTTCAGGAATGTCGTAACGTGAGGTGTTTTGGTTAGGTTGATGTTGCTGTTTGTATTGTATGTGGTGATGTTTTTGTATCTAACCCACATGAATGAGGATTTGTATCTATGATGTCTGTGATTGTTTGTAGGATTATGATATGGATATGATATTGATCATTTTGATAGTTTGCCCTCTCCCCGAGCTATATCGTAGTTTCCGACAAACAACACTTTACCTGAATCTCATTCCTGTTTGATTTCGTGCCTCGGTCGGTAGCTAGGACCGAGTTTCTTCGTACCCGACTATTTCTATCTGCTTTTTATTCCCTTTCTTGCCGCTCTCAATCCGACAAGGGTACCTGTGACTAAGCCCCTTCACCCACAAGATAGAGGGTTAGGTTTCTGGGGGTCTCTGTGGTACCAGGTCTTGCCACATAGGGACGCTCCAGCGGCTTAGAAACGGTTTGGGGGCTGGTTCATCTTTACGCTGGGCTAGGGGGACGAGACGGGCTAAGCCCATTTGACGGAGGTAGGGAGGGTAGGTGGCTGTCTGGAGTGGGTGTCATGGTATGCCGGGGTTCGGGTGTGAAGGGATCGGGACCCCCCCCCGGTCAAGGAAAGGAACCTATGTTAGCCCTTGGTGGCCTAAGGCCAAAAAGGAACATGCCCCACCAGGACGAGTGACAGCCCTGGAGCATGGCTTGTTTGCTGTTGGTCCACCAGATCACGGAGGACTCTCCCAGGGCAGCGGGTCAGCCCAGAGGATACACCAAACCAGGGATATAGGCACAGGAATGACGGGAGCGGAGGGAGTGTCTAGGCTTGCTCGGGGTCTTCCCCCAATAGCCCCCGGAGGGGGGTTGGGACCAATCCCCTTTGAGGGGGACCCGTTATGATTTTCCCGCACAGGAGGGCCACAGGTCCCGCTTCCCCAGACAATCCCCCCAGAAGGGTGTCTGGGTGGTGGACCCAGGTACGGATGCGGGGGGTACACGGCTCCCCACGGTTCTCGGGAAGGCGGGGTCAGGAGTGGAGGTTAGGTATGGGATCCCGGAGGCAAAACAGGTCAAGGGGTGGCAACACAAGTGTAAGGTAGGGGACTAACCAAGACGGGTATCAAGGAGGGAGGAGAGCAGGGAAGGGGACAGGGGACTACGACACCAGGGATGGTGGTCAGGTCTGGCACAGTCAGGGGCAGAGGCGGTCGGGAGTCCAAGGGGGGGGGAGGGAACAAAGCAGTGGTCAGCCAGGGAACAGGAGGAACAGATTTCTAGGCAGGACAAGTGTTTTGAGGCCAAGGAATGGGTATTTGCAGGGTAAACCCAATGAACAGCAGTTCCTATTGCACTGGCTGTGCTTAAAGGAAGCTGCTCAAACTCAGACCATACAGCTGAGACTGCAGACTGCTGATGTGATGTGTGAACTCAGCGGGACAAGGGCCATGAAGCAGGCTGTGTGTCCCACTCTCTGCAATCCAGTTCAGGTACTCCACCAGGATTGCAAGTGGCACACAGCAAGACTCGCCACC
Organism: Ptychadena robeensis; assembly: GCA_036250615.1. NCBI lineage: Eukaryota > Metazoa > Chordata > Amphibia > Anura > Ptychadenidae > Ptychadena > Ptychadena robeensis. The sequence continues at coordinate 141,424,451 of CM070032.1, read as the reverse complement.
TTGAGAGCAACCAAGAACCGAGTTCTGGTGTTCAGAATCCCAGCAGGAGACTAACACACTCCTTATTTTCCCTAAAAAAGGGTGGCCTGGGACTCCCGGAATTGGAGTTATTGTATTAGCATTATGTGGCACTTCTGACCCATGTATTAGATAGAGCATATTCGAAAAAAGCATGCAAGCTGGGGGTTCAGTTAGAACGCAACTTATCCCCGTCATTACCATTATCTATCCCCCATGTGGCTCATTCCAATACCAGGACCATCTTTTTTCCATACATTTGTCTTAAACCGCTATACATTATCTGGGAGAGTCCTTCTCTCCACAAAGAACTCTCCAATATAAGGGATGCATGAAACCCATTATGAGAAACCTTCTGTCACAACCCCCAGGCCCGCTTTCCAATCACGGTTCCTTAAATGGTCGGCGGACGCACCATCCCCAATAATACAAGACACTGGATCGAAGGACTTCTTACGCTGATGGACATACTCCCTACTCGGGCTTACCCCCATGGACTATGGCTCCATTACTTTCAGGTGCGGAGGGATTTTCTATAATTACACTGTTGAATAATGAAAAAAATCAGCGACCTCATCCCATTTGCTTCTTCCTGGATGAGACGTTGCCCCTGCGAAGGAAGAGTGGCTGGATCAGGCGTGGATGTGGTGAAGAGGACGAGGAGGTGTATGGTCACCATAACACCAGAAAACCCAGCCTTAGCAGCCTCGCTTGCCGGACTGAGGCAACGCTTTTAAAAGAGGATATGAGGAGTCAGAGACGGAAGGTGGCTTTAGGAGGAGGAAGACCAACTCAGCAGGCATCCCACTGTGCTCCCTTGTGCGCACCTATCTGAACCAGTGGTGTTGAGCGTGGCTGGGGGAGGAAGGAAACAGACCCTCAATGACATGAGTGAGGAGGAGGAAACTTGATTGATAGGCTCGCATCCATCCTTGTGCGACATGGGTCTTTCATGCTGTGGGCCTGTTGAGAGACCCTCGTATCAAAGGATTGAAGGAGAACGATCTTATGGTGGCCACACTACTAGACCCCCGCTACAAGCAACCAGTAGTAGAAATGTTACGGCTTCCCGGAGGTCTGAGAGGATGCATCAGTTGAGAGCTAGGCTACACATCTGCTCTAAACGCTTTAAGGTGAGTCACAGCACAATGTGACTATACTAGGGGAAGAGGTGACACTAATCCTCCTGCTACACGACCCGCGCCCCGGCCAAGGACAGGGCGCTCCAGACGTGATTTGATGGAGGACATGCGGAGCTTTTTTTAAGTCCTACGGCATCGCCACAGCCCTTAAGGGATCCACCTGAGAGAACAACTCAACGACAGATCGAAGACTACCTCGCCCTTAACTGCCACGCTCAATTCCTGACACGCTGAGAAGCGAATGAACCCCTTGACTAACTGGGTGTGCGACTGACCTGTGGCCAGAGCTATCACACTTTGATCTGGAACTTCTGTCCTGTCCTGCTTCTAATGTCCTGGTCAGAAAGGACTTCAGTGCTGCAGGTGGCTAGTGACCGAGAAGAAGCGAAGTCGCATCGGTACAAAAAGTGTGGTGATCACCTTCACCTTCTTGAAAGATTGAACGAGGCATGGATTCCGAAGGGACTGACAGTGGGGTGGGATTACGTTTGCCTAGCAAAGGCCTGATATTACATGCCTTGGCCTAAAAACTGTGTCCCACTCTGGACATACCGGATGACTTGAATGAATCCTCCGCCACCAATAGGGTTCAAGCCGCAAGTTTTCTTGTTCCATTATGCCTGGAACACCAAATTTTCTGGGACCGCGCTGCTACAAACAGCGGCTGCTACCATACCTAATTTTCTGCCAAATGTAGAGGACAAAATTTATGGCAAGTGTACTTGCCCTAATTTTTTGGCCTCTGGCTGTGGCCTGCATTAAAAAAGGTACATAATCGTGCCACTCACCCTTCGTGAGCGCTTACCTGTCGTGGTGAAGGGGCTTGCGTATCACAATGAAGCGATCACCTCAATGGAGTGTGTTGGCCTGTTGGAAAACCCAGCTGAGAAAGGCGAGCTAATAGTGATCCGACCAAAAGCGATCGGTTTAATATTTGTAGTCTGAAAAACTTTATTTTTTTTTTTAGATACCCAACTACGGTGCCCCCAGGACCTTATACGGCACAAGGTACCTCACCTGAGAACGGAGACAGGTGGAAATCCTCCAAGAACCCCCCTCTAGGGAGTGAGTTCAGACAACAGTGAAAGATGCAAAAGTCCAGGTTTGTGGCAGGGTATACAAAGGAGATAGGTCCATCAACCACGATCTAAGGGTAACATCATTGCACTTATTTCCCACTGACTATTTGCAGAAATCCTTGGTGCAGATTTATCGTGTGAAAAAAAATGTCTTGGGAGTTTTGCCATGGATTCCCCTTTGTCATGTCATTGTCCAGGTTGTTTGCCCTTGATGATGAAACAACCTCCCACCACTATTGTGGGCCAGGAAGGGGCCCTTGGTTTTTTAAAATTTGCCTCCCATGGAAGTTCAATGGCGGGTTCGGTGTTCGCCGGCGTTTCGCAAAATTTTACGGAGTTCGACGTTCGCCGTTGCGAACATCAATTCTTGGGTTCGAGCCATCACTAGTAGCGATCGGGAAAAATCCTTCAATTCACGGTTACAGTGCTGCTTGAAAGTATGTGAACCACTCAAGTGGTGTAGATGTTTCTGTTGTTTAGATCCATGATTTCTCATTCTATCATCACCAGTGTTTATTCATGAAATGTCAGATATATGTCAGCAATTGCAGGACTGGTTTGAGTAGGTTTGTTTAAGAGCCCCACAACTACCATGAAACATGGACAGTTGTATGTGCCAAAAGTAAGGACCCCAGCTGCATTGGTTAAGTCGACCAAGGTGGTAAAAGAACGCAGGTGATGAAACACATTTGGGTGCCTTAATCAATCACTTAAGCAGGACCCATGAAATGGAGAATCCTTGGAAAATGTTTTGGGGCCTGCACTAATTTAAAAGAGAGAGGAGGAAAAAAACCGGAAACCACTGTGGTCCCAATAAAAATCAACAATGCCAATGAGCAAAGGAGGATATCCGAGGATGAAGAAAGAGGGAGTGACAGCCATCAGTCTGGGAAAGGCTATAAGACCATCTCAAAGATTCCAGCTCCATCCATCCACTGTACGACAGATAAATTACAAATGGAGGGCCTTCAACATCGACAGCAAATTGCCTAGAAGTGGAACGCCAGCAAAAATTATCACCCAGAAGCACCAAAAAATAATTTAAACAGGTAAAGGCAACCCCACACATCACCTTCTAGAGAGTTGCAGGCCTCTCTGGGCCGATTCGGGGACGAATGTGCATGTGTCTAAATCAGACGAAAAATTGAAATAGCCATGACCTTCAGGGGAGGGTTGCTAGAAGGAAGCCTCTGCTTCAAAAAAGCACAAAACTGCCCGTTTTCAATTTGGCCAAAGAGCATGGACACAACACAGAGGACCCTTCTGGAAGTCCATTCTCTGGACCGACGAGTCTAAAGTAGAAATTATTTGGTCACAATCAACAACCGACATGTTTGGAGAAAAATCAACACGGGCATAGGAAGAAAAGAACTCCTCCCAACCGTGAAGTATGGCCGGTGGAAATGTGAAAGTCTGGGGCCCTGCTTTTCTGAGCTGGGCCTGGCCGACTCATAGTGTCCAAGGAATCATGAATTCTTCGGGTTATCAACAGATTCTCGACAAGATTCCTGCCATCAGTCAGGGAGTTGAAGCTGGGGACGCGAAGTTTTGGATATGCAAAAGACAATGACCCAAAGCATTCAGCAAGAGTACAAAGGAATGGCTTCAGAGAAAGGGGATTCGAACTCTGGGATTGGCCCAGTGCAAAGTCCGGACTTAACCCATGAAAATGTTGGGAGAGGCCTGAAAAAAGTTTGGTACATGCCAGATGTTCCCTTCCAACATCTCTCAACTCTTCTGCAAGGAGGAGGGGGCAAACTCCCATATACAGCAGATGTGAGAGACATGGGTTAGTGGTTAAAGGGAGACGTTTAGTTGGGTAATGGCTGCAAAGGGAGGAGCCAAAGCACTAATACAAGGGTTCACATACATTCATGCACATGTAAGATTTTCAGTTTTTGGGGACATAAACTCCCTTGTTTCCTTTAATAACGAAAATATATCTCTTTTTGTGTGTGTGTCTACTATTTGGAAGGTGTGCTTTACAAATTGAGGATTTAGATGTATGTCTAATAGGTTCTTTTACATGTTTTTTGCACAAAAGTGACCATGTTGGAGGGTTCACATACCTTTCACGCAGCACTGTATTGTACAGAATCACTGTGGAACATAAGATCTCACTATACGCTGACGGTTTATTAACTTAGTATCTAACCCTTTAATAGCTTTCCCGTCTTAACACAGGAGTTGAAACAATTCTTCAGTATCTTGAGCAATTAAATTAATTATACAAAGTCTGAGCGTTTGTTAATTATAAAAACCGTCCAAAGCACTGCAAACAAACTTTACAAGCTTTATTCCCTATAGGTGGCAGCGAACCGCCATAAAATACATAGGAGTGACTAACCGGCTGATCGCTCCAAAATATATTCCCGGAACTGTCTCCTTTGCTGACATCTACTAGGATGTGTTAGCAGGACGTAATTCGCTCTATCACGCTTGGTTTGGTAGGATTCCATCTGTAAGATGGATAATCCTACTGAGATTTCTTTACTTATTTCAAACGGCTCCTATTACCCTTCCTCGTTCTATTTCCGTACTTACGCTCACCTCGTTACTAATTATTTTATGGGCACATAAACCCCCGCGATCCGCTATTCACTCCTTATTTTCCCTAAAAAAATGGTGGCCTGGGGACTCCCGGAATTGGAGTAGTATCATTATGTGGCAACTTATGACCCCATGTATAGATAGGCATATTCTGAAGCATGCAAGCTGTGGGTTCAGTTAGAACGCAACTTATCCCCGTCCTAACCATTATACTATCCCATGGTCACTCGTCCACCCCCCCCCCCCCCCCCAAATACCCGACCATCATCTCTCTTCGCTACCCTTTGTCTTAAACGCTTTACATATATGGGATCGTCTTCTATCCACAAAAGAACCTTATCCACATTATAAGGATGCATGACACCATTATGAGCAAACCCTTCGTCCAACCAGGACGCTTTCATCACGGTTCCTAAATGGTGCGGACGCACCATCCCCCCATATAATACAAGCATGGATCGACGGGATTCTACCGCTGATGGAATAATCCCTACTGGGCTACCCCATGGTCTTGGCTCCTCCATTTACTTCTCGTTGCGAGATTTTATAATACAATGTTGAATAATGACATTTGTTCTTAAATCTCACACAACTGACCAAACTCCAAACAGCACCCTTCAATGTCCTTATTTTATTCAGTTGGAGAGGGGAATTACGGTCGCCCTTCTCTCAGACGAAAGTAGATTCAAATCTTTACTAAAAGCATATTGTGATATTGCAGCTCGTTGTAGGGAACAGGGAGCTATGTGCTGCACATATGGTGGAAGCTTGCTGTTGAGGCACTTTTTGGCTTCTGGTGAGAGGGGTATTTACTTTCTTCAACACGGCGATGGACACATCTGTTGAGAAATCTCCAGAAATTGGCCTTTCTTGTCTCTCCTCCCAAGCTCTGGTTTCAAGAAGGCCTTCTACGGTTCTTTATGGCCGCAGCATCGAGCGTGCTGACAAGGCCTTGGAAATCTTGCCGATCTCCTACGAATCCAGGAATGAATACGGGAATTTAAAATCACCTTATGCGCATGGAAGATTAGTATCACAATTGCACATTACTCAAAGCTCTTCTGGGCGCCATGGCTCTTTTATCGATCTCCAAAAATTCCTAGATAATTGCTGCCATATGCGAGAATCTGGTCGGACTGGCAACTTAAAGTCTATTGCTTCAATGTAGTGAAGTAATAAGTCTGTGGATTCCCATGGGATAACCTCATAGGTTACAATTGTCCCCTACTGTTCTGTTCCTTTGTAACCCAATCCCTTCCTTCCTTGTGTGTGTGTTTCTGTTGCCTTTCGGCACCGGCATTTTTTTTTGGTTTTTTTTTGGTTTTCCTTTCGTTAATTTCTTTCATATAAACGTTTAATTTAGCTGTGTAGAATAGGTCATTGCAACCCTCATGCCACCTTGCATGGGACCTGTGGTCTGTCAGGCCCTACCACTACCCCTTCCCTTCGCGTCGTTTAAGAGAGGAGAATGCGGAACCAGTGGTGCCTTCCAAGTGGTTAAAGTTTCTCTTATTTTACAGTATGCCACTTCCTCACATCTTACTTACATTATTGGATGGATTGTTTCATTAAAACTGGGTTTTTTAAAAAATGGGTTTGAAAGTCACTCAAATGTCTCAACTCAATTGGTTCTAGCATGTTTTGAGGGAAATATCGATAGTATTGCATTTTTTTTTTTTGGTATATATTTTCATTTCTATTGTTGGCTATAGTCATTCAAAAATATGTTAGTGGTATCAGTTCATTCATGTTTTGTTGTTCGTATTTATGTTCAACCTTAATGTTGGTGGTTATGTTTGTCGGAATATAACTTACTATCTAATTCAGTCAAAATAGGCCCATTGGGGACCCAGAACCTACGGAAGAGCAGTTCAGGGAAACCAGTCCTTCTCACATTTCTTAAAGAATCATTGAGAGAACTGTGAAAGTTTTTCATTCACCAAGAAAAATTGTTTGAATTTTGACAAAGGAAAGAAGATGGTTGCTTCAAGGGGGTGGATTTTGGCAATAGTAAGGAGGCTAAAGGAGGTAATTGTCCTCTTGCTAGGCATCGAATGAAACAAGTAAGGGAGGCTGGGGGTTATAAAGAAGGATATTCTTGCAGGGGTAGATGCCATCGATACTAAGCACTTTGTAGAAGTTTTAAGGGAGATGACATTGATGGAGGCTTTTTGCACCCACTGTCACAATATGTTGGAAACTCACCATTTGTTAGGGTCTGGACCAAAAGAAGAAGGGTTGGCTGACTAGAAGCCCGTTGACCATTAGAGATAAAATGGTCTTTGCCATGTGGGTATGGAGGCCAGTGCAAAAGTCAGCAGTTTTAGGCGATTAATCCAGACGGGAAGAAGAGGAATGGAGGAAGAAGGAAAAGAGGTTGTGTGGAACTGTGGCAGAAAGAACAGAAGAGGAAAAAAATACCAACTGAAGGTCCAGTGGTCTGTATGCTCGGAAAGACATGGGTTCCTGGGGTAGTTAGTTACTAATGGTAGAGGTAGCCGTAGGCAACGGGCAAATGCCCAGGCTTGTAGGCCACGAAGTTCAGACAATGGCCGGTTGAAGGAAGGTTTGCTCTCTACACTTAGGTTAAGTCATAGGTAAGTGGGCGCGCTGTTAATGAGAAAATTTACAGCCTTCTCTACCGTGAGGGTCTGCGTGAAAAGCGGATCTAAGAGGGGGTCGGGGGAGAATGGGGGAGTCCAGAATTAAAGTTGAATAGGGAGGACAGCTTCCGCTAGCAGCGGGATAGCACATAGGGATGTCAGAGGTGTAGTGCAAAAAGGCAAGCGGGGATATGTGAGCAGCTTTATAATATGGG
>CM070032.1:141398045-141416819 GCA_036250615.1 Ptychadena robeensis | reverse complement strand
TTGTGGAGTGATTGCTGCTATTGATACCTGGGGTTATTGCTGGATTTTGCTGCATTCCATATTTGGGCCTTTGCTTTATTTCACATGTAAGGAGCTTTTATATGTGCATTAGGTCTATTTAGATGTATGCAAATTAAGGGACCCCAGGGGATATTAGGGGCACCTTCTTTGCTGCTAAATTTCCCTTGGTTTTGAAACTTTTCTGCAATTAATGGATTTCTGCTTTAACCAAGAGTATAGTGTTTGGGAATTAAGGGACTTTCTCTGTGGTGTGATTACTATAGCATGATTCCTACCATCATTTGTTATTTGTATCCCTCCCACAGATTAGCCAGTAAAACCAGTACAAAATTAACCCTCAGCTTTTTGGTTTCTACCTTACCCCATAAATCACCCATGTTTTAATATCTCTTTCAACATGGTCTCCTGGTTGAGGAAAATTCTTGCCGCAAGTGCAATGGCACAGTGATGTGGATGAACAAGTAGATCTATGGGGAATGAATAATTTCCTGGTAGAGAGGTGTAGTAGAAAGGTGCCAGACTGTTTCTTCATATTTGATTGTTTGTTACTTTACACTATGGTAGTAATCACTATATAGTAGAACAGAAATGGTAGTAATCACGCTATAGTAGCACTAAAAACTTTATGTTCCTTTTTGTTAATACTTTTGTTACACCACCTGTTGTGGTAAAAAAAAAAAAGAGGCAGAATTCCAGCAAAAATGTTAAGCCTAACCATATTTTAATATTTTAAGCCCATTTTAATAATAGATTAAACTTCTTCAATATTGACAGAGCTGTTCAGTTGTTAGCCAGCCCCCCCCCCCCCCCAAAAAAAAGAAAAATATTTGTAGAAATGTTTTATATTTTGCATGGTAAAATTGCATTTAGCAAACAGCTGGAAACAGTATAAATATTTCACAGAGGGAAGGAAGTGAATGGAATTGGTCAGAAACATGCTGTCAACTGTTCATAAAGCAGGTGACACAGCAGCCAGAGGTTATGGTGTCACTTACCTGGCTAACAATTGTTGCAACTTGCATGGGAGTGTGATTCACATAACAAATCAGATATTTTACATGTAGAAATTTCTTTGGCTGTAGTTCTGCTTCAACTGTTTCAGTTCAGCATTACAGGTAACCAGGAGTGAGAGGGATATAAGGGCTGCCACTACACAATGCAGAATGCCTGGCCTTCTCTGCCTCTGATACTTTTAGCCATAGACCCTGATCGTGTGTTCTGACTACAGTCTGACTGGATTACCCACATGCTTGTTCCAGGTGTGTGATTCATATACTACTAATGCCAGGCAGATCAGGCAACTGACATTGTTTAATATGTCAGACTCCGTATGTCTCTCGCTTCAGGTACCCTTTAAGTTCAGTGTTGACTAGTTAAGAATTATTCTCCTTGCCTCACTGTCTACAGCTGTGCTATTTTTCACAATTTAGAAAGCTTTACATATTTACATACTCTAAACGAATAATCCAGTAGCCCTTTCAGGTTTAAAATTCAATCTGTGGCTGTGTCTAGTTCTGGCCTGGGGACAGGAGACCCAAAAGTGTTAAGATCTACTCTAAAGGGAAATTCTCTATATATGGCAGCTGTACACAGAGATGTAAAATTAAGTGAACATGTGTACAAAAAATGATTTTTCCCCTTTTTTTTTTTTTGCAAATTTAGATTCCACATTCAACATGTTCAATGGTTTGGTTTTTTTTTTTTTTCAAACAATTTTATTGGTTTTCTCAATCTTGTACAAACACAGAAAGAAAACACCACATTTTTCCAACAATAGCGGAGGCGATACAAATTATCAGCGGACTCCCAAATCGAAATATTTAGTATTGGGCACACCAATCGACATTTAACAGAATCCGGCTGTCAGGCCAGTGTGGTATATAGCGTGTACAGTGGCACTGTGCGCCCTTTAGCAGGTTAGTAGCGTCTCCATTTAGGACAAACTTTAAACCAACAAAACATAAAAGTCAGCAAGAAACGATACAGAAAAAGAAAAAAAAAACCCCAAACAGAAACACTGCAGCTGTTGCCCATCAACCCCACCCATTTATCACCATATTTGTGAGTTCCCAAGGCCTAACTCCTATCCTCGTCTCTTCTGTCACAGTACCTTTAGGATCCCCAGGCTGTTCCGTAAGTCATTGTGAAGGTACCATGTGGACTGTCGGTATCGTTGTATCATGGTCTGAAGTTCCGCTGGCGAGAATGTGTAAATCATAAATTTCCTCCACCTCCTGAACATTTTCGTCACCGCCTTATCCCCCAGTGAGGTCTGCGAGGGTATTACTCAGAAAAGAGATAGAAGGTGCGTGGGGCGATAGCCATTGGCGCATAATGCAACGGCGGGCCGCTAGCAGGCACAGTTGCGCCCATTGTGAAAGATCGGATCGGATAGTCGGTTGGACCACTCTATCCACATATGCGAATACCAGCAACATAGGTTCTAGCGCTATCTGCTCTGTGCTTACTGATTCAATATAACCCACCACCTCCTTCCAAAACTGCGCGATGTTAGGGCACAGCCACAAACAATGCAGTAGGGGAGCTTTAAGTAGGCCGCATTTGGGGCACGTCCCAGATTGTATGACATGGTCTTGAGGGGAGTGGGGAATAGGGTAGAAACCCATGTAGGCCTTATGCATTACTTTGGACTGAGTTTCTTTCCATTGTTCACTGGTTATAAGTCTCACCACTGAGAGGTATCCCCGCAGCAGCTTGTCCTTAACGTCTTGGTCAGGTAGGTCCTTTACCCACAATGATGGGTTCTGTTCCACTGCCAGACCCCTAACTTTAACCATGAGGTATTGGTACATCGAGAAAATAGACACACCTCTTACGGAGATGAACGTGTCAATGGCGTGTTTCTTAAACGCCGTCTCGGGGGTGAGTCTCAAGGATTTCCAGTAGCTGATGAGCTGCTGGTGGTAGAAAAAGTTCGCCGGGGGCAAGTCATACTCTTTACACAATTCAGAAAAGGCGAGGAGGGTATAAGAGGATTTGTGGAAAAGCTGGGCTAATTTGGAGAGACCGTGCATCGCCCACCTTTTGTAAATGGTTGGAGCACAGCATTCTGTAGTGTAGGGATTCCCTATCAGGGGTAAATGTATCGATGCTCGAAAGGGTACCTTGAAAAGTTTTCTCGTCTCCCTCCACGCTACCACCGTGTCCCTATATAGCAGATTCTGTTTAAGCGGTGACGGGAGGTGCGTGGGGGAGCAGTGTAGAATGGCTGGGAGAGCCCAGGGGGTTGCCATTGCCTCCTCCAATTCCCAATTTGAGTAGACCGAGGTACCTCTAATCCAATCAGAAACATGGCGAGTTAAGCATGCTATGTTATACAATCTAATGTCCGGCAAGGCCAGACCACCCATAGATTTCGGGATTGTTAGCTTGGAATAGGCGATCCTCGCCCTCTTTCCCTGCCAAAGAAACTTTACAAATGCACTCTGAAGCAACTTGATGTCTTTATGCCTTAGTAGTACCGGTATAGTTTGCAGTGGGTAGAGTAGTTTGGAAAAACATGACATTTTTAATAAGTGCGCCCTTCCGAAGAGGGAGAGTGGAAGTGCTTTCCACATTTCCAGGGTTTTAATAATGTCTTGAAAAAGGGGGATATAGTTGAGGCCATATAGTGAGGACGAAGATTTGCCTATCTGTATGCCCAGGTATGTAATACTGTCACTCGCAATCCGAAAAGGCGTGCTCTTGTGCCAAGAGCCCAATCGTCTCGCTGTGAGCGGGAGGACTTCGCTTTTTGCATAATTGATCCGAAGACCCGAGAAGGCACCGAATAATTGCAGAGAGTGCGCAATGATCGGCAGTTCCCGTGCCGGGTTTGCGGTGAACAACAAAATATCGTCCGCGAACATCGCCAGTCGCAACGACTTCTTGCCCATGGGAATGCCAAGAAACTCCCGATGTTGAAGGAAGTGTCTCGACAACGGCTCCAGGGCGAGATTGAACAGGAGAGGAGAAAGAGGGCATCCCTGTCGTGTCCCTTTTTCCAGTGGGAAGGCCGGCGACATTACACCTGCCGCTCCAATCCTGGCAGTCGGCCTGGAATACATTTCTCGTATGAAGTGAAAGCAGGGGCCCTCTATTCCTATCTCCTGCAAAACCTGGAAAAGCCACTGGAGTTGGACGTTGTCGAACGCCTTCTCCGCATCTAGTGACAGGATGGCTATGTCCTGAGTGTGGGGTGGAGGCGTGCATGTTCCAAGGCTGCTATTACCTTGCGGATATTGGAGACCGCCGCTCTACCTTTCACAAATCCTGCCTGAGCTGGGTCAACAAGCGTCGGGAGGACCATAGCCATCCTGTCAGCAATGATTTTAGAGAGCAACTTGACATCCACATTAAGCGATATTGGTCTATACGACCCAGGTTCCAAAGGGTCTTTGCCTTTCTTGGGCAATACCCTGATGAGGGCCTCACATGCCGTATTCGGATACGTACCCCCCTCCCATAAGGAGGAGTATACCTCCCGCAGAGTGTCGCCAATCTGGGGCAGCAGACTTTTAATGAATTCCCCAGGAAGGCCATCAGGGCCTGGGGATTTGCCATTAGGAAGCGTCTTGGCCACCCGAGAGACATCGTCTAGTGTGATTGGGGCGTTGAGCATGTCAAGTTGGTCCTTGGTCAGCTTAGGCATACCTACAGACGCCAAAAAGTCCAGTCCTCTGGTAGGGCTGCGGTCGCCTCCCTGGTAAAGTTTCTGGTAGTAGCGGAAGAATATCTGTCCGATGTCCTTTGCGCCAGTACAGATGCGCCCCTGGTCATCCCTAAGTCCCGCAATGACCGTGGGGGTGGGCCTGTCTCTCACAAGATTGGCAAGAAGCCGCCCCGCCTTGTTCCCAAATCTGTGATATTTCAACCTCACGTGTGACTCTGTGAGGAGAACTTTTCGATGTGCCCACAAGTCGAACTGTTTTTTAGCAGAATACCATGTGGCACGGTTCGCCCTGGAAGGGGTCTCGTAAAGAATGGCCTTCAGTCGGCCGAGGTGGCGTAGTACCTGAAACCGCTTTTGGGAGGTACGGAGCCCCTTAACGTTCCATGAGACCAGTCTCAGGGGGTGAGTCATGGCGGGTCGTTAACCGGGCCTAGTACAGGAGAAAAGGGCCACATACAGGAGCGGAGTCCATGGTGACATGAACTGCGTGACTGGGGGAGATGCAGAGTAGAGTAGAGGGCGTCCTCTGGGGGCTCAATAGGGCAACAGCAACAAATAAAAAACTCAACCTTTCCCTCATAACCGAAGAGGGGGCAAACCAAAGAAAACAAAACATAATAACTAAAAAAAAACTTACATTGAGGCATAAAAAACATCATCAACATATCACAAATATAGACTTCACTTCTTCCCCCAGGCGACGTGTAATATCAACGTAGCCGAGGTGAGGGAGAAGCTCCGGAGGAGATTGAAGGTGACATCTGGGCTGCCCGGCCGGGTCAGCAACGGAGAGGAGAATGAATGTGAAACTGAGAGGGGCGACTAAGAGAAAGCGTTAGTGGGGAAAAGAGTGAGAACAGAGAGAGAAAGAAAAGCGAGTGGCAATCAAGGAGCAATATTACCCCTGTGGGTCGGCAGAGTCCCGGCAGTTCATGTAGGATCTTCTGCGATGTCTGCAGTTGTGTCCTTGGAGCGTAGGCAAGCCATGGCTTCCTCCGGGTCTTGGAAGGAGTGCTGGGTGCCATCCGCGGTCTGGAACCGGAGGGTCGCCGGATACGCCAACGTGAAGCGGACACCATCTTTCACCAGTGTAGAGCAGACCAAGTTGAACGCCCTCCTCTTACGGGAGACATCCGCCGAGTAATCCGCGAAGATCAGGAGGGAATTCCCCTCAAACGAAAGTGACTTATTCTGGCGATATGCCCGTAGTATAGATGACTTGTGGGTGTAGTCTAAATACTTGACAATCACAGGACGGGGTGTTTTCCGATTGGTTTGCGGTGGTCCCAGGCGATGAGCACGCTCCACTGTGCAAATTGTAGAAATACCTAGATCCCCAGGTATGGTCTGTGCGCAGATCGTGGCCAAACGTGACGGCTTCACCGCCTCAGGTATGCCCAAGATCCGTAGATTGTTCCGTCTGGACCTGTTTTCAAAATCATCCAATTTTGCTGCCAGGATTGCGTTTTGTCGTAGCAGGTCAGCATCACGCTTCTCCCTTTCCCTCGCAGCATCTTCCAACTCAGAGACTCTAGCTTCCACTTCTGACAGGCGTGCAGCCTGAGTCTGAACCTCTTTGGTGACAGAGCGCAAAGCCTTAGCCACCGCTGCCTCCACTGTCTGTTGAATCGTTGGTTTCAGTAACCTGGCGACCGCCAGCGCGATCTTGTGATGCCCGCTATCCTCAGTCTCTCCCTCAGAGTCTTCGGCCGCCGGCAGCGCCGCCATTTTAAGTTTCTTGCCGCGTGGCGTGGCAGGGCTCCCGCGGGTTGTGTAGCGGCTTCTGACTTTCGGGGAAGCCAGAAAACGGTCCATAGCCAGTCTCCTTCTCCGCGTTACGGCTGGGGTGGTGTCCCCGGGCACCGGGGTGTGATTTTATATATCAAATGTCCTCCGTGAGCGGGAGCTCCCTCTCTAAGCTACCGCAGCATGGGGCGCCGGAACCGGAAGTCCTTGTGGTTTGGTTTTTAGTGTTTAAGTGTTTTGACGCACATTGAGTTTACAAATGGATTTCATGGGGGAAGAGCAAATAGCAAGCACGGTTTCAGGTAAGTATGCTAGAACAGAGGGGTAGTGTTGTGTGTTTAGATTACATCTTAAATCTGTTGCCTTTCCCTGCTCCTTTAAAGGTAATGTTTTTTACTGATGGCACATCATAAAGCAAGAAAAGACAAGTCTGTTAAGAAGACCCTTCACAACTTAAATGTAAGTCTATAATTTTTTTGCAATTAAGAATGTATTTACTTATTTCTGGTCTCCTTGAGGTGTGAGGTCCATGAGGCATTGGGGGAAGGGAGGTACAGGAGTTATGCTAGCCATACACAGCCAGAGCCGGAGCGATATCGTCCTCCGATATCGCTCCGGGAGGCTAACGTGATGACGTCATCACGTTAGCCTCGTATTGCATTCTGGGGCCCCACAATCGGCCAGGCACCCTTTGTGTGCCGGCCATAAGCAGCGATGGAGACGCTCGTCTTCATTGCTGCTTATGGCCATCGGCTTCCATCGGCTTCGGCCGGCCAGAGATTTTCCAACATGTCGGATCTCTGGCCGGCCGAGAAGTGTGGCGACAGGGATCTGTCGCCCCATGTGGGGACATGCCGATAAACGGCCGGATTTTAACCTGACCGATGGCGAGAGCCCGCACGCCCGTCGGCCAGATTAAAATCCGGCCGTTTATCGGCATGTGTATGGCCGGCATAAGGGCATTATTTGGAGTGGCATGTCGGGGGGGGGGGGGCCCATAAAAAAAATTTGCTATGGGGCCCAGTCATTTCTAGCGACGCCCCTGTTCTACAATGAACAGAATTGATATTTTCTGTCATTCTCTATTGATGTGAATGTTGAACAATAATCAATCAAGAGAGGAAAAGTGTTGAATGTATTAGAATTTGGATGTTGGTGAAGAAATTCTAATAATATAGTGAAAAGCAGAGGAAACAAATATATAATTTAACAAACCAATTACAGAATAGCTTTAGAGGCCCAGATTACTAAAATAAAGTGTTATCAGTGACATTTTATGGACTGAACTGGAAAAATGCCTGGGAATATTGAGAAAAAAAAGAATATATTAGGTTTCTGGATATGAAAGCATTAACATGCAATTAAAAAGATTAAAGACACAAATAATAAAACAAAGTATGCTGGATAAATTCTATGTTTTCAGTGATGATGAATTACATAAGATAAGAGGTTTGCCTTGATAAGAGGCTGAGAAAAATGTTTCATTTTGACAAAAAACAAAACACATAAAAATACACATGTACAAAAATACACAAACTCTGCCTCTACAAATTCTACATTGTTAAAATTGGCAAATAATAATTTTCTTTCACAGGTCAGCAATATGTGATGACAAAGCTTGTAGCAAAATAGAAAAACACGCTGTCACTTAGTACTTGTTATTTTATGAAACAGCCATTAAAATCAAGCTGACAGTTTTTACTGACATAGCAGTAAGCCAGCTGTCAAACAGGTTACAGGGAATGAATCAAGTTATTCAGCACATTTATTGCTTTGTTTCTTACTTAATCAAACTCAGAGCAAAAGAACTTAATTTGATTTAAATTATGCCAATTTGCAAAGTTTTAAAAAAAATGTTAAGGGTATGTTATTGCAAACTATTACAAGGAATTTCTATTACTTGCTCCATTTTGGTCTGCTAAAAATATTTTATAAATTTTTTATTATACCTAATATAATCAATTTATACAGTCAAAAATGTGCACTGCAAGGAGGTGGTATGTGAACCTAACATAGAAGACACAGAAACAATATCAGCCTGACATTTCTTAAGCCAGCCATAGACTTGTAGATTGCTGACAGATCGACATACGCTAGATCGGGACATAATGACGTTGTCCTGCTGTGCTCAAGTGTAGATCAATCGGACAGAGAACCCTGGTTCCCATTCAAAGAATTTGCAAGCAACCAGGGAAAAACGAAAATGATCTTTCCCTGTTTGCTTTTTTTAGCTATCAGGATGAATGGCTCCATGTGTGCAGTCTCGATTACCACAGGATCAATCACCGCGAACACAAACAGTGATCAATCTTGCAAAAAAAAAACCTCTAAATTGAGATGTCTATGGCAGGCTTTAGTCATGCCCTAACAAGATTCCATCCTTTGTCCTCGATTTAAGTTCATATACAAATTTTTTTACATCAGTAGCTGCAAATCAGATGTATTATAATGCCAATTTATTAGGGAGTTTAGGGTGATTGTATGTGCCTTTTTTCCTCCATTGTTGATGATGATGTGTGCATTCACACATGGAAGGCTTCAATAAATAACAATTAAATTAATAAATAAATAAATATGTGTTTTGTGTGTTTTTAACATCTGCTCTATAAGACGAACATGTGTTTCCCCTGATTTGGGTAGTGGGGGTACATCTAGAACTAAAAATATGGTACCCGTCAGAAAATGTGGTCACTAGCTCATAAATGTTTCTGAGACACGGAATTTTTCCAAATGTATTCATTTATTTTAAAATGGCATGATGAACAAACATTTCTGCACCACTTTATAGTAAGTATATCATTTGCATAAAACTTATATTTAAAAAAGTTACATTAGTAAACTTTCATACATGTATCGAAGGCTCCCTATCAATCAATCTACTTATTTCTGCCATGCAACTATATTTGACATTGATTGGGTACATATATATACCTGTTTTTTATGTGTTGTAGAGGTCCAATACATTTAAAATGTCCATTTACCATAATAGCAAGTCTTGTGCATAAAGCTTCACATTCTTCCATACTAGAAACATACAGTAGAAAAAAATTACAGTTAATGTGGTATTTACATATATGCTATTCCTTCAGATTTGAGATATTTAGCGTAGCAGCAGTAACACTTTAAAGATAATTGAACCTGAGTTTAGTTGAGTTCATTTTGTTGATTTTTTTTTTATGAGTTTGACCCACTACCTATCCCAACCCATAAACATTGTACAATATTGCATCTTACTAACTTTTTCATTAACTAAGATAATAGCTTTTTAAATAAAACTACTAATCCAGTCAAATTAATCTTGTAGGAAAAAAGTCCTAAAAAAGGGCATTTCTGAATTTTATTTAGGAACTGGTAAACTATAGTCATGGCCTACCCATTGTTTGATGCGTGTAAACATTTACAAACTCACTACAAAAGTTTTTGAACATTTTGGTAAATATACATAATGCAATATACAATTTCCAAGTACTTTAAATGTGAACTAAATGATGTGGTTCAATTATCATGTTAAAACTATATGCTTTGTGCAATTATTTGCCATGTGCCTACAAAAGCTATCCCCCTCCCCCCGCCACAAGTTGATGACTTGTCAACTAACTCACAAAGTTTGTTCATAGCAGCAAAAAATTGATTGGTGAGATTCTACAATGCAACATATGAATGCTCAAAGATTGCTTCAAACTTAACTCACAAACTGCAGTCCATTACTAGTAAACAACAATTTGTCATTTTTTTTTGTTTTTGTGTGTAACATGTAAGTTAAGTATACACAGAGTCATTTTAACGTCTTTAACTACAAAATGCTATACCTGTGAGAGGTAAATACTACTGCACAACCATCATGAACTTCTTTTTTGATAACTTTCCAAAGGTGACGCTTAGACCGTGAATCCATTCCAGAACTAGGCTCATCCTAAAAATTTTTCACATATTGAAATAGTTTAAATAAACAATGAGATTTGCTTTATTTATAGTTAAAACTTGTCTAAATACATTGTGTCTGCATGAAACATGTTATACAGTGGGGTGTGTAAGTTTGGGCAACCTTGTCAATGTTCATGATTTTCCTGTATAAATCGTTGGTTGTTTTTACGATAAAAAAATTCAATTTAATATATCATATAGGAGACACAGTGATATTTGAGAAGTGAAACAAAGTTTACAGGATTTACAGAAAGTGTGCAATAATTGTTTAAACAAAATTAGGAAGGTGCATACGTTTGGGCACCACAAAAAAGAAATGAACTCAATATTTAGCAGATCCTCCTTTTGCAGAAATGATGCCTCTAAACGCTTCCTATAGCTTCCAATGAGAGTCTGGATTCTGGTTGAAGGTATTTTGGACCATTCCTCTTTACAAAACATATCTAGTTCATTCAGGTTTCATGGCTTCCAAGCATGGACAGCCCTCTTTAACTCACACCACAGCTTTTCAATGATATTCAGGTCTGGGGACTGAGATGGCCATTCCAGAACGTTGTACTTGTTCCTCTGCATGAATGCCTTAGTAGATTTTAGCAGTGTTTAGGGTCGTTGTCTTTTTGAAAGATGCAGCCCCGACACAGCTTCAGCTTTGTCACTAATTCCTGGACATTGGTCTCCAGAATCTGCTGATATTGAGTGAAATCCATGCGTCCCTTAACTTTAACAAGATTCCCAGTCCCTGCACTGGCCACACAGCCCTACAGCATGATGGACCTACCACCATATTTTACTGTTTTTCTTGGAATGCTGTGTTCTTTTTCCTCCAACCATAATGCCCCTTTTTCTGCCCAAATAACTCTATAGTTTTAGTCCACAGCACTTTATTCCAAAATTAAGCTGGCTTTTCCAAATTTGCTTTAGCATACCTCAAGCGGCTTTGTTTGTGCTGTGGGCGGAGAAAAGGCTTCCTCTGCATCACTCTCCCATACAGCATCTCCTTGTGTAAAGTGCACCGAATAGTTGAACGATGCACAGTGACTACGTCTGCAGCAAGATGGTGTTGTAGGTCTTTGGTGCTGGTCTGTGGGTTGACTCTGACTGTTCTCACCAGTCATCACTTCTGTTTATCCGACATTTTTCTTGGTTTGCCACTTCGAGTCTTAACTTGAATTGTGCCTGTGGTCGTCCATTTCCTCAATATGTTCCTAACTGTGAAAACAGACAGCTGAAAAGCTCTCTGTATCCTTCACCTAAACCATGATGGTGAACAATCTTTGTTTTCAAGTCATTTGAGAGTTGCTTTGTGACCCCCATCTTGCTACTCTTCAGAGAATATTCAAAGAGGAGGGAAACTTATAAATACTTACTTGAGCTTACCAAGCCAATTTGAGTTTCAGTAATTAGTTCTAAAGGTTTTGGAATCAATAAAATTACAATGGTGCCCAACTTTCTGTAAATCCTAACTTTCTTTCACTTCAGGTGTGTGTCTCCTCTATGATATATTTAATTACATTTTTTTATCATAACAACCAACAATTTATACAGGAAAATCATGATTATTGACAAGGTTGCCCAAACCTAAGCACCCCACTGTAATTATGTTTTTGTTTTAACTCATCCCTTTTATCTATGTACACAGCAATTTAGATTGCAGGAAGTTTTCCTTATCAATGACCAGAGCATGGAAAAGTTCTGTACATACAGTCTTCTGTTCTATGAAGGAAGGATTAGCAAGCTGTGTCCTTGCCCGTGGAACACAATTTATGTTATCCAGTATGGTTGTTCAAAATTTTAACTGATGAACAATCTCATGCAACAGCTATACACAGATAAGTTCAACTGATACAATCACAATAGATGACCTCAGTCAACTATCATCTTATATTTGTACAGGACTTTAGATAAGTATGCATTCAAATAATGTGTACTTATTCATAAATTTTTATTACACTAATCAAAACTGACTCACCTTCCACTACTGCAGATCTACTGTATGCTTATTAAGTAGAAATGAAAATCACAATATTTTGCCAGCATGACATTGCCAGTTAAATGCAAAGCCCCTGAATATGTTATTATCACCAAAACTGTAAGAGATGTAAGGAAGGGTTGTGGGAACATATTTTTTATGTAGAATTGCAATAGCACATGTTGTTTTTGCATAAATTAATTGCTTAAAAGTCAAGTCAAGTACTTCATTTATGCAGTACTTTAAAAATGTCACTACAACACTTACACACATTCAACAACTTTTGTAATAATACCATGTTCCGTTTTTGCAATTTATTTATAAATAGGTTAATAAAAAATCATGACCATCTCTATTTTAATATAATCTACTGAACTGTGCAGGGTATGTTGACATCCAACGCTAAAGCGTTTTCTACCTGCCTGGACTGAAGATTGGGCTTATTAAAGCTGTGATGTAAACAGAAGATGGAAGGTGATGTTCCAGTAGAAGTCTATGGTCAAAGTCTTTGCACAAATGAGATGAGCAGTACTGCCTAAGGCCAGCAGACTACCAAAGAAATGGATGGGAATGTTGTATTCTGCTCATTATGTTTGCCAATGAAAATCCTATTTTCTATTATGGCTTCAAGGATAAATATAGGCTTAAGTTTCAACAGTCACATACTTGGTTATTGGTGCCAGTTGTTCAGTGCTACTAAATTAAGCTAAAAAAACATAACATTCTTTGAAATATTTTGAGCCCATGATATAAACTGATATATTTACCAGTAGCAGTATCTCTGGCTTCCCAATCAGTGCTATAGCCATTGACAGTTTTCTTTTCATACCCCTGCTGTAGGTACCAACCAATTTATCTACGTAATCATCAAAAGCTAAACGGCGACACAAAGCACTTGATTCCTGAAAAAAATTTGAACATGTATGGGGAACTCATTTATGAATTTGTTTGTAAAAATGTGCCTTCATATTCATACATTTTCAATAAAATACATATAATTGTGCAAGATCAAAACATTTCCATAAGATAAACCATCAAAGTTAGCCCCTTGATGATGACAGTCAGCACATCACCAGCATTAGTTATAGTTTAAACAAGACATTAATATTTGCACACTTGCTCTTGCTTGAAGTACTCAAAGAAATGTAACAAGAAGGTCATCAAAATAGGCAGGTAACTATCAAACTCAACTCAGAAATTGATTATTTTCATCCTCGGTGCTTATTGCATCAGACATTTTAAATTAAAGGAGTTAAATGATTTTATTAGAACATCCTAGTAACTGCACTGACTAATAATCTTCACCTTGGAAGCTAGTTAGATTATTGGAAGAATCCTGCCCATCTTTGTTCATAGACACTTTCAGATAAGTTCCCCATATGAATATGGTTTAAAAAATAGGAGACACTAATAGGACACAAGAGCAAAGGCAAATAGCAAATAAATAATCATTCTTTGTTGTGATAACCAATTACAAATTGATTGGACTTATAAAGTAATGTGCTATTAAATGTCCCTAGGAAAATGGAATTCATCCTAATATATTTGAAGATTAGTCTTCTTCTCACTCTAATCAAATATAATGAGCTAGACTGACAGAAAAGCATGCCCATAATAGCAATGACTTCATTCAAACACTGAGCTTTAGACAAATGTTCCTTAAGCTTTTCTTGCTGCTATAATGATATGCTTCATTTATAAATTACTTCATTATTTGCTCCATAAGCCATTAGCTGTTTATTAAATGTATCTTATGTAAATTGTAATATGCTTAATTGGTCTATTGTTTATATGTGTATTGTCCTCATCTTAACTACCCTTACAGGATATAAGGATTACCATATTTTTGCACTATAAGATACTATAGGGAATTCTATATTTCTCAAGCCAAAAGGCCAGTGCCAGGAGACAAGGCTTTGTACCACTTCCTCTGTAAAGCCAGTGACAGGAGGCAAAGCTTAATTTGAGCGTACAGGGTTAAATCTTTAGCATGTGCCAATACACTAGCAGTATTCATTCTTTGAACTCTCTGATGAATTCATGGACAGTAGAGATTGGTAAATCAATTCATTAGCAGACTTGCTGGAGATGTAGAGAAGGGTTGAGGGTATGCTACAAAAAAAATTATTCTAACACAAAATGTTTTGCATGAATTAAATTTAAATTAACCCCCCTAACGCTTCTGACGGCTCCATCTTGTCCTGCACTTTCTTGTCTTGTATTGCAGTTGACGAGATAGAGCCGTCCAGCTAAGCTCAGATCCCCAGCAGCAGCACATTCTGCTCTGTGCTGTGCTGTCCCGGGGATCTGAAGCTTGCTTCTTCACTGAAGCAAGCCGGCGATGTCACCCCTCTCCCAGCCCAATTTGCATATGAATGTCCCGCGGCCCCCCGCCAAATTGGGCTATCTTCAAAGAGTACACCTGGAATATCACCCCATTGTCATTTCCAGATGTAAACCAAAAACAAAACACTTCCAATTGTAATAAAAATGTTATTATAAACAAACATAAATACTGTTTTGAAATCTTTCATACCAAATAAGTATTCAAGAGATTTTAGCATTCACCACCTTTTCTCTGAGAAAAAAAGCCCTGATTAAAACAGTTAGTGAGTTGATTAAGATAGCACAAATTTTGTATTTGCATTTAAATTCTGCATTAGAGTAAAAAAAAATATGTGACACAGACTGATCTTGCCTATATATGTATATAGGTGCTCAAGGGTAAAATGTCAGTGCCAGATTGTAAAATGTCTCTTTTCCACCCTGTGCCGAACAAAGATCTGCCTCCTGGCAATAACATCTAGGCTTGGCTGGAGGCTGCTATTGCTCACAGGAAGAACAGGTGTTAAAATAAATAAATAATATGTGTATTTTGTGAGGGGTTTTAGGTCATTGGTCTTTGGACATTTTTTTAATGCCTAAGGTCTAATCCATGAGGCGTTTGAAGTTTCAAATGGCTTCATCAACTCCAATGGGAATGCTCTGCAGACTCTCTTACTGGCTCCCAAATATGGTATGTAATAATAATGAAAGACTTATACTAGTCTTGATCTATATCAACAGATGTGAAGCTGTTAACCTCAACATTCAACAAATAGTCCTACTGACACAGTACCATGTCGGTATTTTAATATTTAAGGGGCTTAAGAAATAATGGAAGTCTAGGAGAGCGTTTTAAAACCACAAACTGTGTTTTCACTTCTTAAGTGGTGCTGTTTCTGGTAGGGAATGTCCCACAACCATTCCCTAACACCTTCTCTACCCATCAGACAACATAAGCATATTTTATTTTATCTAAATCAAAGTATGATGTAGTCAACTATTGTAGAAAACATGTTTTAAAGCCAACCAGGGGTTAATTCACACTTTTAATGTGTAAACATTCTCACTGTTGTTAATTTATGTTGATTTTGTTTATAAGCACTAGCTGTTATTGCAGATCCTTACATTATAGGAATCCTGTTTTCATGCCCCCTTAGACTTCTCAGAAATGCAATTCCTACAGTTTCATAGATGTCACAAAGACAAGTACAGCAGTGCCCTTTAGATAAATATAGGACATGTGGGAAGTAGCACTAAACTGATATTTCAGAGGGGCAGTTAGGCAAGTAACCATCAAAGCTTATTGTTGTCATGGCTGATGTCACACAGCAAAATTGTGCTTACCTTTGAGCTGTCACAATGATAGTGAAGCACTCCCACCCACTAACGATGGACATTCAGGATTATCTCATTACAGGTGAAGAGTTCTAATATTTTTTTGACAGATCATCATGTTTGCCAGAAAATGACATAAACAATCTTACAAAAATCGCCTAAAAAATCAACAAAATCCTGTAGCCAATCATTCTCTTTTTAAAGGCAAAAGCCTGCTACTAAACTCATAAACGACCATGCCATATATCATATGTGAAAGCTTGCATACCATAGTCATGTGATAGATGACATATGACAATATAGTTTATTATAAAGTATATTTGTGCATTTAAACATGTGTTATTGTATTCTCACTTTGATACATTTTAATTATAGATTAAAAAATCAATTATAGTATTTTATCTTTTTATTTTATTAATGTTTACCTTCTGCACATCCTTATGAGAAATTCCATGAAGTTTGCAGTAATAATACAGATGCTCACGGCCTGTCAGGAAGTTATCCAAAGCATCATTCTGTGGACAATTAATACATTAATCATGAGGCTTTAAATATTTTAGCTATTCTACTTATATAAAAGGTATAAGTCATAACTAACACAAATTTGATGCCCACATTTTATGGGATGTGATGACTACCAGTGTAGTCTTAAGCTAAAATTTTAAGTTCTGTTTTTTTTTTCATTTAGACAATCCTGTATTCTATTTGTACTACTTAAGCAAATGTTTAATTACACGTTTGATAGACTTGATAAGATAGATGTTTTTGTCCTATATATGAAATAAAATGGGGCCTTAGTTAAGATAGAGGGAATTATGAACAGTTCCAAACACCCTTAGGGCTTGTTTCCATTATACGTCGACATATCCCACAGAGATTGCCTGCCGGCGGATGGTCTGTTTACACATCCGCCGGTGTAAAGGCTGAACGTACTCGACTACGTTCAGCCTTACACTGGCGGATCGGCTCAGCGCAATGAAGACAGAGTCTCCGCCGAGCAGGTAAGTCTATCTGTTACGTTGGGACCTCCCGCTAAGCGCACAATGGAAACAAAGCCTTAGGTTTCTGCTAGAAAGCTGAACATGAAGAGGAACTTCAGCTTTCAGCGAGACAACGACCCAAAGCTTACATTCAAATCAATAAAGAATGGCTGTACCAGAAGAAGATTAAAGTTTTGGAGTGGCCCAGCCAGAGCCCAGACCTGAATCCGATTGAAAATCTGTGGGGGGATCTGAAAAGGGCTGTGCACAAGATATCCCCTCACAAATCCTGCCAACAAAATGTGCCATGTTGATAGACTCATACCCAAAAAGACTGAATGCTGTAATAGCATCAAAAGGTGCTTCAACAATTATTAAACTGTTTTAATGTTGTTAGAATAAGAAACACTGAAAGTCTCTGAACACTGAAGAAGCCAGTTTGGCGAAACGCGTCGAGATAA
Source organism: Ptychadena robeensis (assembly GCA_036250615.1). Lineage (NCBI taxonomy): Eukaryota > Metazoa > Chordata > Amphibia > Anura > Ptychadenidae > Ptychadena > Ptychadena robeensis. The sequence continues at coordinate 141,399,386 of CM070032.1, read as the reverse complement.
TGTTTCTTAATGTGCACAATATCTGCTATATACATTGTGAACCCTGGTGCAGGATATCATGAGTAATATTGTTTTTATCTTGTTCAATACCATCGAAATGTAATAATCATGATAATATTGGATGAAACAATGATGTATATGTTTTTTTCTGAATTGTCATATTACTAATTTTGCCTAATAAATTAATTAAACATACAGATAATATACTTTAACATTACTGGTGCCTTTAAAGTCCCCCTCAGTCCCTAGCCTTCAGTCGAGACAGTCAGGAGCCTATGCGCTCGGCATCTGGCCCTTACGTCTCAACTTTTTTTCAAAAATGTTATATGGGATGTGGCACATGACACACTTTAAAAAGAGATATTGAGAAGTTAGATCAATTGTATAAAAAATTTTGTATATAGGGTGGAAGACACCCATTTCTTAGGGCAAACTAGCTTCTCTTTTTACCTGTATTATGCATTATATTATACCCATAGAGTTACTCTCCTCAACAGAATGAACTAATTATACTCCAGTGAATCTATCCAAATATAATTTGTGGGGATAAAATAAACAACATTTTGGGGTGTTGCTGTACTTAAAATCATGTTGTGTCCAGGGCAGAGAGATATATATACTGTATATTACCTGTATAGATCCGACTTTGAATTAAGCTATGGGCTGAGTGAAACAATCACCATGGGAGGTTTATGACACAAAATGGTGGTTAGAGTGGCCGGACCCGACCCCTCAAAAAGCCCTGAGTTATACTAAAATCTAAATTGATACTCGATCCCTGGACTTAACTAATTAAGGGAGTAGCCCTTAAACATCCCCCTAAATGAACACTATATATATTATCCAATGTCCCCACATGTTAGAACAATTTGAACCTTGTTACTATATACTTTAGACGCTAAGGCGATTACTATACAGTACAATAGCTAACCTTTTATTAACTATGGAGCCTATTGGCATTTAAAATAAGCTAATATCAAAGACATACAAGAATTATGGTTAACCTTAATTCATTACTTGATTTTTTATTTATTCTTTGTTACCTTATTGTTTGCAAATGGACCGATGGTGGCCCCCTACTTAGTGGGATGGCGGGAGTTTTCTGGGGTTTGATTGTCTGCTTCTGCCCGTGGGCCCCCCCGGGGGGGGGGTTAGTCGCGGAATTCGCGGACGCAATGCGGTCATGTGACCGCATTAGATCCAGTACGCTACCTCCCAGGTTTCCTCTGCTCCAGCTCGCAGCCCCTTGTTATGGGAAGCGGGGCGGGCGGAGTCGATGTGGGACGAGGCCAATGGAGAGGGCGCTGGATTAAGGGGATGTGGTAAATCCCTCCCCTCTCT
>CM070032.1:141374336-141391276 GCA_036250615.1 Ptychadena robeensis | reverse complement strand
AGGTGTCTTTATACAGGTGACTAGTTAAGACAGGTGTCCTTAATGAGGGTGACTAATTGACCTCTGTGCTTCCAAGTATTAAGTCTGTTTTTGTTAGAGGGTTCAAAAACATATTTCACTCAATGAAATGCAAATCAGTTGCTATCTTTTATTTAAAGTTATTTTTTCGATTTTCCTTTTGATGTGCTATCTGCTACTGTTACAATAAATTGAAATGATACTGTTCTGAGACTTTTAATTTCTCTGTCATTGGACAAACTTACAAAATCAGTGAGGGGTCAAATTATTATTTCCTTTGAAATGTGTGCAGTATGTATACTAAAAAAATACGTTTACAGCTGTGTAAGTAATAATACATTTGAACACTAATCAATTTTTGTCACATGTGAATAATATGCAGTAGATTGTACCTCTGGATTTACATGCTGTCTATATTGCTGGAAGTTAGATTTCCCCTCACTTCCTATTCTCTCTAACACCTATCCAATAGGCAGAAATTAAGACAAAATTCTTCTCTAAAAGATTTGTTTCTCTTCATCTTCCATTCAGTCTGATGTCAATCCAGTATAAATTATGTTAGTGTTTATCTCCCAAAAAGGGCCACAAACAGTATGTTTACAGGCATCTAGACCCTTTGTCATTCCAACATTTTGGCAAGAATAGATCATAGGACCTAACTATGGCCTGTGGACCATATCCAAACCATTTTGTTTTTTTAATTCTGCCCGTTGTCACCTTATGCTGGGCATACGCATAGCGAGCAGGTCAGACAGACCTACTCCGATGTGTGCCGAGATGCTAACGTGATGACGTTTTAGAAGTACAATTGTTTCAAATTTCCAATTTTCCAATTCATTCTAGCCCCCTTCTCACATCATGTCCATGGGTACCTATGCTGGCACATACATCACAGGCTCTTGGTTAGGCTTCTCTGTCAAATATAAGAACCCATTCTGTGTGTAACTCAACAGTACATTCATCTGGAGTCCCACTATAATCAGGCAGATCATATTGAAATTTCAATAACCTGTGCCAACTGTTTGTCGCTCTGAGCGTATTTTTTGTACTGAACCTTTGAAATACCATATGGTTGACTACTCTGGTTAACTTTCATTGCTTTCTGTTTTTTGCATTACGTTTTTCATAGATTGTTTTTTAAAGGTTTCAAATTTGACAGATTTTTTGTGCATCACACCTCACTTAACTTTTTTTTTGTGTATTACTTTAGAAGCCATGGTTTTGGGACCAAAGGGAATTCTGGACAGATTACCCCTATCAGGTAAGAGCCTGATCAGGGATGTGTGACATTAGGACTCATGTTACACAAGATTGTCATTCCTTTCAAACTATCTGTACCAAATAAAAAAATATGTCATTTAATTTGTAAAACCACAGTTCAGATTTTGGCACATTTTATCTGTGTACCATATTATGCAGGTAAATGCTGTATACGAAAATCTGGAAAACTGATATTGATTGCAAGTAATTATGTATTTTGTCATATAATTTGAAAACTAATGTATTTTATTTATTAAACATCTATTATACTGCTTAACACTATTGCTGTGAAAGTCCAGAGTTTCCAACCAGTTTTTGGTTAGAAAAATTTTGTCTTTTTGTTTGTATTGTATTATATATTGGGAGTTTGGCAATTAGAACAATAGGTTGGGAAGGAAATCAAACACATATAAGTGTACCATGTTATACAGTCACATTGGCTGGTAGGTAGACATCCAACTATTCTTTTTTCTCACTCAAGTTTTATATCTTTCTGCCTCGGAACCTAATATTTAGGTAATTGGTATTGCGCAGTCTATACTGTGTGTAATACATATTGGACATTAATTGGAGCAGGTCATTAATCTGAGAGATCAGTCTTGGGCAACCAAAGATTTAAAAACAAAACAGTGCCACTTGATGACATGATCAGTAAGCACGTTAACATATATATGGCCAAAGGCAATGTTTTGTACTTGCAGGTAGTTCATCATCAACAGATCACATGAAACCTATGTAGGGTAAGTACACAGCTTTCTCGTTTGTGCTATGAGCCATATCACAAATCCACAGACGCTACACTTCTACCTTCTTGTCTAAATTGGTATTATCAAGTATGCCCAAGTAGTGGTTATCTTATCACTGCCATCTTCCTTTTGCTGGAGATGTTAGTTCATTGCAAAGCCCCTGAACAAGGTATGATCAGCAGAATTGTTGTAGAAAAGGTTATTGTTGTAAAAAAAAAGTATTGCTCTAACACAAGTTTAAAATTAGGTTGAAATTTCTTTGAACTTCTGAACTTGATTCAGTTGATGATATCAAGTTCACAGGCTTTACAATTAACTCACAAAATCAGCTAGTCAAAACTTCTGGAATATTGTGCAAATATCTCTACGCAATTGTCTCCTTTTTTTCAATCAACTTAATTCAATCAAAAAAAATTATCTTTTTAAGTTGATTGAACAGAAAATCTAGACGTGTATGGGGGGGCTTCACTTTTGCACTGAATGCAAATTCCGGCAGCATAGTCTGCCTCATAATCTATATGGCCAAAGTAACCTTTCTACGCATCCTGAAACTGCAATCTATTTCATGGATATTATCACTTTTATCATTTCCAAGCTTTGCTTTCATCATCCATTTCCATTTTGTTCTGCTTTTAAAGGAATTTCCATTACATGATTTTGCTCTTCACTAGTGCTGTATTTTGTTTTAATAACAGACCTTTGCTGTCAGTCTTTAAAGCCTGACGTTATTGTGGCAATATTGGTTGCATTAGCAGATTATTATTGTTGTATTGAAAGAAGGGATATCATGTGAGTTTAAGTTGGCCCCCATAGTACAGGGGTGGGCAAACTAAGGCCCGGGGGCTGGATGCTCCCCTCCACTTGTTCTATGCAATGAGTGCAAATAATGCCTAGAGGTGTCCAAACATTGCCTAGGGCACAATGATCATGACACTGTGGGCACATTCTCATGGTGACAACAGACAGGATCTCTGCTCATTGCAATGAAAGAGCATTTTTTTTAAATTCAGGAAATTTAAAAATATAACGACATCCCTGTCACACGTCGCCTATTACACATCACTGCCATCATTAGTGATGCTGGTGATGCAAGGAATTGGCACACCTACTGTGGGTTGGCCATTATAGGCTCTTGCTCCTGCCCTTTATCAATTTAAAAAAAACAAAGTGGCCCACAAGTTAAATAGTTTGCCACCCCTGGTTTAGTACCACATTTAAAAAGTATACTTGGCAGATAATATTGTTTTAGGGCTTAAAGCCTTACATCCCACAAATAATTGATTATTTATAATGATTTTAAACTCCATTCACAGCAGATACTATTAAGTGGGTGAATACTCCTTTTTTTTACGTATCTAAAAAATAGACTGTTCTCTTCACAATTCAGGTTTTTTGGAGTTTTCACTTCATTGCCAAGTCTTCCCAGCTAACATTTCCTTGTCTGGCAGAAGAAGAAGAAAGCTCCTAGTGGCCACTGAGGCAGTACCAATGCAAAGTTAAATAGTGGTTTACAGGACTTAACTACAAAGTAATTTAGCACTAATAATAAATGTAATATAGCGCAAAAACCAACAGAGAAAAACAAGGCAAAATTGAGTATGAAGTAATTAGATATATTAACTGGAACTGTACATCGCATTGGTAGTGGTAAAACTATTCATATTAATTAGAGAAGTTGATAAATAAGAGGAATTACTATAGGGACACTACAGTCTAAAAAAGTACTAATTTACATTCACATAGAAAGAAATGCAAAATTATGATGAATACATTATCCTACTTCTTTTTTTTCTTTTGATAGCCTATGCAATCTGTAAATCCAATTCACCTTAAAATGCACCAAGAACATAAAAAATAGACCAAGACTTTTATTCCATCATTAGTTCCCCTGTTCAGTTACTGGTATCATGGTGTAACCAATGATACAGGACTCCATTTGACAACACAGTACTGTCAAGTCAATAGAGTTCACTGCAATCTCTATAACCAAAAGAACCACAAACCATTTTTGTTGGCTCAAACGAAGTAACTGAGCTAAGGTTTATAACATACAAAAAGCACTCAAGAAATTATTATTTATCTGTTACTTATCCATTAACATGCAATCAAAGAATATTAATGCAGAATGGATTCAAATATGCTTCTCCAATATATATTATCTAAAACATATATATGTAAAATTAACTTTGACTTACCTCTGAGGTGGTATGATGGTGGCATAGCAATCCACAATCCTAAAAAATCTTACCTGCTGTTCCCTGGAATCATATGAGTGATTCCATCAGTATCTGCCAGGGGTTTACTCAGGATGCAGTATCACAAGTGGCCACTGGGGACATTTATAATGATTTTCTATAGAAAAATCTTATTCATTTTAATGCAAAGCCAAGATTAGAGAGAGAGATCAGGGAGAAAGGAAGGACTGCGAGGGATCATCTTAAATTACTCCTTACAGGTAAGTTTTTATTTTTTCTATGCCAATAATGGTGCCGATAATGTAATGATAAATGTATGGTGGTATGTGTAAATCATATTTAAGAATAAACTTCAATAGGTGATATTGACCATTCAAAGAGGTCTCCAAATGTTTACTTTAGCCTGAAACCATTTGGGCTCTTAATAACTAACTTATGCAGTCTCTTTTTTTTCTTATCTTGTTATTTTTAAAAGGCTTTTAAAAACTCACCTGATGTACTTTGTGTCCCTTGCTGGCGACACTCCCTATAATTGGGATGATCTGTAGAAAAAAAAAGACAAAAACTCCTTACCTTTAAGGAGATATTCTTAAATGCCCTAGTCACCCCTCCTCTTTCCCCTTTTGTCTTTAGCACAGCCATGGCATTTTTCTTAAAGCATCTTCTCTCACTTTCAATATACCATGCTGTCATCACATATCTATTCAAGTCTGATCTCTTTCCCATTTCAATGTGCTTTAAATCAAAAGCATTGATATTTTCTACTTCTACCCTTACTGCTCTTAGTACACTCAGTAAAGTGTGCTCTTTGGATTATTTACTTCTTCATGAGAAAGAATTAGAAAAGTAACAAGGTGGTGTTTACTTGGAACAAGTATTGTTTTATTTCAAATGTATTCAGGGTGGTCCATGGATTGGGAGATTTATTTATGCTCAGAGTTGAGAAGATTTTATTCACAGAGTTCAAACCCTGTTTAGAGATTTCATCTTTATGGATGATATTCTAGCTTTGTACTTATACTAGGCTGTATATGTGCTTTCCTTAGCAGCTTGTTACCTGACTTGATCCCTAAAAGCTTTGGGGCAATATCACTTAATCATGCTAAGGTGCATACAAATCTTGCCCAAATGCAGAAGTCATCATAAAAATAAAAAGTGACTGCTTTGCGGGTGCTTTTCAAAGTAACTAGGGGGCATATCTCAGGAGCTCTGTCAGGAACTGTGAGCTGGAAAGTAGTGGTATCTGGTTGTGACAACCCATAGGTTTTCACTAGAATGTCAGCCTTTCTTTAGAAAAATGTAGACACAATATCATCTTTCAGGTTTGCTGGTCTTCTCCATGTAATATTGTTAAGTGTTTGTACTGGAAGTAGAACGTTCTTATTTGAATTTCAGTACAAATGACAGACTGTACAACTCAGCAATGCAGTTTGCTACAAACCATGGATAGTATTTTGCTTCATATATTTGTACTGGATCTGAGCACAGTGGCTACCCTTTTCTTATTTCTCTTATTTACAAAGTACTATGTATCCACTGTTGTAAGACTAGGTTATAATTTTGCTATATCTTTAAAAGAATCTTTATTACCCAATAAGAGGCATTAAAAAAGAATAGTATTATTGGTGCTTTTCCCGATAATAATAACTGTTGCTTGCTCTAGTTTGATGGTTTTAGTTCTGACTTATGTGTTTATCCTCCTTAATGTCCTACGGGCGTCTTCCTCTTCTTCTTTTATACCTGTTTCTTTGCCATTCACTTTTTTTCTCAGTCTTTACCTTTTTTTCTTTGGAACACTCTCTATTAAAGCTATATTTTATTTACGGTATTTCTTTCCTTGACATGCTTTTATCATTGTCACTATCCCCAAAAGAATAACATGTAAGCAGGTTTGTTAAACTGAGGTCTATGGGCCAAATAATTACCGTATGTTTGGCCCCGTATGTTTGGCCCAGCAAGATATTTTAAATTTTTTATTTAAGATATGTTTTTTATTTGACATTTCGTGTGTGTTGTATCATTACACTATAATTTTTGCAGATTAAATGTCTAGGAAGAACTTACATTTGTTTCCATATGAAAAGGTCTTTGGTTTAATGTGATAAAAAGGAAAACATATCAAGGTTGGCCTTGTGTCCAAGTTTTATATTTTGGCCCACTGTGTATTTCAGTATAAGCCCTGCCATAAAGTGACTAATACTGACATTCAACATTTCCTTAGTGCTTTCCCTATTGCTAGCCCTAATGGAATTGCCCGTCAGGTTCACAGTTTAACAAAGTCCTAGTAAAACTTTTGATCAGGCCTACACTTGCTCATGGTGGCCTAGAAGGTGGAAGTGTTTGTCACAGTGTGCACAAATACAGTATGAAAAGTTTTAGAAACTGACTTCTCAGCAGGAAAGGGGAGTTCATTCTATACCACACCTAAGGGTCCCCATACACCTTTAGATTTCTCTGTCAGATTTCCTTTAGTTCTCCTTTTGTTTTTCCAAAACCATGTAATATGAGGGACCTTCTAAACAATCAAGTCTACCTGTGTTCAATTGCAGAGGACCTTATACTAAATAGTTGTTGGTATATCTAAAGGATACCTGACAGAGACATCTAAAGGTGTATGGCCAGCTTTATCATTTGTTCAAAGCCTACTATATAAACCTGTAAAGTATTATCATACCCACAGTCCACAAAATCTTTCAGATATGGCATCATTTACTCAAATATGGATGAATACGGGTAGAGTTCACCTATCTTAATTAAAGCAGTTTTAAGCTCAAATTAAAAAAACAGACATACATTAAACAGACACAATACTCACCTGCCAGCAGTTCAGATGCTGGAAAACTGCTACACAACAAAAAAACCCACACTATACTCACATCACTTGCTTGCAGTTCTCATGCTAGCATCTTAGCTCCTGGAGACCCGCAAACACTTCCGCCCTCACTGCCCCCCCTTTCCTCCCCCCTCCACTCCACATCCTCCTCTTGACTTTTCTCTATCGGAGCTGCAGAGACTCGTAGGGGGGGGGGGTGAAGAGGGGGATCAGCTGCTGACGATTTCCTGCCTGGAAGAGATGTCAGTACCTACACGAGCAAGCCTTTTTACTTTTACTGTTGCCAAATTAGCACCATCAAATCTACCTCAATTATTCAACAGCTATCCAGTCCTGCTGCATTCACTTTTTCAACTTTGTCACCCCACTAATGCTTACATAATTTAGTTGCAAGACCATGGTCCTCTCACTGTGTTTGTCTTTGCTGTAATGGTTCTACCTAAGCATGTTACTGTATTGTTGGATGTTCTTGCAATATTTACGGTATTGTATTATATATCATATATTAGAAAAGTTAATGTACCTGTTTTACTTTACATTATTTATTGTTTACATTATTTGTGTTCTATTATATAGGTAGAAACTGTTAATGTATTGTCACACAGTGTAGTCTATATGATACTCTGTATAGCACGTCTTAAAATTAAGAGAACACTTTAAATACACATCGCATCTCAATTGGAAAATAAATCATACTGGAAATCCCAATTGTTATGAAATGGATAATGTGCTAAAAACAAAAGAATGCCACATTTGATGAAAATCATGAGGGCTTAATTAGAAGTTGTTGAGAAATTTTTACTGAAACCTGATGCAACAGACTAGTCAGACTTAACTGTCCACTTATGAACTCAAAATGGTACTCAGTATTTTGCATGGCCCCCTTTGTGATGACAGATGGTATCTCCTTTCAGATCCTGACAAGGGCATGACTGGGATCCTGGACAGTGTTAAGGCCCCCACACACACACCGAGTGGTGGCTGACAGAGCTGCTAAGATCAGCTCTGGAAAGCAGCGTGATGACGTCATCACTCTGCAGTCCCGAGCTGACTGCATCGGCGTGCACTTTTTGTGTGCCAGCCATTACCTTCAATGAAGACGCCGGTCTCCATTGAAAGTAACGGCAGCGGCTGTCATCGGCCAGAGAATATCGGACATGTCCGTTCTCTGGCCGGCCGAGCTGTCCGTTTTCTGGTCGGCCGCCGATCGGGAGTGCCCACATGGGATGACAGATCCCTGTCACCCCATGTTGGCACCCCCGACCGGCCACGAGCACGTACGCCCGTCGGTCGGCAGCAAAATCGGCCGCTGATCGGTGCGTGTATGGCAGGCTTAAGATGCAACCTGGCTGCAGTGAATGGACCTAAAAATAATGTCCCAGAGTTGTTCTATTGGATAAAGGTCAGGTGTGAGTGGAGGCCGGTCAATGGTATCAATTCCTTCAACCTCCAGGATCTACCTACTTGTTTTTGTCACATTTGCCTGAGCATTATACTGAACCAAGAGGAAACCAGGACCCACTGAACCAGCAAAGAGTGTAACAATGAGTAAAAAGGTTTCATCATGATACCTCATGACAGTCAGGGTCATTGTCTATCCGTACTCTTTCAGGTCTGTCACATTAACTCAAAGTGAACCTGTTCTCATCTGTGAAAAGACCACAGTGCTAGAACTGCCAAATATGGTGTTCGCTGGCAAATGGCAGTCGAGCTTCACGGTCCCAGACAGTATGCACACTAGGGGAGGTCGGGCCCTATGGCCACCTTCATTAAGTCTGTTTCAAATGGTTTGGTCAGATGTATTTGTTCAGTGACATTGGTCTGCTGGAGGTTACTATGTAGGGCTTGTTCGTACACATCCTGTTCCTTCTTACACACAATAGCAGATACCATTACTGCTGATGGGTTAAGGACTGTCAATGGCCCAGTCCAGCTCTCCTAGTGTAACTGCTTATCACCTGGAATCTCCTCCATGCTCTTAAGACTTTGCAGGAAGACACAGGAAAGCATCTGACAAAGGCAGGTATTGATGTGCCATCCTGGTGGAGGTCAGGATGCATAGCCTCATGCTACCAGTAGTGACACTGACACTAGTCCAGTGTTTTTCAACCTTTTTTGGGCAAAGGCACACTTGTTTCATGAAAAAAATCAGAGGGCACCGACGATACACATAATCGCGGCACACTTCCGGTCTCTGCCGGAAGTACATCATCAGCAGGTGCCCCGCTGGAACGCAGATGCGTACTAGCAGAGCAAAAACACCGCCCCTGGTCTGTGGGGATGCGTGTTGCTAAGCAACCGCATCCTCACAGAGCCGGTCCATGTGTAACACGGATCGGCTGTATAAGTCTTATAAGACTGTGTTATACACGGACCGGCTCTGTGAGGATGAGGTTGCTTAGCCCTCCTATCTAGCTGCCTCTTATAGTATAAGACTTATACTATAAGAGGCAGCTAGATAGGAGGGCCGAGGGTGGGGTCAAAAACCCACGGCACACCAGGCAACATCCCGCGGCACACTAGTGTGCCACGGAACAATGGTTGAAAAACACTGCACTAGTCAAATGCAAAACCACTGAAAAGAAGTAAAAAATTTAGAACGGAAAAATATCTGTGGCCTCCACCTGCAAAACCATTCCTCTTTTTGGGGTGTTCTCAGTGTTGCCCATTTAGTGCTCCTGCTGTTCATATCATTAACACCAAAACAGCTGACACTGATTAACAACCCAATACTACTTAAGTGACCAGATCAATATCCTAGAAGTCTCACTGACTTGTTACTTTGATTAAAAGTGTTCCTGAATTTTTTTATAACTTGCTATATGGTTTTATCAATGCAGGGCATAGAATGCATTAGGGGAAGAAATAACTGTTTGTGTCTGTATGTTTAATGCCTAAATGACCTAAAAACGATTGTGCTACCCCTTTATTATTTTTTTTGCCATTAGTTTTAATCCCAGGATAAGTATCATTTGTTAGGTTTCCTTATTTTTGGATGGGCATTGGGTCTTAAATTGTTTTTACATGTTTAGAGACTGTAACGTATATGGTGTCCTATTGAATATATTTATGGTTCACTTCTCTACAGCCGCTGGTATCGTCTTTGTACTGGTATTACATGCTTCAGCTGGGATTTTACTCATCAATGCTCATCACTTTAGCTTTTGATGTGAGAAGAAAGGTATGTGTATTTGAGTCCTTTCTGTCAAAATTTATAATTGTACCTACAAGGTATTGGTATTGTTTCGTTTATGTATAATGTATCATGTTTTCTATCTATTATGCAAACATACATACACTACATCTATCTTTATAAAAATTAGATTTAATAAATGATAAAGTAATTTAAACGTTATACAAAATTTGTATTTATTTTATCTTCTGTATTTCTGTTCACCTAATTAAGGTAGTAATGCAATTAAAGGGTGTAAAAAGAACAAATGAAGATAATCCTACACCCAGTTCGGATATTGAAGAGTAAAATGACAGATGTCAATGGTCAATGCTTAAATGTGCATAATTAGGTGGCGATATTTTGGAAGATGTAGAGTTGTTTAGTAATCCTCAGTTCAGTCTTCAAGCCTCCATTGGCCACTACCATGCTGAACTGTTGGCTTAGGGTAGGGTTTGCATAGTGTATAATACTGTACATGTGCACTAAACAGCAAGAACATTACCCCCTTAGTGGTCACCCAGAGTGTGACAGGGGGTAATGTTGTTTTAGAAAACAATTGTCATTAATGAAGACGAAGAGGCAGGAGGGCAGCACAATTGTCTTGTATTATATGCAGGTAACGTCACCTTCCTCCTCACATGTGAAGGCTGGGAGGATGGATTTGATGCCTGTGCCGCATTTTTTAATTTTAAACAGTATGGGCTAATTAGGGGGGTTAAACCCACTTATGGACCCCTAGGACTCGCCTCCTAGTAACTGATACAGACACACCTATGACACACTATTATAAGGGAACTACTAAAAAGACCGTCCATTTTGGGTATGATCTGACAAGTCATATTTTTTTTTAGAATTTCAACTAGCCGACTTTGTGAGTTAACAGTAAAGCTCCTGAACATTGCATCCTCATTTATATCTTGGAGATGTGGAAGACATTCTTTCCCTGCATTCTCTACAAAATAAAGATATATATATATTCAGTGAGATATAAGTCATGGCGCTTGAGTTACTAAGTGCTGAGGCACATAATGTGTAAAAGTTGAGTACTCGGTTAATTACTGAGCTGAGTTTCCTAGATCATTAGCTCAGCGCAAAAAAAACGTATACCATTCCTCTGAGGAATAGATTTCTATGGCTAAGCAGCTATATCTAAAGCCCCCCATACACCACATACAATTACCATGCAACTTCTGTACAACCAACTTTTCTTCTACCAAAACCATGTAATAGGAGGACCTTTCTACACCTTCCAATCACTATGTATTCTATCAGGGAGGTCACTATACTACATAGTTGTTGGTAGGTCTCATGAAAGTTGTATGGAGGAATCTGAAGGTGTATGGGGGCTTTACTCTACCAGATGTATATGAAAGTAAATGAATAACCAATAGAGTAAACTGACTTGAGGAAAACAGTTTGTTTAACTTACATTTGTCTTGATTGACAGGACCTTAAAGAGCAGACAGTACATCACTTTGCCACCATCTTCCTGATAACATTCTCCTATTGTGCTAATTACATGCGAGCTGGAACTTTGGTGATGCTGTTGCATGATGCAGCTGACCACTTCTTAGAGGTAAGCCAAGTTAAAAGAACACATAAAAACAGAACACGGTTAAAACATAACCTAAATATCAAGACACTGGATCCAAATGTGGGAGACATGGTTATATACCATGCTAAAATACTATCGGTGCAAGCATCATGTAATGCTTTAATTGGTAGCAATAATGCTTTAAATAATTTTCTATAGTTTATACTTATATTCAATGTTTTCATTAAATCTAATATCTTATCTATTGAAAATGTGTGTTAGCTGTCAACAAGCTGTCTCAGTGCCGATGCAAAGTGAACTGTCACTTAACTTCAATGAATGAGAAAGCGTAAAACATGAATGTTAATGAAAGATTAAAAAAAACCATATTTGTGCTTAAATATTACATTATTAGTGAAGTCATTTTGTTTTTCGTCATTTAAAAAGACAACTGAAAACTCACTTTGCAAAGGGTTCTGCTTCAGTATATCAGCCCCTCCATTTACACTTCTGTAAAAAATGCAGTTATGTGGAGGATATTTTTTACTTTAGCTGCTCATTTAAAAAAAAAGATGTATTACTTTATTAAATACATTGATAAAAAAAAGTTGTATTTCTTTGTTATTTAAACAAGTTACAGGGAAGTTAGAGGGTGACAGGCTCAGTTAGACTGGTAATTCTCTTCCCTTACAAATGCCAATAAAAAAGGTATCAAGTATTTCAACTCTACACAATGGTTCTAGTTACAGGAAAATGTAGATTAGACCCCTCCAGAAACAGTTTCTCAAACCGTTCTCTGTCCTCCTCCCAAAGCCGTCTCTTGAGATGGAACCCAGCCATGTGCTTACAGAACAAAGGCCCATTGTAACTTCACTCTTTTATACCATGTTCTCCCCTCCACCCTGATCTGGTGCGAGACCAAAACAGAACAGATGCTGTTCATGTTAACTAATTAATGGAGTTTCAACATAGTTATTAAAGCCCAAAATGTAAGTTAAATAACTTGGTAATGTCTAACTGACACTTTATTTAGACAACAAATGTCTTGTAAGAACAAAAAATAAAAAGATCTATAGAAAGTGTACTCATTACATTTTTGTTAAATTAGGTTTTGGATAGAGTGTGGCTTACTGTTAATAGTGAACTCCAGGCAGAAAAATTATTATTTAAATGTATTCCTTAGTAGCCATAGAGGATATATGTGCATTTTGTGCGCACCAAGCACATTTACAAACCCATGTATTACCATGTAGAAGAAGCAGTGACATTAACTTGTGTAAAGAGCAAAGTTGTGCAATGAACCCAGCGAACCAGTTACCTGGCCAAGGATAGAGAGTAGAAGTGATTAATCTTTATTACAGTTAGCCCCTGCACGCAGACACAGTTTCATACTGGATTAAGACACATATATGGACGATTTGCAAAAAGCTCACCAATATTAATTTTAGAATACACGCACCTCGTGAAATCCAGCTTCTCTCTTCCAACACCTCTGCAACCATTAATTTCTTGAAAAGGATTGCTGTTGCACTTACATTTTTCCAAAATTAACTTACTATAATTGAGAGAGAGATTTAAATTGTACATATTGTATACTGCTCAAAAAAATAAAGGGAACACAAAAATAAAGCTAGCCATACATGTGTCGATTCCATGAACGATCGATCACCCATCCGATCGATTCCGGCGATGCCACAGGGGATCGGATGGGCGATTGATCGCCCAATTACGTCTGTGCCTACCACCTTAGGCCAACGAATTCTGGACGATTCCGTGCCCGATTGATCACTTTACAAATGGCAACTCCCCTTGATGTGTGCTGAATCGATCAGAAAAGACCAACAGGTTGGTTCTCTGGCCGATCCGATTCAGGGGGCCATGTCGATCGGGCAGGGTCGATCGGGCAAGGTGGGCTGCACTCAATTCTTAGCCGATCGATCGGCGTGCACGCGCCCGGTGATCGATCGGCCAGGAATCGTGTGCGAAATCGACCCGTGTATGGCTACCTTAAGACATCCTAGATCTGAATGAATGACATATTCTTTTTGAATACTTTGTTCTTTACATGGTTGATTGTGCTGACAACAAAATCACACAAAAAATATAAATGGAAATTAAATTTATCAACCCATGGAGGTCTGGATTTGGAGTCAC
Organism: Ptychadena robeensis; assembly: GCA_036250615.1. Lineage (NCBI taxonomy): Eukaryota > Metazoa > Chordata > Amphibia > Anura > Ptychadenidae > Ptychadena > Ptychadena robeensis. The sequence continues at coordinate 141,377,361 of CM070032.1, read as the reverse complement.
ACTCAAAATTAAAGTGAGAAAAAACACTACAGGTCGATCCAACTTTAATGTAATGTCCTTAAAACAAGTCAAAATGAGGCTCAGTAGTGTGTGTGGCCTTCTCATGCCGGTATGACCTTACAACGCCTGGGCATGCTCCTGATGCCAGCAGGACATGGAAAAGCCGAATTCAAACAGCATTTTACAAAAAAAATTTAATGCAAATGAATAGAACATGTGGCTGCCGAACATGTCCAGTACCACAGGCAAGCTGCCCTCAAATCACAGGCAATCGTCTGGTCTGCATCTTTATCCCTGCGCTGGATGTGTGTGGTGGACACATGCCGTTAGAGCTTGTTTACCCAGCTGTTCATTATTTGTGAAAGGTGCTACTGTCAGTTCATTGAAACCGCAAAGTAGTCAGTGACAGAGATTTCTACTGAATTAATATATAAAGCTATTGTGCATGCAATCTTTTCATCTCTTTCAGAGATTAAAACAGTGCCTACTTATAAAATAGTAACAAAAAAATTAAGATGACATTTATTAACTACTTTTAACTAGAACTCTCAAAATACAAAACTCTTTGAAATAGATTGCCATTTCATTTTTTTCTACTAACATCTGATATTTGTATTACCTGCCATTGTAATACTTGCCTATTCTATACTGGCAGTGAGTAGTTCTTTGGACTATGAGATAATACTGATTCAGAAATTGAAGTGTCAGGCCAGTGTTTTTATGTGTGCATTTAGCTAGGGCAGTCACATTATAAATTGCTTCTGTTTCAAGCTTAGTCTGAGAGGAGAATATACAACGGTTGCAGATGTGTTAGTATAAGGGGTATATAGTCACAATGGCTTGTGAATACAAGGGCTACAAATGGAGAAAATGTAGGATCCTAGTAACATTGCATTTGAGACTTTAACACAGTGTTAATGTCTATAGCTGGGAATAGACGGTACGATTTACCGTCCAATCTTTTCCGATTCTATGCAGTAGCAGGCAGCGTGATGCCGTCATCACGCCAGCCTGCTAGTGCTGAGAATCGGACGGCACTCTGCATCTGCAGCTCATTAGTTCGGCTGGGGGCAGCCGTCCCCAGCTGAACTAATGGGATCGGACTAAAATTTAGTGATTTGAGCCCAATCCCCATCAGTTGCTTCCAATTCCTGCACGACGCGATCCCTGAGGAATGCGGGAGCGCGCACGGCATCGGATCGGGGATCGGATCGTGCAGGAATTGGTACGTGTATGCCCAGCCTATCTCCTCTGTTGGCCATCAGTTGGCATAAAGCTGGCCATACAGTGATGGAAATTGAACATAAAATCGAACACGCGGTGACCGGACATTTCGGTAAATATCTGTTTAAGTATGATATTAAGTATGACGAGTTTTGAAGGCATTTTCAATCAATTTGTATCCAAATGTACCATGGGCATGCACACAGGCCTTTGGAAAGGAACTGATCGGTTTTTAATTCATCACACTGTGTGGTGTACTATCGATTGATGCTGGACTCACAGCCCATATTTCAATCTAAGATCGATCGAGCAAAGGTTTATATGTATGGCCACATTAATGCAGCTGCTATACCTGCGGGCCTCAGAGAAGGCAATCTGCTTGTCTAAATAAATTTGGCCTTAAACTGGTAGTTAGATTCAGGACCAGGTTAATGATCTTTATCATGATATATTTGATATATTATTATATAGATATAGATATTGAAAGTTAACCTGTTTGTCGCCATTAACCAATTAACAAGGTATGTAAAGCTCAATACATCTAACAATTATTAGTAATTAGTTAACTTGTAAAACTTGTATTGTTATACTATACAGTCACTAGCTTAGGGTGAGACCATATTTTCCAATGATATAATTAATTATTTACTTGCTTTGTAGTTCCAGTTATTTAATTCTTGTTTAACATTTTTTAGGATTGTTGCGCTCCTGTATACGTATATATTTTTAAAACTTACTATTGTCATTACAAAAACATTGCCTAGTAGTCGCAGTTATGTCACTACCACTTGCACGGTTGTTTTTGCAAAGCCTGACATTGGCCTCTCCAGTAACAAGAGGAGAGGAACAGCAGCTGTGCCTTCTGAGCAGGAATAGTTGCCCTTTGCAAGAGATGGAATGGTCCTGTTCAAAATTACAGATGACTTGTCAGTTAGCTTATGCAATACAATCCTTTTCAATGAGTAAAGATAGCCATACACGGGTCAATATTTTGCAATTCGATCATTGATTTTGTCGTCTTGCGCAATTTAAAATCGGTTGTCAGTTGAAACTTTTATTAATTGTACCACCACACAGTGTGATCGATTCCCAAATGATCAATTTCTTTCCTGAGTTTGACATGCATGCGCCATAGTACAATGGAATATAAATCGATCATAATACCTAGAAAACAATAGAAAATTTGCCAACATGTCTGATGACTTTCAAATAGATTTTTTTCTTCGATATCGATCACTTTTGGTTGATTGTACTAGGTAAGCAGGGATCCATTCCATTTGAATCTATGTAAAGAGATAGTTTTTTTTTTGATTGATCGACCAAAAACAAATATTGAACCACGTATGGCTACCTTTAGGGTAATTCTTTTATTGTACAAGTGTGAGTGCAACACACATTCCATGAATAAATATAGTTTATACCCCTAAAATCTTTGGAGATGGAGGGGCTGAACACAGCTTAATAAATACAGAAAAATGGAGTTATGCCAACTTGTGATTTTGATATAATTCACATGAGCATTCATGGTTGAAAGGGCTGATAATCATGAGGAGAAACGGACTAGATCAGGGGTGTTAAAATCTAGCCCGGTGGCCAAATCTGACCCACGGTGTATTTACCTTTTTATTATTAATGTTATTATCTTGTACTTATATAGTGACGACATATTACGCAGCGCTTTACAGAGTATATACAGTATTATCACTAACTATCTTACAGAGGAGCTCACAATCTTATGTCCCTAACTAGTGATGTCCCGAACTGTTCGCCGGAGAACTATTCGCGGCGAACATCGCTGCTG
>CM070032.1:141360012-141374236 GCA_036250615.1 Ptychadena robeensis | reverse complement strand
GCCATCACTATCCCTAACACATAGATCACGTATAACTAACATAAGGGAATCTTTATTTGGGTAAGCAAATTAACCTACTGCATGTCTTTGGAGTTACTTGTATTTACTTTGGCCTGAAAGATTTTTTAATTTGAAGAAAGAAATGAATGCCAGAGATGGGTGTGTCTTTTATTTGACAGATGATATCACGTATTATATATAAATATATATTTTCAATAGATATCAAAGCTGGCCCACAACTTAATCCGCGTTTTTAAGCTTGATCCACTGTGTATCTCAGTTTGACATCCCTGGCCCTGGGCTAGAAAACTGTAGTTAGTCCATGATCCATAAATGAGGTGGACTCTCTCTTACTTGCTGCATCTTCAGATTTATATGTGAGAAGAAATATTAATCGTGAGAAGGCAAGAGTATGCAGTGAAATTTAAAGTAAGCAAATTCAGTACAGAGAAGAACCTTTACTATGATTAAGCTAGAGTTTAATATAAAAAAACATTGAAACTTTACATTTAACCACAAATTTTTTTTATTGGTTTCTTTTTTTTTTGTCTGACTCTGTCTTTATATTTTCCTTAGCTTGCAAAGATGTGCAATTACAGCAAGTGGAAGAGGATGTGTAATGTCTTGTTTGTGATCTTTGCTTTGATATTTGTTGTCACTCGCCTGTATCTGCTTCCTACAAGGTTAGTCATGATAATTCTTCAGATTGTAAGTGTTGTATGCATTTTAGAATGATTGCAATGTTATTGTTTAAACATTTAAGTGTCTTATACAAAAAATTTAAAATGTGTTGTGTTAAATGATTATACTTATAAAAGGCTTTCTATTTTTCTATTTTCTATTTTTTTGCATGTCTAAATTTATGATGTTCTTCCACATTTTCCTTTATGTCCATTGAAATTGGCCAGTTTAGGGATGCCCACACATAATATCTAATTGGATTTGTTACAATGTTTCTATAAATGTTATAATTTAAAGAGAAACTCCATCATGTATGTGCTAGGATAAGTGCCATCAATTTATTTGGCAATTCCTACTATTGTTTCTAAATCTCTGGTTATTAGATTTTGTCAAGTTGAAAACTAACCAGCAATATTTTCATGTTTTTTCTTTTACCTGCAAAGTGATTATGAATATAAATTAGAATACATATTTAATTATATGTTAAATAAACTATTTGCCTGTATGCTGAGATGCCATCTAGTGATTCTGGGCAGTAATACAACAAACTAATAAACAAGATCTGTTATTAAAGAACTATAGAGGTTCTTATTAAAAACGACAATGGCAACCGCTTGCCTATAATTCTGACTTAATATTCCCTACTTTCAATCACTGGCCTGTGTAGATTTTCCTGTGGTCTTTACCGCTGATGTACTTTTTGCTAATTATTAAGGTAGTGGATCAGCTTACCAGCAACATAGATGGCAGGGACAATAGTAACAGCAGTTCTTTTCAAAAATTGGTTAGTTTAAAAACAATGCCATGTCAAACCTATTTCCTTTTTTTTTTATGTTTTTTTTTTATTTGACAGAAGGGCCAGACAAAGAACATGTAAGGGCCAATTCCAAGTCCTTCCAGCCTGGGTGGGAAAATGTAAACATTGATACATTTATTTTAAAAAATTATAATCATACTGATTACCAGGAAGGTTAAAAAGGAAAGAATATAAAAAATGAGCATTTGGAAAAAAATATAAGCAAACTAAAGCCTCTAGCCTCTTCATAATTATCCTCAGAGGGGAGCCAGAGTGTCTTGACACCAAGATGACAAAGTGCCATATTAAAATACTAAAGGGCCGGATATGGACCCCAGGTCTTATATAATCTAATATTGCCCACCCCTGCTCTAGACCCTATTTTCACTCTTTTCTCTCTTTTTTTATTACAAATATTTTGTGTGGATACTCCTCACGAAATCCAAGAATAGGGCTGTGGGGGAAATGTATTGATCTTTTTTTAGGTTTTCCTTTCACATGCTCGGTGGGGAACCGGCTGTTAAGTCACCTCCAACCAACAAAGGGACAACTGTCCGGTAGAGATGGTCAAATTTTTCGACTAGCTGACTTTGTGAGGTGATTCCAAAGCCTCTGAAAATGATATTATCACCAAAAATTGCTGGATATGTACAAAAGGGTTGTGGGAAAATTTTAACATTTTGTTTTGCTCTAGTTTTTGCATAAATTATGTTCAAAATCACAGTAAAAGTTTAGATTTTTGACATTTTTACTTGACTTTGAACTTAATTAATGCAAAAACTGTGTTAGAGCAATACTTTTTTCTGTAGTATACTTCCAACCCTTCACTACATCTCCAGCAAGTTTGGTGATGATACCAGAAGTCATTTCCACCATTAGTCGTAAATAAAATCAAACAAATTATATATATGTGTATTAGAGATTATTATTACTACATATCTGTGGTATATTAAGTATACATAAATATAAAATAAACATAATAAGAAGATGGAATAAGACAAAATTGCTTGATGATAGCTATGCTCAAGATAATAAAACTCACATTACAAACTATATAAACAGATAAACCATATTTGATCTATCTTCTTACTATATGTTGATCAGAAAGTAAAACAGTTCACACTTCCTTCCTTAAGGTGATGTAGAAAGCTAAATACTTTTTGGCAACATTTTTGTAAACTTATGATGTGCGTATAAAGACCTTTATGCTTTATTATATTTAATATATTCTGTGTTTTTCTGTTCATACTTTGGTCAGGGCTTTGCACTATAAAACACACGCATTCTCTTATAGTGCAAGAAGTACGGTCATTTGGGAAAGTGGAGTGTGCTCCATAGCAAGCTCCTGTTTTTTATTTTGATATTACTACTACCACTTGAATATGTCAGGAGCATGTTTGACAATGAATGCATCTGGATTAGGATATTTACATTTCTTTCTTTCCTTTTTTTTCCAGGATCATATATAGCACATATTATTACTCCATGTTACGCTTTCAACCTTTCTTTGGATACTATTTTTTCAATGCTCTACTAATGATACTCCAAATACTGCATATATGTTGGGCATATATGATAATTCGAATGATATACAAGTTCGCCTTTACTGGAAAGGTATGATTTTATTTTATTATTAACAGCCTGTTTTCTTTAGATTAGATTAATAAGTATGTTAATATATACCAACACAATACTAATTATGTAATGTAAATTATACTTGAAATATTTATGCAGTTTTAGGTTAAATCACTCTGTTTATCCTCATGACCATTGTAACGTGGCCTGAAAAGGAGGAAAAATTCAATACTTTCTGTCACCAAAACAGGAATAAAGTTACCAGATTCCAAATGAACTCAAATCAACAAAAATCATATCAACAAAAGAAAAAACACAAAAAACAACCCATTTTTTAGAACTACAGATTTCTAGATATAGGGAGAGGTTGAAGGAAGGTGATGAGAAGGGAAAAGGAGAGGAGCAAAGCATTCGAGGAAAGAGATAGAGCAAGAGAGAGGAGAAAAGAAGCTAAAATTGTTTTTTTGTGAAAATAATATATATGTTCCAACACTTGATTTTCAGAATACAGCTTTAACTAACATTTTGAACTTGTGGTGCAGACCTATATTTGCTCAGGCAGCCTTCTTTGTATGTGTATTTGCTTAGTTAAATCCAGGTGGCGACTTTTTTTGGGGGGGAGGGGGGGGGGGCAGGCAGTTGTAGTTTAGCTTTCTGTTGTAGATAAGTATATACTTACACAATCTGTATCTGTATCGTAACTGTTTCAGTGGATTTCCCAGTTAAGCTTAAATGCAGCATTTCTTACATCATTTTTTATTGAATTATTTCCAATTGAATTTCTTGTACTGTGCAGCTAGGCAATGATGTTCGAAGTGATGTGGAAGACAGTGATGACAGTGGACAAGAATACAAGAGGTCTTCAGAAATAGAGAAAAGGAGGGGACACCGGGGCAGCAACAACAACTGTGTGTCTCGTAAAGTTACTGAAAACGGAGTTATTAGTAATAGACACTCAAAGACCAGTTAGCATGCAACTATAAAAGGATTTTGTCACTTAAAGCTCTCTTATGATCTTTGCTGTTGTGGTTTTGCTCAATGTAATTAATGGCATTAATTGCAGAGCAATGTTATACACTGCATATACACTGTTATACTGTTGACATGCTATCTAAATTGATATGCTGTTGATGTGCTAATCTATCTAAATCTGTATGATGCCACAGTGCTATGAGGATATGTATCTGAGCACCTAACCTGCAGAGTTTATAATCACATTATGTTAAAAATGGATGCTTTTTAGGTTAACCCAGTTCCACATTTTTTTCTTCAACTTACGCTACATGGTGTAGCTCTGATACAGCCATGATAGTTTAAAATAGCTGTGTCCATTACATTTAAGTAGCTTGTAACCAATAAACTAAAATGTATAATGCGGTGGACAATTTGAATTGTTATTGCTGTCATGTGTTTGATCATGCACTAATGGGATAAAGGTTATGTTGTAAAGGGTCAATTTATGTCTGTGGGACGCATTACCCCTCAGGTTCTAAATTGTCTATGGGCTTCACAAAAATATGATGGTAGCTGAAGTGTCAGCTCTGCCTACTTCACAAGAACGCATATGGCCCTAGCTACATCTTTTGAAAAATGGAGTCAGAGCCTAGAACTCCATATGGTAGTTATCCAGTATAAGAAGACAGCAAATGTTTAGGCTACTAGTATCTACCAAAAAATACAATATTAGTGGATGGATTGATTGTGTTCAAAATGATGCCTTATGATTTTTTATCAAATAAAAAAAAAATTATGAGCAATTTAGGTAAACAAGCTTCCTTAACGGCAGGTATATGTATGTCCATAGATAACATTTTCTAATTTCAGTTCTGTACATTGCCACAAATAATTTTAAATGAAACAACTCAGATGCAGGGATTGCATTTCTAATACCATTTGCTGCCAATGACAGCCAGAAGTCTTGAACTCATGGACATCACGAGATGCTGAGTTTCCTCCTTTTTATTGAACGATCAGGCCTCTACTGCAGTGGCTTCCAAGTGCTCTTTGCTTGTGGTGCCTTTTCTCCAAATGCATCCTCAATTGGGTTCAGATCAGGTCATTGCTATTTAGGAATATTCAAATTTTTTTTTTCTTCAACAAACTCCTGGGTTGCTTTAGATCTATGTTCGGAGTCATTGTGTATGTCTATTATGCACAGCCAACCCATCGCACTGGCTCTACCCTGTTGTAAAGCTATGCTTTAGATCAGGGCTACTCAAATATAAACTTTAAAGGTCCACTTACCAAATTTCCATTCAGTCTGAGGTCTGGAGTTTGGAATTTTACCGTGCACTGCCGTTCATAGCGCTGACCTGGTCCGCAGTACAGAAGCCTGACGTATTCGAGTACATTTATATAAATATTCTCCCTATAGTCTATACAGGACACAGTCTCAAACATATGTAATTAATTACTAGACAAGGGGTAGGAGGACCTGAGGAGCCCTGGGATGGCCATTTTCTCTGCTCACAAAGCTTACTTTAGGAAATATTGATATAAATTCAAGCTTTTATTACCCTTCCTGTGCAGGTCCACCATCAGAAAATTCAGGGCCCCATACTAGGTAATTTTAAGGGGGCCTTCTACCACTAGCACTCCCTTTCCCCCGGATCTGAGGCCTCCAGAGAATGCCTATCTAGGGGTGCACATAACTTTTTAGTGAGCTCCTCAGATGAGTACCAGGAGATGGTGTTTGGTACGCACACCATATGTAGGGTGGTCTCCCTCACTGTCTCCCTCCCTGTCCTCTGCGTCAGCCACCTGCATGGTAGATTCTGCTGCAGATGAACCTCACTGTTCCAAATTGAGCCTCCGATTAGCTGTCTCCATCCACAGGTCACCAGCTGGCTTTGGGCCAAATGTAACATCCAGTAATGTTTGAACCCCCAGATCTCATACCTTAGTAGTCAGATTTGACTCTTAGGCCCGTTTAACTACACATCCGCTATTGGAACCGCTGGCTTCCGTCAAGTCTTCACCAGCCCCTGGACCAGGTCTCTGACGGGCTGTGGAGTGCATAGACTTGGCATAGACTGCTCGGCGAATGCTGTGTTCAGACATCTGCCAATGCAGAGGTTCAACATTCTCCACTATGTTCAGCTCTGCATCAGCGGAAAGGCTCAGTGCTGTCAGAACATCAATAGCTTAGCGGAGGGGTCCCGATGGAAGTGGAAACCCCCCCTCATTGCCCCATCACCGATAAGCATTGCAACAAAATCTCTGTGTTCAACACAGGGATTTTAGTGGACATGGAGCTAGAACTTATACTCCCTGCCTACTCCCTGACTTTCACCTCCAAGATGCTCCAACGCCCTTTTTTGGATTAGTAATTTACAATGTGACACCACTGTCTGCAACCTTTCATAGCTATTAATTTTTCCCTGCGGTAATCCAAGTGACATAAATTGTATACGTTTACCAATAACCACTGAAAAAACTTGGCAATCTAAAAAATTCGTCTACATCCAAGCAATATTTGATAGTGGCTTATAAGTAGGAAGAATTGTGCTCAGGGACCAGAAAATTTGCATGGATGTAGTCTTAGGGGTTAACTGGTAACCTCCAAAATGTCAAGGTTCTACCATGCAGTGGTTCAAAATAGGATAAGTGAAAGCATGTATGCAGCGAGTACAGAGTGCGAATTATTAGGGCAAGTGGTATTTTGAGGAAATAATTTTATATTGAAAACAAACATGTTCTCAATGAACCAAAACTCATTAATATCAAGCTGATACTTTTTGCGAAGTAGTAGTTTTTAAGTTTGTTTTAGTTTTACTATTTTAGGGGGATATCTATGTGTGCAAGGTGACTATTACTTGCATAATATTAAGGCAACTTAACAAAAAACAAAATTATACCCATTCAATATTTAATTTTTACCAGTGAAACCAAATAACATTCAACATTCACAAATATACATTTCTGACATTAAAAACAAAAAACAAAACAAAATCATGAACCAATATAAGCCACCAATTTCTTAGCAAAGGACACTCAAAGCCTGCCATCATGGATATGATTCTGTGTTTTGATCTGTTCACATCAACATTGCGTGCAAGCAGCAACCAACAGCTAAAACCCAACACACTGTTCAAAGAAAAAAAAGAGGTGTACTAGTTTTCCCTCTTGAAAATCACACATTTTATGATGGACCAGGAAATAATCTACAATGGTGCAGACAGTGAACAAGAGGCATGTCATTAGTTTTTATTTTATACACACATTCTTCCAGCCACAGCTAGTGAGTACTTGAATGTGTGATGAGAGCATTTACCTGCAATGAACATACATGTTTATTACACGAAGGATGAGACTTCCTTAGAATTGTCTTCCAGGAACTGCAGTAGGACTGGAGATTGACTTGACTCCATCCTCAACCGAAAAGGCCCCACAAGACTACAAATCTTTGATCGATACACAAGCACAAACCCGTACTCCAACCTCCACCTTCTGACAAGATCTGAAGATAACAGGACAGCTCTCTAGCATTTTACCAAATCAGCCACGTGCCCAAATAACATCTGCCAATCAAATCACTCATCATTTCATCATCCATAAAACCATAGAAAATCAACAGTACTTGAGAATTTTTGGCCAGATACTACGTATTTAAGCTTGTGTCTTGTCAGTGGTGTAGCTTATCCAGCCAAATTTCTAGTATATGATATTGCACAACAAAAACTATGTGCTTGGGCACATCCAGTATTTTGCAAAAGCTCTGAAAATTAGCCAAACTAGTGCAATGGTTTGAGTGAAGCTAGCAAAACACTTAAACTTTTCTAAACATCATCAGTAGATTTTGACGCCTTTGTGGTTCCACACCTTCTTGCGACAAGTTGAACTATAATTGAATAAAAACGCTATAGATGGTTGGAATGATCACAAGCTTCAGAAGATTTAGCAATATTATAAAAGAGTGCGAATCCCTCTGAAAGATAATCAATCACTATATTTTTAGACATTTTACTAAGCCTGTCAAGTACCTAATTCTTTTAGACATTTTGCCAAAGGAAAGGAAGTGACTAATAATTAAGAACACTAATATAGTAGAGAAATGTTGATGTCATTTAGACCACACCAACCTTCTCATTACAGAGAAATCAAATATAATAATGCTTAATTGAAAAGTAGTAGGCATAATTCGAGCCTCATACAGCTTGGAGTAAGACAACATGAAATAAAGAGATGATGTGGTCAAAATACTCATTAATGCCTATAATATACAATGCACTCCTTGTGAAATGCTATTATGCTAAATGGAGAGTTATACTTATATGTAATATAAGCTTGAACATTAATGATAAGACTAGAGGGAGGAAAACTACGAAAGGGTGTATTATATCAAAATTGTAAAGTAAGATAAAAGAAAATAGGAGGAGCATTACTGAACCCTGAATGAAAAGTTACATATTGTATATAAATAGGTTAATATTGTGCATAAATGTTAAAAATTCACACAAAGTTTATTTAGCAATTAGATTCTACAGCACAGTGGAGAGGGAGGTCCGGTCCTGCGTTTTTGATGGATGGGGAGATTGAATTTGTAATTTGCGGAGAGCTTACAGGAAAGCAGTATATGACAACACAGAAATCTCCATGTCACATAAACATCAGGGAGAAAAGGGGGCGAGCTGGATGGGCATTAGCTCCTTCTTTTGGTTCATAAGTATAAAGCGAGGAGAAGGAGGAAATGAGCCGCCAGTACCAAATTGACCCATTGGTGGATCCAGACCGAGGGTCCGCCTATTGAGTTACCCTGGCTTTAGATATCGTTGTGACAAAGCAGATAAAAGAAGGACAGAGGGGGCTACACCTATAGTGATAACATAAATTGAGGGTTTGGTTTCCCAGAACCAACGTCAGCCAGCATCATAACTGTGAAGCAAGTAATGGCTGGTTAGGCAAAGTTCCAATCTAGCCTATTCTATCTATGAGGAAATATGAGCAATTGTATGGAGTGCACAAATTGACACACTATTATACTATTCATGAACAAAAACAGATCTTCTTTTTAAATGTTGATTACTTGAATAATATTACACCTACCATCTACAGAGTGTTTTTCACTTTGTTGCTGTTTGAAGATTCACCAAATAAATAATTCTTCGATACACCCACCAACTGTGTTTTGATGGATTTAAACCGCCACTAAAAAAAGGTTATGGACGCAGCACCAGCACACAGTCCGAAGCCAACTAAAATGCTATATCAGAATGGACGACAGGTGCTGCCGTCCAGATAAAATGCGGGCTCTGGGAGAGCATTTACTACGCTGTCCTTGTTTCATGCTGACATGGCTGCCGGACTGATCATGAAATCTTCTCCCCCACCACCGCTCCAGATAAGACGTATGACGTCACTCGGGAATGGCGGGGGAGATTGTACAGAAATAGAATGAAAAGCAATTTTCTATGTAGAAAAATGCTTTAAAACTCCACCTATGATACTAAATATACAGCCAAATAAAGGCCCTGATGCCCCAGATGTGCCCAAATTGCAGAATAAACCCTTATCTTTCACTGGTAGTGAATTACACACCATTAGAGAGGGTAAGATGCAAAGGGAACATTGGGCAACCAAGGACTAATTTGAGATATTTTTGGCGAATAATTAGTACATACAGCAAGTTTTGTGTCCTAAATTATATTTAATTTTTTTTTCATTTTATTAAAAAAAAATAAAAAAATAATTTTAATAATGTTTGTTTCAAACATTATTATAGAATAGGATTTATATTAACACTTGTAAAGACATATTGTGAAGTTACAGCCTAACAACATATAAGAAAAAAATATACCATTGAAGAAGTCTATGGTAGCAAACTTTGGTACAGAAATTGACCTCAAGCAGTGCGCTAGGGAGGTTAAGTCTTTTTGCATATGCACCAGTTTACTAGTGTTTTTTTTTCTCAGGATGTACTAAATTTAGGGATGGCTTGTGTAACCTACATGTTGTCTATTTACAGCAAAACCTCCCAAATGCAAGCAATTCCTTCAAATCAACTCCAGACCTTCTTTCTACCTAATTAATAATGAGATAACAACGAGATTGCCCATACCTTCCCATGAAATATTTTGAGCCTTTTATGAAATATTTTGAGTCTTTGAGCCCCTGAAACTAAATGTACCCATACATGGTTTAATTCCTGTGCGATCGACGAATGATCGATCGCAGCTTGGTAATGCTGAGCAAAAAGAAATTTACCGACATGCCTGATCCCTGTTCGATCTGCATTTCTTTGGAGTGGGATCAAATACTCCAGGTGGGCTGCGTTCGATTTCCAGTATCTTAAGTGATTGTGTAAATTAAAAAAAAGTACTTTGTTTCTCACTTTTTGATGCAATATTGTTGTTCAACCCACTGAATTAAAGATGAAAATCTGCAGTTCAACTGAATCTGTTTGCTCCTGAGTGGTGTTGAGTTGTTTCATTTACAATTCATTGTGGTCATGTACAGAACGGAAATTAGACAAAAAGTTGTCCAAATATTTAGATGTTAATCCAATAAAATTAAAGTCTTGAATGTTTTAAACTGGGAATGAGTGCATTTTATATTATTGATTGTAGAAATTTAACAATGTTGTTCTAAGATAAAATATTAAAGCCTAAATATTACAGATTTTTGTTTTATATGAATGTTGGTTATTATTTCTACAGTTGTATATCAAAGGGAAGTTAAAAGAGAATTATGCCATTATAGGATATGCTGTGGGCTGATGGTTATTATAATAAAAACATATAATACAGCTATTTAATACTTTAAAATAATGATACTCCCTTAATAAAGTAAGACAATATTACCTAAATTTCACAAAATCTTTAGGCGTTTTGCAAACTATATTTATATAGTATCTATAATATCTATCTATCTATCTATCTATCTATCTATCTATCTATCTATCTATCTATCTATCTATCTATCTATCTATCTATCTATCTATCTATCTATCTATCTATCTATCTATCTATCTATCTATATATATATATATATATATATATGTATGTATGTATTTTCCAACTAACGCCTCTAGGCAACCGAATTAAATGTTCTTAGGAGCGCCAGCATATTTGCCTAGTCTTGTTCAAACCTAATGACTTGCTAATGTAACTGACAAAGTTAAAATTAGTGTTATATCCTACACAAAAGTTTTATTAGGCTTAGCCTTCAGTTTATAGCCCTGGGCTACTTTTCTAGCATAATTCCATGTGTTCTTCCCATTGCTTACTATTCAAGAGTTTACTTGGATGTTGTGTAGGTCTTAAGTATCTCTATGTCATCCAGCTATTGTGCTGCTTAAGGGCCCTTTCACACTATATGCGTTTTTTAAAAGCATGCATTTTTTTTGAAGGTATGTGTTTTTGCATATATAAAAAATGCATTTCACATCTGCGTTTGTGTTTTTGAACAAAGCATGAAAAATGCCTTAATAATGTTTGCAGCAGGGCGTTATTAAAACGCATGCAGAAACATTGCATTTTTAAAAACTGCATTTTTAAAAAGACTTTAAGCCTTTTATTAAAGGTAGCCATACACGGGTCGATTTGTTACGGATAAGGGAGTACACCAACATACTTTGATTGCCAACGATCGACCAAAAAAAACCAACATGTCGGTTCAATGTCTGATCTGATTTTTAGCCGATTCCGAGTCGATCGGGCAGGGTGGGCAGAATGCCCGTGGTGATTGATCGGTAAAAAATCCAGTGAAAAATCGACCCGTGTATGGGAGCCTTTACAGTAGGTGTTTTTTTTACATTTATCAAAAGTACAAACACTTTATTTCCCTTGTATGGATGACTATTGCATTCGGAATAATTTGTAATACAGCGAAGAGAGAAAGATTCAAAACGCTCATGTTAACATTAATCAAAAGTTATACTCCTTTTTATTGGATGCATATAATGGTCCATAGCCAAAATTACAAGATTTTTTCCCCCCCAGGGAATGCCCATAGCAGTTTAAGCCTGCTGGAATGAGTCAACCTGGTAATAACACATTTTACGCTTAAAGCCCCTATACACACTTCGATTTGCGTCGGATCGACAGCTATGCGTGCTAATGGCGATCGATTTGGCACAAAAACGTTCGCAAATCAAATGCACAAACTTTCAATTCTGCCATAAATCATCCCAGATGTCGATCTAATATATTACAGACATGTTCGTAATGTTTAGATTGATCTGCTTACTTTGAATCCCCATCCAAAGTAAATGCAGCCACACAAATGGTGCGGATGATTCTCGCCACGACCGCCCGATCTCCTGCAAAATCTAAAGTAATTCGAAGAGTGTACAAGGGGCTGTAGGCCTGGTTTGCACCTATCAGTTTTTATGAGTATTGGGCAACATATGTTAAACATGTCCAAAAAGCTCACATTATATATTATGGGCCTGTTCACAAGAAAATGCATAGTAATGGGCAAAGAGAAGACAGTTAAGATCATAAAAATTATTTGTCCATTATGAGCTCATTATTAAGTCATGATCTCTGTGTGTCACAATTTAATAAGTATGTTTTACAGTGATTAAAAAAAAGCATTGATTGTCTGTTGATTCTGTACATTTTCCTTCTGACAATGAAATTACTAGTCTATCATTGTAATGATAGGTTTATTGAAGTTATTGATGTGCATTCGAATGTGTGAAATAATAATTTGCCCCTTATTAACTAAATAAAATGTCAGGCTCCACTTCACTTTATGGTGTTAAAGATCTGGTATTAAGAGCCACATCTACATGGGATGGGAGTGCTATTATTCCCTCCTTGTATAATTATCTGTATAAATTACACCTGTTCAAAGAAATAATCAGTCAATCAGAATCAGGACAGTTAGGAAAAAGAAAACAATTGGTAACAAACTGTTGTGAAGGACAAAAGCAGCTCCTTTAAGCTCTTTGGCATCGACTCATCGTGTTTGGAGGAGGAGGAATTCTGCCTTTCACCCCTAAAACACCATCCCCACCATCAAACATTATGCTTTGTTGGTGCTTTTCTGCTAAGGGGACAAGACACCTCCACCGGATTGAAGCAACGATGGATGGGACCATGTACCGTCAAATCTTCGGTAAGCAACTCTTTCCCTAAGCCTTGAAAATGACAATGACTCAAAACACTTAGCCAAGGCAAAAGGGTGCCTCAGCAAGGGATCAATTACTTCTTTACCTGACTCTAAAACATGCTTGTTGTAAAATGCTCTAGGTAGTGTCTTTTTGCTCTTGTGACCCAAAACAATAACAAATCAAGGACACATGAGTTGTTCATATTTGCATTCCCAAGGCTATGATTTGCCAAAACGTGGCAAAATCTGTCTTGTTATGCACACCATTTCCTTTAAATCGGTACATGTCCATGATCTCCGCGCGTTCCACCATGCCGCAGTTTTTGAATGCAGTAAATCGCATTCTTAAATTTACAATGGGATGTGGGCACTTCACCGGTACGCACCCATTCAAAATTAATTGGATGCATACAAATGCGTGTTTCGGCAAAACGTATTGGGGCAGAACCCTAAGACAAGTATTTTTTCATATGCTTACAAATTAAAACTAAATCTTACATCTACTCCTATATACTAGTTTGAACACAGATCTGTTATATGCTTAAAGAGCACCTAAACTCTACTATACTTCAAATGGCTCCAGAGAGAGAAGGAGCGACAGGGGAAATACACATATATCTCTTTACAGGTAAGGATTTGTTATCTTTTATTTACAGATTGCCCCAATAATAGGGGGCTGGCCAGCAAGGACAAAAGTTTATCTGGTGGATTTAGGTGAAATTTAATATGTGAGCCAAATGCTACATATTTTATTAAAAGAAGCTGTTACTTACAATCTTCTACTATCATAATAACTTAATAAATCAATACAAAGAATAAAATGTTGAAGAGGGTACAACATAGCTTTTCCAAACATTATAATAAGTGTCACCTTCATTCAATTTCTTGATTCATATTTTAAGTAACTGTTCTTTATTAGCATATATCATATGTCTGCTCTGTACCTGTATTTTTCTGTATTACTGATGCTTTTATTACATTCAATGCTTTTTATAATGATTTATAATGATTTAAAGGAAAATAAGGATATTATCATAAAGCCTGCAGACAAAGGGAGTGCCATAGTCATAATGAACAAAACGGATTACGTACAGGAGGCACAAAGGCAGTTATCGA
>CM070032.1:141328344-141345873 GCA_036250615.1 Ptychadena robeensis | reverse complement strand
AAAATGTAATGGCCTTTGGCCAAAACAAGTTTAACAGTGCTCTATTATCTTGGCATACTTTTTTTTATTAAAGACAGAAGAATAACACTTACCTCTCATATACTCTATAGTTCCATCCAATACAAGGTTCAAAAGAGGGTCAAATCCTTTCAGGACACCACTTGCTATTTTTAAAAAAAATACACAATATATTAATATGCTATGAACAGATCCATAAAACACTAAATGCAGGATGGTCAGAGCGCAAACACCTGCGAGAAACTGAAGATATGTAAAGTAGAGCCAAACATGGACTTTAAGAAATTAGTCGGCATTCACATGAGCCTGTCCTGATTGTTCTCCCATATTAGATGTGCCTTGATGTTAAAGTGCAACACCTTGATTCTAAACCTATTCACCCCTTTTATAAATGCAGGTTGTTGAAACAAATTAGTTAGGGCCCCCATACAACTTTGAATTTCTCTGTCAGATTTCCTTTTGTTTTACCAAAACCATGTAATATGAAGGACTTTCTAAACCACCAAGTCTACCTGTGTTCACTCGCAGAGGACCCTATTACTACATGGTTGTTGGTAGATCTAAAGGATATCTGACAGAGAGATCTAAAGGTGTATGGCCAGCTTAAGTCGGTTTTGGCAGTCTGGCATTAAAATGTGCATGGGATCTTATTTTTAAAGCAATAAACAGAGGTTGTAACCTTAACCCATACTATATAATACTCTTGTATGATTTGAGCTTATTTGACAAGAACAAAAAGCCACTCATCTGTAAGTATTACAGGGTGTACTCTAAAGCCCCCCCCCCACCTTTAGATCACTCCATACAATTGCCTTTAGATCTACCAACAACCATGTAGTGTCTTCCCTGATAGAATACACAGTGATTGAAAGGTTTAGAAAGGTCCTCATATTACATGGTTTTCGTAGAAGAAAAGTGGATTGTACAGAAATTGTATGGAAAGATTTTAAGGTGTATGGGGGTCTTAATACATTTGACTGGTGTGGTACCCATCATCTCTAGTGATTAGGTTTGGCCAGTCAGTAAAGCTCCTTCTTCCTAAATCGGATGCTTTTAGAAAACTAAACATGCAGAATGCCTTGCCTATTTTTTTCACGGACTGAACTATTTCACACTTTTTGCACTGTGGCAAGTTCTATTTTTGGTTATCTTTTTAACAGTAACAGTGCTGCGTCCATTACTGCATTGTTTCTGGATTGTGCCGCAGCCCCAAAAATGCATACTGTAGAGCCTTTGCGGTAACCCAGGGCCAGTGTCAAATGCCTCACGTTACACAAGCCTTGCTGAATTGCTAGTGTGAAATGGCTCTAAGGAAATATATGTGAATATAGTTTTTTTTTCTCCTTTCATACATACCTTCTCTGCCACCCTGAAATTTCACTCGAATATTTTTGTCTATGTATTTAGAGAGGTCAAGTATGCTTTCCTTTTTCTTCTTTTCCTTGTCCTTAATAGGAAAACAAAAAACAAAATTAACTTTCTGTTTGATTAAATGCATAAAAAAAGGAATTTACTTAATCAAATATATAAACTATAAAAATTTACCAACTTGTTCGATGACCCTTCAAACTATTTTTTGTTCGAGGTCGTCATCCACCTGTGGGTCACGTTAAAGGGTCATTTACCTGGCGGTTAAAAACCACCAGTGTAAATAGACCCTAAGTAAGCCTGCCAGACAATAAGAACATGTTCCCAAATGACCATGTTAATGGGACCTTAGACAGCATACTCCTAATTCTAGGCGATTGCATGCAAATTGCACCAGTAAAGAGCCAATCAAATACAGCAATAAGCTTGGCTAAACTTAACTTTGCATGCAGTTTGCATTAGAATGTCAAATTTAGCACATCTATATTCATAAAAAACATAAAACACAAGAAATAATTTGAAGTAAAGTAGTCTATAGCATTGTCATGTTTATAACACAGCTGGTATCCCTAAAGCTGGAAATAGACGGTACGATTTACCGTCTATTACTTATCGGATTCTCTGCACTAGGAGCGGCGTGATGACATCATCATGGCCGCCCGCTAGTGCCGAGAATCGGACGCCACTCTTTATGTGCAGCTCATTAGTTCGGCTGGGGGCAGCCGTCCCCAGCTGAACTAATGGGATCGGACTTAAATTTACCATCCTGTCGGATAACTGTGCGATCCGACAGGACGCCTGATTTCAGCCCAATCCTCATTAGTTGCTGCATCCGATTCCTGCACTACCCGATCCCTAAGGGATGCAGGAGTGCACACGGCATGGGATCGTGCAGGAATTGGTACGTGTATGCCCAGCTTAATTCTCTCAATTCCTGTCCCACTTTAACTGTGGCTCTAGAATTTAGGAACTTTAAATTACTTCAGCTTTTGTTTCTGTAAAATAGATGTGTGCCACTTTTTGGGGAACGAGTCCTTAGCAGTTTTTGGGGCAGGACACTACTGTGTGCACTCTCCCAGGTTAACGATTGTGTACCTGCACATGCCGAGGTAAAAAAAAAAAAAAAGGGGAGTTGTGTACACAGCAACAGCAGCTATAAGAATATTCTGTTTGGCAACAACATTGTAATTTATAACTGTTCAGTACATACTAGCCTTAAGCTAGCCATGATCATTGACCGATCGATCTGAACATGGTTACAATCCCACTTTGAACAATCAGTCACTGACCATTCGGGGAATCGATTCCTGAATGATACTTTGGATTAGGATCGAGGTCCCCATACAAAGTATAGAGGATCAAAAAGGAAAATACTGACTCGGATCCCTGTTCGATCCGTTTTTTTGTTCCATTTCGACCTTTTTGGGTTGATCGTTCAAGGTGGGTGCTAGATCTCCAATTACAGTGTTACTGCAGGATGGTGCATATTGTTTGACGCATGACCTTAAGCAGCCAAAAGTGCTGGGGGGGGGGGAAGTGTATTCAAGCGAACCTACATTATATAACCTGCATTTTCTGCCTCTGAATAATACTGTTGGCTTGGTTGGGGTTCGGATCTTCTGCCTAGAGAACCGTGACCCCAATCATCAGCATGTTTGAGGTGTGACTGAAACCATACATTACATCTGGACAGTTAGTCCTGTCTCCCTCTAAGGCCATTTCCTGGAAACTTGTGTTTGATAAACGGATAATGATCCACTAAACACACGTGAGTAGCGGAGGCAAGTTCTACGTGCGCTATGATGCACTGGCTGGAGAGCAGCACACACTCTACTCCTTGTCCTCCCCTTTATAATACGAAATGACTGCCCTCACAGTATCTTTCCTGTAACACGCCACTTATTCCAAACCACAGCATTCCCACCAACACTTACCGCCATCTTTCCGCGCCTCTACCCTCCAACCCGGCACCTGCCACTTTAACCAATTCATGGGGGTGACCAAATGATTCCGCTCCAGGGACATCTCTCTTCATGTACATAATTTCTTCCGTCTTTTTATACAAAACGAAAATAAAAACAAGTTATAAGTGTCATTATGTCAAGAAAACGGACTATTCATATAAGTATATATCACTTACGAAAGTTGCTGTGCGTCTCCTATTTTTGGTAGCGTCCGAAATGTGAGCATGTGGTGTACAATGAACAATTTGTCTGTCAAATAGGAGCCATTTAAGAGAAGCTCCCTTTCATTGTAATGAGATTTTAGACTTCGACAAAATGGCGGCAATATGTTAGGGAATTGTTCTGAAGCCGTGCTCTTGTTGCTTCATTCTTTTTTCATTAGTAGTAATAATAACTTTATTTCACCTGAACATTTCGCATTAGTACAGAAGACTGTAGGTTAAATGAGAGGGAGTAAACCAGAAATGGCATTTAATAAGGGGGTTTCTGCAAAAAGGGGGGTTTTCCAAAGTACACTGTCACTCATAATTTCATAACTCAACCACTTTATAAAAAGCAAAAACATTTTATTCCATTAAAAAACAAAACATTATTTGTTATGGAATAAAATGTTTTTGCTTTTTATAAAGTGGTTGAGTCATGAAATTATGAGCGACAGTGTACCTTGGAAAGCCCCCATTTTTTGCGGACACACTTTTCTTATTATATGTTATACCTCATGTATTAATGAGGGAGGGGGGCTGACCTACAGTCAGCAAGGTCCACGTAAAAGTTCTTTTTCTTGGTTTAATAAATAAAAATAAGAGACGATTCAAGAGTATCACCTATTTCTCTCAGAAATGGCATTGATTTTTAAAAGCTCCCCCAACCGGGGTCCTTGCTTACTGCACTTCATTAATTGGGGCTCTGTGGAACGGCTGTGGTGACGTCATGGTCCTCCTCCCTCCACACAGGGACCCATCCTGGAGGACAGGAGGCTGGGATACATCGCAGTGCGCATGTGCAGAGTATGGAGCTGACTGGGTAACAGCTGACTGGCAGTATTCTTGGTGCTTTTTGTGTTGTTCCGGTCGGAGGGCACCGACAGTTATCCAGAATGAAGAGCCCGGTTATTCTCCTCACCTGGGCGGCTACGTTGTCCAAGGTGAGTGCAGAGGAGACGGGGCTTCCACAGGGTGAGGGAGGGAGGGGGGCATTGGTGCCCTTGTGTCTGCTAGTTTATTATGATATGAGAGCCGACATGACGGATATTCTTGTGACCTCACTGAGGGAGTCTCCCAGCACTCCCTGGCGCTGTATGTACAGTTTGCGCCCGAAGTGTGCTGCGATTGGTTGTTATGAGTTGGCTTCCTATGCAGGATGAGGAGGGATGCTGTTTTACCAGTGTGGGCCCCCAGCCTGTCCAGTGATAGGGACACCAGCCTTCTACAGGTCACAGCTTCCATCAGTTGTGTCATCATTATCATCTTGTGATTCCTGCCACTTCCCTGTGTACCAACTCGCCAACACCATCTAGGCTGCTGCCTTGTTTACTGCCTATACCCATGTGTAACCATTACCTCTCATCATCTGACTTTGCAAAACATTCTTCTATTTACTGCTGGCTGTGACCGAACTGCTGAAATTGTGATCATGTGACTGATCTACACTCTGATCTGGTTGATGATGAATTTTAAGATGATGGCTGTGCTTTTTTTTTTCCCTTTTAAATATATACTTTAAAAAAATAAAATATATACTTGATTATAAGCCAAGGCACTCAAAAAACAGAAACTGATTGACTCGAGTATTAGTGTAGCCATACACGGGTCGATTTGTTATCTATTCCTGATGCGATCATTCCCGACAATCGTGGAATCGGCGATTGATCGTTTTCGATGCAACACCACCTTGGTAATCGGATTTGTGGTCGATTTGGACATGAGCCGGTGTTCCATCGAGATCTGCTCCCCCTGTAGCACACAATGTAATGTGGGAAAGGTCGCATGAACTTCGGTATGGATGGTGCCACTTAGATGGGTGCAGCCAAACGCCATTACTTCCAGAGATATGTACCCCCTATATGGCACCATCCATACCAAAGTTCATGCAACCTGTCCCACATGACATTGTGTGCTACAGGGGGAGCAGATCTCGATGGAGGGTATGGAGATCGGGGGAGCCTGGACACAGTAGCCATTGTAGGTGACAGGTTTGCGGTCACTGCTTTTCAAGAAACCCGGGAAGCACATCTCGATGGAGACCAGGGGGTCATGGACACAGCAGCCTCCCTAGGTGACGATATCCGCTTCCCCCTCATTTCATTAGAAGTGCTTCCCCTGTTGGCCATTCTGTGCTACAGGAGGAGCAGATTTCGACACCAGTCTCCAAAATGGCCGATTCCAAAAAATCCATTGATCGGACAGGCTGCTGCATGGGCAGCTATGGGTCCACCAACCTACTTCGATTGCCAAACGATCGACCCCAAAAAACCACATGTCGGTTCAATGTCCCATCTGATTTTTAGTCCATTCCGATTTTGTTTGAGTTCTGCCCACACTGAATGATTAACCAATCAATTGATCGTGCGGTGATCAATCGGTCGAGAATTGAATAAAAAATTGACCCATGAATGGGAGCCTTTAGCCTAGAAATGCAGCGACTAAGACCGCAAAACACACAGCAAATGAGCTTTTGTTTTGAGATGTTATTATTTCTACTAGCTGATTGGTAAGTTAAGATGAAAGTTCCTGAACATGATATAATTACCTGAATTGCTGGAGAGGTAGCAAAGGGTTGTGGGGACATTGTAAAGAAAAAGTATTCTAGCTAGTTCTAGCTAATGGAGTTTTTGCATAAATTAAGTCAACCTAGAAAAATTTGACTTGCCTTTAAACCTAATTTATTCAAAAACGACATGTGCTAGACCAATCATTTTTCTCTACATCTCCTGTGAATTTGGTGAGGACACCGTGTTCAGGGGCTTTGCAATGCACTCACAAAGTCCACCCATGATATCCAGCGAGTTTATCGTATTTTTGGGACTATAAGACGCACCGGACCATAAGTTCCAAGCCGTTCCGCCGATGCAGGGCTGAACATAGTGCAGTACGTTGAACCTCTGCATCAGCGGATGTCTGAACACAGCATTCGCCAAGCAGGTAAAGTCTATGTGCTTCGCAATGCGCTTAGCATGGGGAGGGGGGGGAGAAGTGGAAACCCCCCCTGAGCCTGATTGCGCAGGGTACTCTACTCCTTCTGTGTCATAAACTGTACCTGTGTGTATTATATTGTGTTGTATCTCCACTCTAATGTATTGTACAGCGCTGTGTAATATGTTGGCGCTATATAAATAAATGATTAAAATAATAGGTAACTTAATGATTAAAAAAAATAATAATCGGTACACAAACAAAAATTCCCATAAAAACCATTATAGACACCCCCAGTGGCCACTCGTGATATTGCATCCTGAGTTCACCCCTGGAAGCCAGGTGAATAAAGATGGAATCTCATATGATTCCAGGGAACAGCAGGTAAGTATATTTTTTAGGAACATAGAGCCCTAAGCCATCATCATACCAGCTCAGAGGTGAATTGGTGTAGATCAGTGGTTCTTGGCATTTTAGATCATTGACCCTGTAAGTGATGTCAGGAATTGTCACTTCCTGTATTTGGAACATGGACGTACCGGTGGTGAGTATCACTTCCACATTCCAAATACCAGAAGGGACACTCTGCAAGGGTAATGTATCCTCCCTTATCCTACCCTGCAGAGGCTGACACACAGCGGATATGAACCTTCCATTTTGTGTTGGTTTAGGGTCAGTTACTTTCACTTTCCCTGCTCAAAGCTAAAAATCAGAGTTTGTCTCTGGTGTGCCAATGCAAGTGTATTGCTCCACCTGGTCAGGAGGGATAATGCAAGGACAACCCTAGCTCTACTACACATTTTCCTGGAGAGGGACGTAATCCTACACCACCTCATCACTCATGAGAAAGTAAGGGGCAAATGGCAAATCAAACAGATAAAGTGAGTGAGTAGTAATAAAGATGGAAAGTCAATATTTTATGTTATAGTCCTCTTTAGATGGTAGATCTTCAGGTGAGCAGGTACTGTAACTTTTCCTCTTTAAGATACTTTTTCCCCTTCAAAATCAGGAAGAAAATGTATGTGTGTCTTGTAGAGTGAATGTTTAAAAAAAGTCTTACCCTCATAATGATATTTACAGGAGAGGTGAGTGTCACAGCAGGTAATATATTAATTGCCATTACAATTGATGCTCATGCTTAATTAAAGACTCGTTCATCACACAGAATTGCAAGTGTAGGGAATATATTACCTGTTGTAAACTCACTCTTCTTCCTATGTGTATATGTACCAGGATGAGATGTCAGTGTAAAGTAAATCTCTATAAGTTAGTATCTGGGCTCTGAGAAGTGGCTTTACTCCTAGTGATGACCAATATATAGTATGTTCCTGCCCTGCACACACTTCTGGAACATGCTTTAGCCTTTCTCTTGTCGGGCGCCTACCACTCTGTTCATGGTAACTATCTTCAGTCTTTCTAAAGACAGGAAATAGAGCAAATTATGAAACATTCTGTATGGTCCAGCCTAGCACTCTCTGCTAAAAGCTGTATATTCACTCTTTACTTCTTACAAGTCTTTTTGTTTTTTCCCAAAACAATGGGTATGCCTGATGGTCTTGTCATTCACAAAATACGCTACCTTTAATCATGACAATGGAAATGGGTAGGCATCTGCAGAGGTTGTGGATATTTAGTAATACATTGGTTTGTCTGTAACTGACAAGCAGCTCACAATATTGTCTGTAGCAGAGACTATATGAGTTTGTAGAATTATAATAGAATCATGACAGCAAAGCTCCTTTGGTGGCTTTACCGTGCCATTCGAAGTGATTTCATGTGAAGCTGTAATCATAACCCAGTGGTATTAAACATGTGGTGGCTGCATGATGTTTTTCTTCTTTCTATTTATTGTCACCATACACTTCTTTTCTGGGCTACAGACCTGCTCTACATATAGTCATCACCGAGGTGTTGCCTTGTAGTTTGTAGATGTTGGAAAAACAATAGATATCACCCTTCTTGTATGTGATAAGTTGGACCATACTACACTAAAGCCTGCCATACACCCACCGAGCGGCGGCCACCAACCAATGGGCGTGCGCACTCACCGCCGTCGGTCGGCGGCAAAGCTTGGCCGGCCAGAGAACGGACATGTCTGGTGTTCTCTGGCCGATGCCCGCCAATGCCATTAACTTCAATGAAGACCGGCATCTTCATTAAAGCTAAAGGCTGGCACACAAAGGGTGCCCGCCGATGCTTACAGCTCGGGAATGCAGCGTGATGACGTCATCACGCTGCACACCAGAGCTGATTGCACCAGCTGTCGGCCCCCACTCGGTGTGTGTGTGTGGGGGGGCCTTAACATATGGTGATATACCCCAGATTACAGACATTTGGCTTAAGAAGCACTTACAAGAACAGAGCCACGGCCCTAACTTCAGTGTCACACAGTAGGGACAAAATTAAAAAGTCACGGGGCAACCTTGATGTTCATTAATGAAAAGTTTGTCATCAGATGTAACAATGAATCTAAACCTCCAATTCTGGCTTCAGAGGGCAGATCGGAGGTTTCCAGTAAAAAAAAAAAAAAAAAACCTTCAAAATCCAGAGATGTGCCACCTCCCCAGTGACTTGCGCCGCACGAAAGGTTACATGGGTGGGGGGAAGGGTGAGTAGATGTCTATGCTGATGTCTACTTTCCAATATCCACATGTGCAAGCAGCCAGCCACATGTGAGTAGGGTGACGCTCCGCCCCTCTTCTGATTTAGATCTTGATTGGTGGATAGAGGCAGCATGATGCTGGATGCTGCCATCTTTCTGCCTGGAGGATCGGACATGGTGGCGCGGCAGCTGAGCAGGCAGGACGTTTACATCCGCTTTAGTTTTTCTTAAACATTAAATCTGGAGTTAAATATAACCATATGGGTTGGGCACCCCCACCTCCCAGTGTCAGCACTGAATTCAGGGTGGTGGGTCCTGCAAGAAGAGCGGAGGACACCCTAGGCCCTCCTCTTCCAGAGTTTAGCTCAGGGTTACTGATGATGATAAACAAATCAAGGTACATTGGGGCTTACCATTGGGGTGGTTAAATAAAGTGTATAAAATGATATTAACAACAATGTATAATTACACCTCTGTGCTACTTTATCAGTGGGTGGTCCAGTGTTCAGAAAGTGGGCTCCGTAGTCCCTATGTAAACAACGCAATTTCATATTTTACATAGTTGAGAAAAATTTCCCTCCAAGTCACATTTAGTAAAATAATGTACCTGTTCCAACTTGCACACAAGTTTAACCTCAGGACAAACCTACAGTTCCTATTTTGTATATAACTCTGGGACTGTAATGTATATATTTATTGCCGTTATATACCGCACTAAAACCGCTTGGCATTTCTCACTGACACTGATCATCCACAGGTCTGAGCTGTGCCATCCTCATTAATGTTTCATTTGTTGCTGAGAAATATTATAAATATGTAGCTCACACCACATTATATTAGACACCACCTGACATCAGTATCTTTTGTCTATGGAAGATTACATTTTATTAAAGAAAAAAACGAAACGATTGACACCAGCTCAATAACCACTCTGCCAGTGGGAGCTGGGTTTAGTTCTGCCATGTTTTACAGGTTATTGGGAATAATGATGCTTTTTTTCTGTTTTGCTTCCCACAAAGCTGTACCTGAAACGCCAAGTTGAATTTCTCAGTAGTGTGGAGGGCCAAATATATAGAAACGGTGTTCTGCAGCTAACGAGCACTTGTCATGGTTCATAGCGGATGGGAGGGATATACGCTGCAGAGCTGTTTTAATGACCTGTGTTTAACAGCCTCTGTTCTAGATTTCTTTGCATTGCAGGGAATTGAACAATGCAGATGGGGGTTAGAATGGGCTTGCCTAATAGGAAAGGATCTGTTAAGGCCCCTATACACCTTAAAATCTTACCATACAATTTCTGTACAATCAGCTTTTCTTCTACCAAAACCATGTAATATGAGGATCTTTCTAAACCTTCCAATCACATGTATTCTATCAGGGAGGCCACTATACTACATAGCTGTTGGTAGATCTAATGAAAATTGTATGGAGTGATCTAAAGGTGTGTGGGGGGCTTTAGCTAGTCATGGTTTTAACATAAGGATTGGAAAGGGATGGGTCAAAGTGTTTAATGTGTGGTTGGACATTGCAGAAAATATATATATACTGGCAGACCTCTTCGGATTCAGCTAAATTGTAAGAGAACATAGTATAATAAAGATATCAATGTGGACATCAAATATTCTCTGCTAACTTATTGTATGTTCTAGTTCACTGCAAGATATTTGACTAGACTCCACCTGTGTTTTATAAAAAAATAAATAAAAAAAAAGACATGGATGCATTATGGCTCCTGGGCCATATCAGGCCCATTTAGTCATTGAATCAGGCCTTTTGTCACTGCTTGTTCTGCTTTTTCATAGCAGTAAGTGGAGATAATGCCTAGAGGTTGATTGTTATGGTCTCCTTTTAGAGGCCATAGTCTGCCCATGTCTGGAATAGAAAGTTTACTCTCCAAAGCCTTTCTGATGGAAAATGTAATAATGTAATCTGTTAAAATTTCCCACCAATGCTGGGAGGACATGGGACCTGGTGGCCCTAACAGGCTCTTTGCTCATCCCCTCTGTCAAATTTAAAGGCCATGTAGCCCATCTGTCAGGGCATATGTAACCTTTTTTTGGGGGTGAAAAAAGTCAATTACCGAATAGTCTATGGGTGTGTCAGTGCAGCAACCCTTGCGTTGGTTATGAATGCGTCAAGATCAACATAGTGCTCTACATTGATTTTAATGCAATGGAGCACAATGTAGCAGACTAACGCATGTGGATACAGCCTCATTCATTATAATGGGCTAGATCAACATCCTTCCATTCGTGGAAACCTAGCCTTACTTGGTTTTGCATGCATGTAGGGGGTGTTTTGATGGCCCTATCGGGTCCGATCAGAGCCGATCCATATTACCTGCCTGCAGCAGCGGCTGTTCCCATGGCGTCTGCCGATCTGATCCATGCAGTACATCAACCTCGAGTTGGTGGTGGATCGGCAGTGGGCACAGCCGCTTCTGCAGGCAGGTAATGTGGATCCGCTCCGTCAGGTCCCCGCCGATAGCGTTGTTGAAACATTCCCGTAATACTTGAGTTCAATAACAGTGTATGTCCATCTTTAACCTCCCTAGCGCTCCCTACTAAGCTTGATTTTCCATCCTGCCCTCTACACATCACCGGCTTCATCGTTGACGCTGGCGATGTGGCATCTGTATCCCAGTCCACACCATCAACATGGTTTGTGGTGCGTCCCCCTGCCTCTACAGCGTTACTGATGATGCAGAAGCCCCCGTAGCCCAGAATCAATTGATGACTGCGGCATTTCAGTAGCACAGGTAAGTTTTGACGATCCCGGTTCTGGCAGAGTTTGTTTTGCAAACAAACTCTGAACAAATTGGGTTCGTCTCAAATGCTAAGAGTTGCTCTCAGTATTCAGGAGTATCAATGTGATGAGCTTTGGGTGGCAGATCTGTGTCTTCCAATTCATATCATGTCCTTGTTCTTATCATAATCTTGTCCCCATTATATTTAATTTTGAATCAATCTCCATCCATCCATACTTTGGAATGCTATAGCAATGGAAACAAACATTTTATCTCAGGAGCTTAGAGCAAATAGGTAAACCTGTAATGTTCGAAAAAAAGTGTATGAATCATGATTTATGTAAGAAACTATTATTCAGGCTTTTCACAAAGCAATAATGAAGTCCATATGAAATGAAGACCTCACATTCTGCAGCTCTGCCCAACAAGACGGGGCCCCAGTAAAACTTTGTTATTTGGGCATGGTAGAAATTCAGGTTAGCTAGTGAGTATGATCATGTGGATAAGGTCAAAATTCTGTCCCACTACATTTTGAATATATTAAGGTTTGTTTGGAAACTAAATCATAAACAGATTTCTCCGCAACATGCAACAACATTGCATAATAATGACACACGAGATGATTATTTCCCAGCAAATTAGTTCAGATGGAATGCTGACAGGATGCGATCCTAGGAACTTTTCCCAGTAAATGTTTTAGGCATATACAGGAGAATGTATCTGTATGACCATGTTATGTCACAATACTGATAACTTGCCCTGAACATTTTGTTACCATATTTCTGCCCGATAAGACACACTTGTGGTTTTGGGGAGGAAATGAAGCAAATAAAAAGACTCTTTCACACACAGAGTGAATATATAGCACCTTTACAGACAAGATTGCCTGGTAGTTTTCCAGGAAACAATAATGTAAATGTACTCTAAATGAAACCTAAAGAGACTACAGACCATTAACCTGACACCCCCGGGGTGGTAGGTTCCTGACCTGAGAAATGCTAATGCATGTTCCAGCAGGGTTTGCAGGGATCGAACATTATGTTATTTTGATATTAACTTGGAGTAGAGGGCAGCGTTAGTCCAACTCACATACAGTGCAGATGGAAGAGCTGCCTGTGGGCAACTCTCCGATCCACCTCTGCCACTGTGTGTGAGTTGGGCTCAAGCAGCCAAGCTTACAGACAGTGACACAGATTCAAATTAAAGATCTGACCGCTGTGATCGATAACACAATGCATCGGCTATGTGTGTGAGCTGGCAGCTCTTCTGTTCATAAGCAATGAACTACAAATCTTACATCTGACAGCTCCTCCGCCTCCCCCAGCCAGGAGAGTGAAGGCGCAGCTTCGCACTATACGACACCGGCATTCCCCCATCTAAATTTTTGGGGAAATGTATGTCTAATGGTGTGCAAAATAACACTATTAAAACAAGATACAAGCGTTGGGCCTATAAGGTCATTTTAAATCATTGATTGGTCAGAAACCTGAAGTTGCACAAGCCATTCAAATGGAAGATCGATCTAGCAAAAGTTTAACCTTGTGCATGTACTTAAAGCAATGGGGGTGGCGTTGCTGTTTTATAGCACATCCCTGACATCGTATTTGATGTGTAGGGGGGGGGGGGGGGGGCAATGGAGGGCACAAAATTGCAGCACATTTCAATGTAAAAAGGTATGCCATCGGTAAACCACCCAGGAGGTTAAACCCAATAAAAATTTTGTTTCTGTGGACTCTAGCTGCTCAAACAAGTCTTTTTGTATAGGTTTGCATATTGACCACCAAATGAACTATTGATTACAATTTTCAAACATGTCCGATCACCACTCAATCCATTTATGTTTGGGGGTCCCCGACGTAGCAGATAGACTTACCTGTCTATCTTCACCTGTCTGTCTTCATTGCACCGACCCGATCCGCCGGTGTCAGGCTGAACGTAGTCGAGTACGTTCAGCCTGTACACCGGCGGATGTCTAAACAGACCATCCGCCGGCAGGCTGAGTCTATGGGGTACGTCGGGACCCCTGCTTAGCGTATACGCTTAGCGGAGGGCTCCCGACGTACAATGGAAACAAAGCCTAAGGTTTTAGGACAAATATAAATATTTCATGTTTTATTCATTACCATCAGGGTTTTATTTTGAAATAATGTTTACTCTAACCCATATTGAACTTTGTTTTTTCTTTCAGGTACTGTGCGAATATGGAATGGTTCACGTCACATCAGAGAAGAGTGGTAGCAGTACCAAAGATTACTGTATTCTGTTTAATTCAGAATGGGCTCATTTGCCTCATGACCTGACCAAAGCTGTGAGTAACATTTTACATCCTTGCATACTATAGCTGTATATAACTTAATTGAAGGTCTGGTGCATCTCTGGATCTTTTAAGTATTCTGATGTCGATTTTATTAGGCTAAGGGCTCTTTCACACTGTCATCATGTGATTTGCTGCTATAATGCGGATCTCGGATCACTGTGTGCTGTGGTTCCATCAATACATCCTGCAGTGCATTGACATTTTATTTTCCCTCCATTGGTTTCACAGTAGGGGTAATCCCATAAAGTGCAAAGCATGAACGAGCCCTAGTCGCATTTTTTTTCTCATCTGCTCTTTAAATTGTCCATGTCTGTGACATATTTATTAATAGAGTGTGACCATTTTCCTTTTAGTTTTCTATCTGCAGTGTCTAGGCATAAAGCCATATAAGGCTTCTAATTCCATATATCATTTGCTGTGTAGTCAAACCGTTAGAAAGGTTTCCATCGCTAATTATAATTAGTTGGCAACAGGCAAAGGCAAGTTTTTTTTCTAGCAGTTTTAAACTAAAACAAAAATACACACATACAAGAAATAAGCCCATTACTTACCTGTCAGCAGTTTAGATCCTGGAAAACTGCTACACAAAAACAAATAAAATGACTTGCCTTCTTCATGTTTTATCTGATGATGGGAACATGTTGATTGAGGGCAGAGAAGCCACTTCCCGATCTATTTTCTCCGGGCAGCAGCTAACAACAACCCCCCCCCCCTTCTCCTTCACAGACAGAGACTCCTTCACAGCTTCAGTGTGGGGGGGCACTCAGCTAGATCGTGTGAAAAGAGGCTTCTCTCTCCTCTCTTCACAAAGTCTCACAGATGTGATGCTGACACAGGGGCTTGTTACGTCCTGCCTAGGCAAGACGTCACACAGTGGGAGGGGCTGCCTCTAAAAAGACACCCCTCCTGCTGTCAGAATCAGTTTTTTTTTTAAGTTGGTTTAGCTGAGTTCAAGCTGATACTGCAGAGAGACCTAACAAGTGGTAGGTCTGATTTAAGTTTGTAGCATGTTATGTGAATAACCCCATCTAATCAATATAGTTTTAGCTTGTTATATCATTATGCTAAGGATGCATTGTTGTCAGTTAATCCTAAAACAAAAAAAAAGAAATTAAGAAAATGCTTATGGTACGGTGGGAGTTTGCATGAATGAGTACACATTGGGCAACACCCCCTTCAAACTAATAGAGAATGTTCTATAATTGCTGTCAGAACACGAACATGCTACATAGTGTAAGTAATGCTATCTCAGTAGCTAACTGAAACACACATAAATAACCTATACTAAGGTAATAAAATAAGCCTGGTTTTCTTGTCATGTATCATTATGTAATTTTTTGCTGTTGCCAGAAGTATATTTAGTAATATAGATTTCCCTTATAAATATTTTTAAATATTTTTTACAGGTGCATCAAGTACCCCAATAAATAAGGGGATGTGTGTGTGTTGCTGTCTTGCATCCTTTTTGGGAATTATTAGTAAAATAGTTATTAGTGAAACACAAGGAAGGACGCAATGAGGATGCAGATAGAAGTGAACTAATATAGAAGTTTAAAATATAATCTATAAAATCAGACTTTCTGATGCCTTTTTTAAAATGAATGAACAAAAAAGGTCTGCTGCTGCTGTGTGTGTCCTAACGTTTTATGTACACTAGTGAAAATATGTAGGGAAGAATATCTTCATATAGGTGGCCCTGTATCATTATCAGCATGGAAGACTCTTTTCACCATGCACCCAGAAGATTGTGATTTGAAATGAATGGACAAGGAATCAGATGTAAAGATGTGCAATCTGCTTTAGCTGTGCCATCAGCACATAATGTCACTACAATAGCTAAACTGCTTAGCTAGTTTGTTGTGATCCAATGCTGAAACACAGCTATGTTGCAGCATCAGTTCACTATTGTTGTGTAAAAGAGCTTCGATTTAACCTCTTTTTGGATGGCAGGGACTGAGGTAAACTACTCTTTCTAATGTGTAAAAAATCCATTTTATGGTTTGATTAAATACGTAATATTTTTTCCTGACTTTAGGCCTTGCTTCATCTTCAAGATCAGACTGCATCTGTGCTTTGTTCCCCTGCCGATGTCCCTGATGGTGGCTTCAGTAATCAAATCCCTATGGTTATGAGGGGAAATTGCACTTTTTACGAAAAGGTGCGACTGGCACAGATCAATGGCGCACGTGGGCTACTGATAGTCAGTCGGGAGAGGCTGGTGAGTATTTATGCATAATATAGTCCAGTATAGATGTCTCGCTGCCGGACCGATTTCTCGTGAGAACACATTTTCAGATATGACACTTTATAATGCTAACCTGAATATTTCATCTGTAAAAATGTGATAAAACAAGTGGTCCCATTGTGAAATTCCTGTTAAGTCTTTTGTACTTTTGTACTACATAGGGGTTTCTACTCCCCAGCCTCCAATTGAATCCCAAGCACTACCCCAAATACCCCTTACAAGTGGTATAATTGTGGGATTTGTAGGACTGTGTGTGTAAGCACACCATTGTCAAACTCCAAACTGCAAAAACATATACCCTTGGATACACATACCCTAGCTTTTCCAAATCAAGCTCTCTGGCCCCATTCACACCTGTAACATCCCATGGGGTATAATACAAACACATTTGATGTGCTTTATCACGTGTTGTCCAGCATGCATTCAAATAGAAAGTTGTAAGGCTTAACAAATCCATCCTTGATAGCCAGGATGGCAATAAATTGGATACAGTTCAGTCATTATTTTTTTCCTCTACTAGATGTTGAATGAGAACCCTACTCCAACCCTAAATGTCTGAAATATAGTTGTGGAAAGTTAATACAGCTCTATATTTCAGTCAATGATTATAGCATGGCTTATATTGTCTTTAATAGAGTGATGGCATACCTGTTCTATATGGTATTGATTTGGTTATATCTTTGTGGCTCAGCTGTAAACATTATTGCATTGGTAACCGGTAAAAGATCATCACATCCTCGAAATTTGTAATTGTTGTTTATTTACAGTATGTTTTGACATTCTTTCTGAGATGCTTGTGACCACTTTATGAAAATACTTGGGAACCAGCAGATCAACAGACCATAGAGTCAAACGCAAAGTACATAAAACAGATATCATAAGATTTTATAAGTTCTGAGGGCGATAGTTCAGTGTCATGTAGTGAGGCAAACTAAGATCAACATAACTTGTAGATCAGGGTTGTCCAAGTCGGTGCCCAATGGCCTTGTTATAAAATTTCATATTGTAACCCCCTGATGTAGACTTACTATTTCCCTGCAAATATAAATATTAGACAGCAGTCAGTTGATTCAATTTAAGTTAAGAAAGATGATGGGTAGTTGCGCACAACCTTTAGCAGTGATTACACAGCTATAGT
>CM070032.1:141311642-141322953 GCA_036250615.1 Ptychadena robeensis | reverse complement strand
ACTCCTCACTTGGAAGCTGTGTGAGACAGGCTGCTTCTCCCCAGCTTGTGGCGTGTTGTTGGGGATGGGGATAAGCTGGGGATAACGGTCCCCATTGAACAGGAATCGATGTGCCCATGTGGTGCACATTGATTTCCGTTCAATTGATCCCCGATCAGTGACAGCGTGGTGCCTAGCTTAAGGAAAAAGCAGCAGCATCTTCTACCTAACTTCCTTACTCCCTTTCTCTGCTTTAATTGCCCATTACAGTGTTCTGTGGGTACTAGCCAGTAGTTCTGTGGGTAATGTATGATGCCTTCCTTTCCTTCAATGGATGGTACAATACATTAGCATATTACATACAGAGGAGTCGGAGTCGAGGAGTCGGAAGAATCTGAAACTGAGGAGTCGGAGTCGGGGAATTTATCGACTGACTCCACAGCCCTGGTAGTAACTGCAATCCTTTGTGATGGGCGAACACCCACACAGAGCCCAGCATCATCTGCACAGAGGCTGCTGGTGGCCTGTGTGGGTGTACATCCATCTCTGTGCTGGTTCTGTGTGCTGTGTCTGGTCTCCGGGCAGGTGATCGCTCTTCTTGGGTGTAAAGCATCCCTACCATAGACATGCTTTGTGTGCTCTTTCCTAGGCATGATAGAGTGACACCTACAGGAAGCAGTGGTAAATATACTACCACTAACTAAGAACTCCTTGTTCTAAACATGATATACATGGTACTGTATTAGCTATACTGATACCTGTATGTGTCACTCAAGGCTGCATGGCGATGGAGCAGCTACATTTCCCACTTAGGCTTATACTTGAGTCAATAAGCTTTCTCAGTTGCCGTTGGTAAAATTGTGAACCTTGGCTTATATTCGGTCTGCCTATACTCAAGTTTATACAGTATATTTATGGTACATTAATGCATTTACATGTTTCATATAAGAACTTTAGACAATATCCTGCTATAAATGTTATATATTTCTTATCAGAATTCCAGACAACAATCTTCCATACTTTCACAATCGACCACCTGTATGGAAACTTCTGTTGGCTTCATTCTGTATTGCTGTCAGTGTTTTATGGGGAGTGTATCGAAATGAAGATCAGTGAGTATTTAAAAGTAGCACCTTGAATGTTTGGGGATTTTTTTTAAGCAATTTAGAAATCTGCGATGGTAAATTATTTTATTTTTTAGGTGGGCTTGGATCCTTCAGGATATTCTTGGCATAGCGTTTTGTCTATACATGTTGAAAACCATCCGTCTACCCACATTTAAGGTAAAATCAATGCTTAGTGTTAAGTTAGAGCAGACATAGAATGCAAATGCATGCAGTTTTGTGATAATAATGTTTTTTAACTGCAAATTATATATATGACCTGGTATCAGCCGCTTGTGACCCACGTACCTTACAAAAGATCTGGAGCGTGAGGAACCAATCAGTTTATGTGCTGCCAAAAACAATGCACTTGAAAGGGAAAGCTTATTGACACTTAAGCCAGGCATACACGGCTCGAGACTATACAAAAATCGAGCAGACATTGGTTTCTTCTAGCGGGATCAATCGATCCCACTCTAAGAAAAAAAGGGCCCTATGGAAAAGTGGGGTCCGGTAGATACTCCCTGACTGGGGTTTGAGGCGCAAATCAAATCAAAATCTATATTGAATATTGTATTTTGAATAAAAGGTCTTTATTACATCAAGCAGGACCAGAATGATAAAATCACAACATATAATGCAGTCCAATAAAATTGTAAAACATACTTTCATAGATCATACTGTGGCTCTTGCTGGTTCATTATGAGCCACAGTATGATCTATGCTGTGCTGTGCCTCGATTCCCCTTTTAATCAAGGAGGTTCAGCACAGCTCGAGGGTTACATGTTTGTACAGGCATCGACCCGTGTATGGGGGGCTGCAGAGGGTCAATATTGTGCAACCCCAGTGTTTTGCCTTTCCGCCCCCATCGGCGTCATCGATGGGGGCGGAAAGGCTCTGTGTGCCTGCAGCTCTGTAAAAATGCTGCAGGCACACAGAGTCAGCGGTTGCGCCTGATTCCGGAACGGGCGCAGTTTGAATCACGATCAGACTGCGCCAGTACTTGCTTCTGGCGTAACACTAGGGAGGTTAAACTGGCCATAGATGCTATGCTTGGTGGCGTTTATCGAACAATCAACCCCAGCATGATGACATCATCATGCCATGGTCAATCGTTTGAAATACACCATTTGCGATTTGACAACTTTGGATGGGGACCCTTGTCCCCATTCAAAGTGCTGGCAATCGACCAGAGAAAAATTTTGTTCTCTGGCTGATCGAAGATTTGTGCGAGTACGAACGGTTGCTCCAGGTGGGTGTGTTCATTTTGCGATTGATCACCAAACGATCACCCCGAATGTGCATGGTTATCATTCGCAAAATCGGCAACAGATTGAAGCGCTATGGCCGGCTTTGGAGGTAAAGAAAGAAAAAAACATTTTAAAAACATTTTTTTTTACACTTGTTTTCTTTTCTTTTGATTTGGATTGGATAAAACATTTATCCAAATCCAAATAAAAAACTAATGGAAACTAATGGAAAACAATTATCTAAGAGAAAAAAAAAATTTCTGTACCTTTTTAAATTTCAAATCTCCCGCCCGGGCTGTGACGTCATCGGCACACAAGTGCCGATCACGGAAATAGCCGGAGAGATCGGCTATTTCCGGAGGCACTCGTGTGCAGCCGGAGATGATCCCACTAGCAGAAACGCTCAGCGGGAGCGTTTCTGCTAGCTGGATCCACTTTTGAACTGGATTAGAGAAAGACATTTCTATAATCCAGTCCAAAAGTTAAAAAAAAAAAAAATATTTAAAACCGGGAAAAAAAAATGTTTTCTTTAAGACCGGGTCCCGCCTCTGTGACGTCATTCGGAGACCCGGAAGAAGCCGGCGAGGACGTCAATGGAGGCGGTAGCCTGACCAGGTAAGCTCCCGCGCTGTGCCCGAACCCAGTTCGGGAGTATCGATAGTTGCAGTGTCCCTTTGCCCGAACGGGGTTCGGGGATAACACTAGGGAGGTTAAAGAATGGTTATCATCAGACTAGGTCTAGCTGGAAATATGTTCTCCTGTGGAAATTGTACTGAAATTTAATATTGAATCAATTTTTGGTTGTGTTTTTGTAACATATAATGGGCTATTTACTTTGATCTTGTAAGGGCTGAAGTTCTGCTAGTTCACAGCCATTCTGGTTACCAACAGGTTTAATAAAATCTACAATAGTTTTCTTAATATAAAATTTGTATGATTTAAATCTTTTATAGAATTGTTTTCTGCATATAGGAATATTATTCAAATAAACCAGTTAAAAAAAAATGCATTTCCTAAACTGAAACAGCTGTCTTGTACTCATTCATTCTTATTTTACCTTTCAGAGCTGCACTTTACTCCTGTTTGTTCTATTTGTGTACGACGTATTTTTCGTGTTCATCACTCCATTCCTTACAAAGGTAAAACCTGAGTTATGGGATGAGGGGATTTTTCAGATTTTCCCAATTACTATCTTGAAGTAAATGAAAGCCATTAAGTATGTAATTCAACCAAAAGGCAAAGACTCCTATGTAGGGCTTATTGGGTAGAATCAAATGGGTTCTTGCTTTAAATCAAGTGAAAATTGGGCCATGTATGGCTACCTTTTTAATTGTTGTAAGATTTCTCCTTCACGATCCTACCCAGCAAGATAATGAACATGCTCTCTACACTCAGGTCTTGTCCTCTTCGGTTGTGTAACAATCCATCCAGCTGGATCTCTATTTAATGACTGGGTCTAACATTTGCACATAGACTAGACATGCACCTGATTCAGCATAAGTTGGCCCAGGTGTCATTTGTCTAGGGTTCAAAATATGCTATATGATAATTGTCACTATTATTAATATGACAGCAATGATAACTGATATTTATCACACATTTGTCTAGTGAATGAGCATTCTAGTTAGTGACTAGACCCCACTGTGATTTATTGAATAGAATTTGCCTCTTCATCCTTTTTCAGAAATTTGTTGTTTTGTTTTTTTGTTTTTTTTTACAGAGTGGGGAAAGTATCATGGTGGAAGTTGCTGCTGGCCCATCAGATTCAAGCACCCAAGAAAAGGTAAGAAAGGTCGTGTTCTACAGAAATATATTTAATATTCAATCTATAAAAATGACAAGTATGTATGAAGAATTTGAAAAAGTACTCCTATATGATAATGTGTAAGACCAATTTTCTGATTCAGAATAGCCTGAATCCTGTACTAGGTATTGAAAAAAAAATTCTGCCGTATAATAATATTGCAAACCCTATTACATCTCATTTCAAAAAGCATATATGTATTACCATAAAAAGGTCATATTGGCGTTAAGGCCCCTACACATGTACCAAGTGAGTGCCGACAGAGCAGATCAGATCTCTCTTATGAGTCAATCATATGTATTAGAGCAGATTCACCAGGCACTCAGGCTGCAGCCAGCAAATGCGCTCGCAGATCCCCTAGATAAGGACCCTATGGCGGTCCTATCTTGTGAAAGACTGAAAACATGGTCATTCCTGAACCATGTGAATTTAGCCTTACTGGATCTAGCCTGGACTGATACAAGCTTTCCAGCATACTGGTGGAAGTAGTCAATACGATGGTAGCAGTGTGGCCATAGAAAGGCACATGTGGTGTGCAACAGTATTTTGTTACATTGTAACCTTTAATGGAGCTGTTGTTTAGGTGCCTTTTGGTTAAAGGCCCTCCATACACCTTACAATCTTACCATACCATCTGTGTTCTATCAGGAAGAAGCCGGCATTACATAATTGTCGGTAGATGGAAATTGTATGGAGTGATCTAAAGGTATATGGGGGCATTACTGATAATCATTTACACCGTTATACCCAATACACTTGCCTAAATAGTTAATGCCAAGACAGGAGGGACCCATGGATGCACCATGTCCTAAAAAGCTCAGACATCTATTTTTAGAAATGTTGTACCTATTAAAGCCTAAAGCCCCCTATACACGATTTTTCGTACGGACGAAAAATGGGTCGGGACCACTTCGGACCTGTCTGTAAATTTTGGCCGATCTGCTGTTAATAAATAGTGTCGGGCCAATCAATCGGTGATCATTCGAATTCCGATTTTTCGTGCCAGCCGACCGACCATAAAAAATTTTTTAATCAACTTTTATTAAACAAATTTGCATCCTTATACAGCCAACAAATAGAATAAAAAAAAAAGTCATACAGTACAAAAGTGCACAATGTCAAAACATAATAAAGCACACAATTCAAACAATACAATTAGTTACAACCCATTATACAAGGTAGTCCCTTATTCATTTGGTCTTAAAGGGAGGATGAATAACCTGGTCAAAAACGCTGTTGAATGCTCAGTGCCGTTTCCCAGCAGTACCAAACCTTAAGGTATTTTGCAAGGGCACCTCTGCGAGTGTAGATAATTTTTTCTAGTCTGATTAGGGATATCACACTATCAAGCCACTCCTGAAGCTTGGGGCTCGTAGGACGAGTCCAATGTACCAGAATAAGTCTACGAGCCTGGAACAGGACTTTAGTAATAGCCGTAGCAGCATGTGCATCTTCTGTCACTGAGGAAATAACACCCAATACACATATCAGGGGATCTGGGGGTACAGTGAGATGCATGACATTGGAGATGAAGGTCAAAACATCTCCCCAGTATTTTTTCAATTTTGGGCACCTCCACAGCAGGTGTAGAAGATCTCCATGATCTCTTGCACATTTATGGCATATAGGATCAGGTAAGTGACCCATAGAAAACAAACGTTTTGGGGTATAATGTGCACGTAGCACAATGTATAACTGTGAGGACCATAACATTTTAGGTGAAAATCGGATGACCCGATCAGACGAAAAATCGGAACATGTATGGGGGGCTTCATTTTGTCTTTGTTGCTTGACAGCAGTGTAATTTCGAGTATTATTCTGCTTCTATAGTCAATCCCTCCAACTATGCTGGGTACATGCTGTGCACAACAGTGTACATAGCATGGTGTAACTGACAGCAGGCAGCAATATTTGCTAC
Source organism: Ptychadena robeensis (assembly GCA_036250615.1). Lineage (NCBI taxonomy): Eukaryota > Metazoa > Chordata > Amphibia > Anura > Ptychadenidae > Ptychadena > Ptychadena robeensis. Next base: position 141,316,899 of record CM070032.1, on the reverse strand, counting down.
TCATTATAAATAAGCCCCTTAGAACCTGTATCTTTTCTAGGCTCCTTTTGTGCATGTGATATAAAAAAAAAATGCAATTTCCTAAAAAATAAAGGCTGCAGGATTTTTGTAGACAAACGAATGTTGAGACTTGCTGTCTCCTGTACTATTTGTAACTGCATTGTCTCCCTTTAGATCGTTTCCTGCCTCTGTTGATCTTTGTTTTTTTACATGTATTTAAAAAAATATATATATTTGTGCTCTTATTTAGCTTCCCATGGTTCTCAAAGTGCCAAGATTAAACTCTTCACCCCTGGCTCTGTGCGACAGGCCATTCTCTCTTTTGGGTTTTGGGGACATTTTGGTACCAGGTAAGATTACCTAAACCAGTATTTGTAAAAATGTCATGTTATTTTGTCATCAAGAAAATAAATGACCTCCAAAAACATGAATAACCGTAAAACCAAAGTACTATAAATAGTAAAAATATTACAAGAAATGGTGTCTTATTATTTTTTGAGAAACTAACCCCCCACATTTTCGGTCACTCCTTTATTTCTTACAGTATCTCCTCCAGTCTTTTTTATGGGGGTATCTACCACTTAAACAGTTCTTACAATATGTTCTAGTCAATTGGTATGGTGTGTATATATACCATATATACATCATTCCATAAAAAAGCTGATTTCAGTGTAGGGAACCTGGAATCATTTGTACCTGGGGAAAATAAGACGGGTAAAATATATATCTCGACTTGACTAAGTTGGATGGGGTGATCTAACTGAAATGTTAGATAATGTACGTACTGGTTCTTCCTCTGCAATTGCAGATATCTTCTTTTGTGTTTGTTTTCTCTTTTAGGGCTTGTTTCCACATTCATCGCTTGCCAACATTGGGGGAAAAATAAGCAGAGAGAATTAATGGGACAGGATCCAATGCTGCCTTAACAAAGCGATGTGCCCATGCTGTCATTGTGGTGACGCTGGGGGTCGCCATGAATGACAAGTGACAGGTCCACTGAATATCAATAGACCCTGGATGCTCAAAAAACTGGCAATCTACTGGTTGAACAGCATGAACTTGTCATGCCAATGGCCCATGCCACCTTGTAGAAACAAATCCTTATTCTGCTATATAAATTTCTCTACAAAGAAAGCCCCCCATACACACTTAGATTTTTCGACCGACCGGCAAATCGATGAAAGCCATTACGGACATGTAATTCTTAGATTGGTCTAATACTTTAGACGGGGACACAGTATCCCCATCTAAAGTATGGGTATGTCTCCTCAGCTCCTGTCTGCAGCTGCCTCCTGGTTCTCTCCCTGTAAGGGGCAAGGGGAGATGCTAGCAGCTCTCTTCCCTCTACCCTCGTGGTAGGCTGACAGCCGGCATGCTGTCTGCCAGGTCTCCCCAGCTAGAGGGACCTGCCGGACAGCGCACAAAGTGTACCCAGCCCGATGTTTCCGCAGATTGACCATGCGTGATGACGTTGATTGGGTCACAATCTAAACGTGTATGGGGGGCTGAACTCATACTTCCACCTAGTATTGTGAATTGATTCTTTCTGGCATCGGCAATGACGCTTATTTAGTGTTTCCCAATAGAAGGTGGCAGTATGAGTCCTTTATAGTCGAGTCCAGAAAAGAGAGAAGTCACAGTTGGATCCAGGAGTTACTGACTGAAATATAGGTCAGGTCTAGGTTAAATTGAATAGATTTTTTTTTTTAAATATACGGTCACCAATTTCTGATATCTACAATATATAGAATAAAGATTCTTTATTGGATCTCCTGAAAAATAACAGCATTTTTATAACTTAAAGAATCTGATCACTGTTTTAATTTTTTTATTGTACCTTCTACAGGACTTCTAGTGGCTTACTGTCACAGATTTGACATTCAAACTCAGTCCTCAAGGATCTACTTTCTAGCCTGCACCATAGGTATATTTCTTTTTGGTTATATGAAGTCTTTGTTATATAGCAACATGTATTATTTGAAGAAACGTGTACTAAGTGACCAACGAAGGCTGGCAGCAATGATGGTGTTAAACTGTGAACAGATGGTATATCACCCTATAAATATAGTTTCTGTAAAAAGCTTGAGCTTATGTAAGGCTGTTCCCTTTTTTTTTTCTTTTTTTTTTTTTTTGGTGAGGATACCACAGGATTCTTCACACAACCCCCCATAATGATAGCGTGAAAATTGATTTCTGCAAATTTATTCAAAGTGAAAAAAAATTGAAAAAGCACATGTACAGAAGTATTCACAGCCTTTGCCATGAAACCCCAAATTGCGCCCATGTGCATCCTGTTTCCCCTGATCATCCTTGAAATGTTTCTGCAGCTTAATTGGAGTCCACCTGTGGTAAATTCAGTTGATTGGACATGATCTGGAAAGGCACGCACCTGCCTACAGTTGACAGTTCATGTCAGAGTACAAACCAAGCATGAAGTAAAAGGAATTTTCTGTAGATCTTGGAGACAGGATTGTCTCAAGTGAGCACAGTGACTTCCATCATCCATAAGTGGAAGATGTTCAAAACCCCCAGACTCCTGGAGCTGGCCTGCCATCTAAACAGAGTGATTGGGGGAGAAGGACCTTAGTCGAGAAGGTGACCAGGAACCCGATGGTAGAGTGGCCAGACAGAAGCCACTCCTTGGTAAAAGGCACATGACAGCGCACCTGGAGTTTGCAAAAAGGCACCTGAATTACTCTCAGACCATGAGAAACAGAATTCTCTGGTCTGATTGAATGCAGACTGGGGCGGCACTTCATCTTTCAAAAGGACAACCACCCTACGCACACAGCCAAGATATCAATAGAAGTGGCTTCAGAACAACTCTGAATGTCATTAAGTGGCCCAGCCAGAGCCCAGACTTGAATCCTATTAAACATCTCTGCAGAGATCTTAACATGTCTGTGCACTGATGCTTCCCATCCAACCTGATGGAATTTAAAGGTGCTGCAAAGAGTAATGGAAGAAACTGGCCAAGGATTAGATGTGCTGAGCTTGTGGCATCATATTCAGAAGACTTGTAAGGCTGTAATTGCTGCCAAAAGTGCATCAACAAAGTATTGAGCAAAGGCTGTGAATACTTATGTACACATGCTTACTCTGTGTTTTTATTATTAATACATTTGCCAAAACCTCAAGTAAACTTTTCTCACATTGTCATTATGGAATGTTATGTTTAATAAATTCAAACCATTTTGGAATGAGTCTATAACATAACAAAATGATGAAAAAGTGATGCGCTGTGAATGCAGAATGAACAGGGATTCGTTTCAACCACTAGGGAGGTTAATGGTAGGAGCGCAAACATTCTGAAAAAAATCTTTCAACTATATTCTATTATATCCTTTAAGAGGCCTAATATTTGTGTACTACTTGTTCTCCCAATGATTGGATCCCTTTGTAATCACTGGGTCTTTCAGTCCTTTTCACATGCAGCAAATTATGTTCATTTATGTTTCATATTATCTTTAAACATTCCTGCTAATTATTTTTTTTATTTGTGTGCAGCCTATGGCATTGGCCTTCTGGTGACTTTTGTGGCACTCGCTCTTATGAAGAGGGGCCAGCCTGCTCTTCTCTATCTAGTTCCCTGCACACTACTTACAAGTTTGGCTGTGGCACTTTGGCGAAAGGAACTGCCTATGTTCTGGACCGGCAGCGGCTTTGTGGTGAATACCTGTTTGATATGACTGTCTTCAAGAAATACTAATGTTTTTAAACACTTTATAAGATAAAGTTAAGTAATCTTTTGCAGAATTAACACAGATCATCATATTTGTGTTCTCAAATGTTACCTTTTTGTATGTGTTTTGTCTGTGTTAAAGGCAATTTGTCTTGAAGCATAGCCTTCATTCTCTGACTTATGCTGTTCTGGAACTCGAGACAAGTCAGGACTTGGCTGCTTCTATGACTGATTACATTGATGTATTGCTGTAGGACAGCATTTGATTAAAATTTTAAAGACCTAATGCTGTGATGCTAAAATTCTGCTTACTATCTCCATCCGACCCAAAAATGCATGAAATATGTGATCACATGACATCTCTTACAATTTTCCTGTTTCAGGTCTGAGATTCTTCTTTGGGTGTTCATATCAGTACCTGGATAATATTGCTACTTCATATTGGTGATTTAGTCATACTGGCAGTGACATATACACCCAAAGAAGATCACTTCTTCTAAAACACAGTGACCAGAAGAGGAGCAAGATCAGCCTTAGGGCTTGTGTCCACTGCTGCTTTTTCCCCACTGTGGAAACGAGTGAATGGGGCAATGTCCACTACGTATTCTGAGCAGCCTGTCTGCGTTGCTGATTTGAAGCCATGGAAACCCGCGACTTCAATGCAGCAACGCGCTGTGCCGCCAGAGACACCTACATTGAAGATCATTGGAGGGGTTTCCAAGAAGTGGAAAACGGCGCCTAAAGAAAACTGCCCTGGGAATCCGCCGGCAAATCTGCTGACACACGTCTTATTCCCTGCACTGGACAGCTGGGAATTGGCAGTGTCCAACATGGCCTTAAGGTTTATACACACTTAACATAATAGTTATACGTTATTCTTTATAATAAATGTGTGCAGCCTGTTGGACACAGTTTCTGATTGCACTGTCAAGACACATCTAATAATGGCTGTCTGGCAGGATGGCCATCGACTGATGGGGGAGAACACACTGTGGTGGCACTTGCTCCTCTCTTCTTTCCTCTTTCCATAGAATTGAAAAAGCACTGTACACACAGGGTTCTCTGGTCATTGGAAAAATCCAAAAACTATCCTAATCATTTACTAAAGTTGTAAAGCCCCCCATACACCTATAGATCTCTCCATACAATTCCCTTTAGATCTACCAACAACTTTGTAGTGCCTAGTCCTCCCTGATAGGATACATAGTGATTGGAAGGCTTAGAAAGGTCCTTGGTTTTGGTAGAAGAAAAGTTGATTGTACATAAATTGTATGGCAAGATGGTAAAGTGTATAAGGGCTTAAGAGTTTGCAGAGCTTTAGTGGAAATGTAAAAGGACTGGCCAGCAGAAGCAACCTGCAGAATTTCCCCCAAACCCATAAACCTGGCTGACCTGGGAATTGGGATTTAGCTGCATGTGCGCATGAATAGGTTTGTAATGTATTACAGTTATATAGCTTAGTTTAGTTCAACTGAAGGAAAAAAGGGTATTCCCCTCGGGTGGGACTTTAAATTAGAATGTCTTGATGATAAAGTATAATGGTCGTTCGTTACAAACTTTGTCTTTATTGTATAA
>CM070032.1:141276844-141311542 GCA_036250615.1 Ptychadena robeensis | reverse complement strand
ATTGTTGTTCTTGTGGTAGTTTGTCCAAGTATCTCGATACCATTTTCACTCCTAGCTCGTAGGGAATGCTGGAGCTGGAGTTATATAGCTTAGTTTAGTTCAACTGAATATAGTAATGTTGTAGGCAATTTACCAAAAATATTAATGGTGATACAACATTTTATTAATGAACTCTACTGTATGTGACTATATAATACTAATTATGTATTACATTATTGTATAGTCAAGTATGAAATGTACGTATGTGGATGTCAAACATCTAGTCACATATAAGAATATAAAATATATGTTTTCTCTAAATGGAATTTTGAAATCAGCTCAGGTGTGGTTCACCTCAGGCTCTGCATGAATATAGAGACCATTTCACATTCATTATATGGTGACAATAGAAAACCCCAAAGCAATGCACCTGTGTACATAACTTAATAAAGTGCCAGTTACTTCTGGCAAATATGACACTTCTGTGTCATATTTAATATGACTGTAAGTCAATGCCTCACCCAGTGGATGTTTAAACCAACAAAATAATCCTCACAGAACCAGATATTCACCATACATCAAAGGTTAGTACTGTTTTATTCTGGTTTGCCTCGACAGCAAGCTGGTGGATAGGCTGTCTAAATAATAAGATCTGTTCCTTTCTTTTAGATTGTTTTAATGTTTCATTTGTATTTCTCTGTATATTCTTACTCTGAATTTCATCTCGTTTTCATACTTGCTACCAACATAAAATCACTGTAGCATTTTCTCTTTTGCTTCTTACATGATAGACATAGGCTGACAGATGCTATCCTTTTTCAGCAGAAAGAACTTCCATGTCCTCCTTTGGTTCTGGCTCCCAGTGTCTCGGAGCCAGTATTGGAGCAGCACAGTGAGGAAGAAAAACATACCGAAGGGGAGGAATGCCATTCTGCAGAAGAACAGCCACAAACATGCACTGAGGAGAGTACATTGGAGGCCACAGATAACCAGACATGTCCAGATACAGAGAGGACAGATTTAGAGGCGGATGACCCTATAAGCTCAGAATGTGCAAATATGGCTGAAAAGCAATCCTCATCAGATTTGAAAAGCCCTGTAGCAGATGATTTGAAAACCTGCAAAAGTCCAAATGCTTGCTAAATAATTAAAACTCTTCAGAGCCACATATTTACCCAAACGCAAATCGGACCACATGTATACTTTTCAACTTACAGCTCAGTATATATAAGGCCATATTCAAACCTGAATGACAGCTTTATCTTTCAGCTACCTCCACATCACTCAGTGTCTGAGTGACCAACAGTGAGGACATGAGCAACTCTACTATTGCTCCAAAATATATAAGTGTTACGGTACACATCTCAAGTAAGAATGGTTTGTTTTAATACACTGCAAGTTTAACAGGTTGTTCCCTGGGTCCTTGCAGCAGGAAACATTAGCATTAGAAATCATATTTAGAAAACATGGTACTTTTTTGTTAAAAAAAAAAACAAAAGAAAGAAAAAAATAAAATAAAAAGTGTTAAAATTTTCACTACACATGCAGTATGTGTATAAAAATGTATACAAACTATTGATACTACAGTACTTTTTCATTTATTTTGTAATGTATCTGCTTAATAGTCATTGTACATAAGGTTGTGAATAAAAGCTTTTTTTCATTCCTTCTCTATTTAATTTGGAAATCATTTTGAGTTGAAAAGTGATAAAGGTGCCACTCCCAACTTCTACTACTAGGCATGGCTTATAAACCAAAGTGTTTTCCATTATAGATGAACAGGTTTCCATAAACTGACAGTTGCCCCCAAAGTCCTCTGCTCTTCCTCCTGGTAAAACTTAGAGTAAATACAACACCAGGTGGCAGTGCTGCAAATATCGGAAATACGAGTGAAGGTCAAATCTTAAGGCATTTGGTATATTGTGCTCAGTCAGTAAAATAAAAAGACTGAGACCATATGCCGGATAAGAGGCAAGCCGCGTTCCTTTAGCAGTAGCAATGGAGGAGAATCCTCTGGTAAAGTGTACCTGAATGAAGAAAAAATGGATAGAAGCACAGCTATGATGGAAGTTTTAGGCTTCAACACTACCTTTCCCCTATGAAGAACCTGAAAGCCTTTGTAACTGTAGAATGATGGCAGCTAAGGTAATGGAAAAAAAACACTTTCTGATTGGCAGTAGGAAGTCTCTTATAGGTTCAAACTGTGGTTTCTGAAATAGAGGACAACATTTTAATCCCATGAAAACCAAGATAACATGAGATTGCATGTACAAAGATCATAATCGATGAACAAGATTCCCTGAATTGAGATTTTTGCAAACAAATTGCGCAACGACGATAACTGGAATAGAATAGAGAGAAGATTTAGGGGACAAAAAACTAGTTTTCTGGCCACCATATTCCACTGATTTCGTAGAGGAGGACAGGTAGTCCACATCCAGCATTCCCCAACTGTGACACAGGTCTTGGAAAACCTCTGAGGGAGTAATATGGGCTGAAAAAGTTTGCCTGTTGGTTGCATTTAACAAAAACTAGGACCAAAAAAAAAAAGAGAAAAATTTTAAGACTTTTCTTACACCCAATGTTAAGCTTTTCATATGGCTCCTGGGTGTATACTACTTTACAGTGCTGCATAATATGTTGGTGCTATATAAATAAATGATATTAAAATAATTGTGAGAGTCTGACTTCTCCATTCTTTGCTATTATTGGCTGAAATGCCATTCATGTGAAATGTTCAGCAAACTGTAACTAGGAGTTCTGGCTAAAACCCAAGGTGGTTGTGAAACTAAATCTAATTTGTACAATGGTGATGTTAATAGTTTTATGGGCTGGTATAAAACTTTAAATATGCCATTGGCAATTTTTTTTTATCATCCTATATATTAAAGCGGACCTACCACCTCACTGGACACTTTACATCAGCAGCAGCACTGCTGATAATTAGGCAATCGCTGCCGCGGCAGCTTCTAAAACAATCGGGAAACGGGGGCATCTGGGATGAAGTCCGAAGTCTCTTGTGACTTGGAATGCAGCTTCACATCTGCGGAATCTAACATGATGTAATCGAAGCTCCATCTAGTGGCCGAATTACAGCCCCATAGTCAGAATGAAGTAAGGGCGGAATTGCTTCTGTCTGCCATTAATAAATATGATTTCTCCGGGAATGAGGAAGGTGAGTAAATTTTTTTTTTTATTCTGTAGCAGTTTTCACAGATGTATACTGCTGACAGGTGAGTATTATGTCAATGTAATGTATAAGTTTTTTTATTTTGAGTTTAGAACCACTTTAAGACTTTTATACCTATGGCTTTCAGATATTTTCTATATATCAATTGGTAATACTTCTAGCCTCTAAAGGTCGGTAGCCAACATCCCTGGATAAATTCAATTGGAAAGATAGAAGGATAGACCCCACTTCCGTGTGGCACCCTTTACCAGCATACCTAAGTTTCCTGGTACACAACAAAAGTGGAACTTTACCGGTGTAAATTATTTTAGCTTGTTACTTGGTTCTTTTATATATTTATATATATTTTTTCTTTTTAAAAAGGGAACTCTGTCACAGGAATTGCTGCTACAAATTCCTTTATGAACGCTGCACACAGGGTTGCTGCCATCTACTTTGCATACATGTGCAAGTATTTTTGCAGTGTAAAATCTTCTCCTAAGCCTTTACACAAAAGAACTTTGAGGTTTAAAAGGCCTCTATTTAACCAGAAGCCAGATAGTGAATTCAAATCCTGGTCAAATTCAAATATTCGGAAAACGCTTTCAGTCCCAGTGGGATTCTATGAAATTAAAGCCGTAGAAAAAAACAAAAAATGTCCATAGACAAATGTGTTTTAACTGTTGCCAAGGAAATTGAAAGGTTGGCTTTCCCTTTCAGGCTGTCTCTGGAACTTGTTGGTCTGGTTTTCGAAGGGTGCAATAAGGACTAGAACCCATTTCTAAGATACCATCTGTGTAAGTGATCCCAAATAAAGAGTTTGCCAGCGCTGCGCTGAAATAAGTTCTTTACTAGACGCCACTCTCCCACCTTGTGTTTCATGCCTTCTATTAGCATTACAGTTGTACTACTAGTCAAAATCATTGCTGGGTGAAAAACGTATCTCTTCACTTTGGAATATGAGCATGCACAATTTTAAGCAAGGATAACATGGACCTGTTAAGCAGCTTTGCAAATTCTACCTGTATTACTAAAGTGAAATGCAGAGAAAAGATATTTGGAATAATAGTGTGGTTAAAGTGCAGGTAAAGGTGAAAACTTTATTTTATTATGCTAGAGGTCCAATTATTGTCAGGTTTTCATTGCTGCGTCCCTGTTATGGAGATTTACTTGGACCTCTCATCGGTGTCACCAGGAATGTTAAATCTATCATTTTGTATTTGGAACACTTGGTTATTAATTTCCCTTAATAAAACAGATGGCAAATGTTATACCATTCAGTCCAAATACACTTTTCATTGAGAGTAAAAATTAAAAGGTACTAATTTCTGTGAAGGTTCTCATTCATCCAGGTCATTGTATATCTAGTGTTTAATTCAAATCAGCTGGATTTAAACACAGCAAGTCCAGTTGATTTGAATTAAGCACTACAGATATAAAGGTACTTATCTTAGGTACAGGGTGTTAGCCCAACATTCCAAATTTGGGGAGCAATGATGTCCTCACTTTTTAGTTTCTCCTCCACGTACCTACATTGGGGGACAAGGGGACTTTAAAAGCCAGTAGTGTATATTCAAATATTTTTCAAATTGTAACCAATTAAAGCACAGTTAAAAGGTACTTTTCCCTCAATACGTTTCCATCATAACATTGCGTTACCACATATAGTCCACTGTACATATACAGATCATTATCCAGATATCCAAGTATGAAACAGATATCACATAATTATTATTAAAGATGTTCAAGCTAAAAACCCTGACACATTTTGCCAGGCTTGGCTTCCTTAGGGGGTGCTTTTGAATTAAGAGGTTGCAAGTTCTATAAAGCAAAAATGGTAGCATTATACTACAGTTGTTGTACATACATACAATTACATACAAAAGTCCAGAAGATACATGGGATAAGGAGGTGTTCAATGCTTACAAATTAGTATCAAGTGCCAGTATATATGTATCTGAAATTTAATACTGAGTGGTGAAGAAAATAGAGTCCCATGATGAACGGAGGGTTCTGTAAATCCCGAGTACTCATATTGAATAAATAAAATCATCAAAATAGAGTCCCGTGAGGAACAGAGGGTTCTGTAGATCCCAGATTCCTCATATCGGTCATAATTAATCCGCTGCATATATATTTTTTAGATTTAGGTCTCAATGGTAATTTCTTGTATCTTAAGTACTGTATATGTTGCTTCTTAAATTATAACTAATGAAACTTTTTTGGTAACATTTAATATCCCTTCCTTGTATATCAATCAATATTTATCATAGTTTCTATATTTTTTCTCTGTATCCATAAAAGTATCTTTATAACATATATGTTTAGTAGTAAATAATTTTAAAAGTGATATGATAAACATTAAAAACATGAAAATATTGAATTGTAGCAGGTGAATGCAGTGAATAAACAGCAGGGTGCAATTTAAGTATACATTCTAATACATTCTGTCTGAATGTAATGGATGCTGCTAATTGCAGCATGAGTTGTACATCAATTAGCTTACACATCAGTTCTATACATTTATTCTGAGGATTGAGACACAAACCAGATAAGCAGTATTTTTTTTTAACCTGGCAATTGCATTTTATATAAAAAAAAACTTCAGATGGAGCATTATCTGGCAACACCTTTCTTCAGTATACAGTGAGGGAAATAAGTATTTGATCCTCTGCTTATTTTGTACATTTGCCCTCTTACAAAGAAATGGTCAGTCTATAATGGTAATCATATGTTTATTGTAGCTGTGAGACACTGATTAAAAACACAATTACGCTCACAAACCCAGTGCAGTCAGCGAGGGGAGCGTTTTTCTGCTCCTGATGTAGCATCCAAAATATGCAATAAAAACTTGTGTTTTTGACTCATAAACGCAGGCATGACCAAAATAGCAAATGAAGACTAGACCTTAGGCTAGAGCTATACTATGTCCATGAAGGCAAACCCAATTTTTTCATGTTAAAGAGTGCCGCAGTCTTGAATGAGCAAACCCTCCCCCCTCAAAATGCATTGATGCATTGTTATTGTGTAGACTGGCACATCATAAACCATAGGAAACAACAAGCTGCATTTACACTGTGCCTTTTTTATCTGTTTTGTTCATATCCTTTCAATAATAGGGGGATTTGCCAGCATGGGTCAGGGCAGCACAGAAGTGGTTTGCAAAATGCACCTAAAACTAGCTATGTGTACCTTTTTATTATTTTTACTAAGTGTGTCTGCATACTAGCCAGATAAGGAATAGATCTGCAGCATCCCCCTCATTTTTTTACATTGCCAAAATTTTTTCAGTTTTTATTGTTAAATGTATACAATTTATGTCCCATGGATAACCATATTTTGCAGTTAGGGGAAGGAAATTGGGAATATAAATTACTCATCCAAAAAAAGGGTGTTGGAGAGCTGGGGGTTAAAAGTCAGAGTATGCATATATAAGGGTAAAACCTGACAAGAAAAGCACTGTTTGACAGTTGTAATATGACTGTGAAAGGTTGGCATTTGGACTGCAGGTAGACAGCTAATCAGAAGCTCAATCAAGAACAGGCAGGTTCATTTGCATGCAGGAAGCTGAAGTAGAGGACGATGAGGGAGACAGTGAGGAAGACGACCTTTCATATGGGGTGAGTTCCACACACCATGTCCTGGTACTCATCCAAAGCTCACTATAAAAGTAATGTGCACCCCTGCACAAAGTACATCAGGTGAATTTTGTTGCGGTTTAAGTATGTTCAAAGTTACTGCTAGTACAGAATATAAATATAGGATACAATTGTGAGCTCTGAGCCTTGTGACAACAGTTTGTAGTAGGCCCTTTTTGTTCCAGTGTGAGTGCCTTGAGTACAAAGCCAGTTAAATTATGATGAGCCTGGTATGGAGGTACACAAGTCCTCATAGTTCTCAGGTCACTAACCTCAATCCTACTTTTTCCACCATTAAGATGAATTGGAACAGCTGTTGGAAGATAAGCCTGCACCCCTTCCTGTGGGGATCCTGCTAAACCTGGTTCTGATGAGCAAAATCAGCAGTGTTTGTATGTAAGAGTTGTTATCCCAGGAGATGGGGCCACACACTGACTGCTCCCTTGCTATAGGTATAGGCAAAGCAGCCTGTATGGGGAAGGGGAACATTTAACCTGCTGAAACTCCGATGGAATGTAAAGTTTGTTTTTCCAAGGAAATACAGTGCGGTTAGCTTTCTGTAACTTTTATTTTTAAGGCTGTACTTTAATTATAGAGGGAGGTTAGCAATGCTTCAGAAGTGGAAACTCACAGATGTCTATTGGTAAACCAAGTCAACGATATATGACAAGGTCTGGCTAGAGGTTCTTGGAAGTCGCAGGTAAGTTTTACTTACACTTATCTGCTTTCTTCAAGCCTAAGCATTAGCAACCTGAGTGGTGTTTTTTCCTTGCTGCATTTCACACCCATGCATTTTTTGCAGAATTTTTCTGTTTGTTTGCTGTTTTTTTTTAATTACCTCAGATTTTATTCTGGTTGGTTTGGTCAAGTGCATTTGGCACTGTCCCAAACAGCAAACCAGAATTTCAGGGAGGTTTGTAGTGCCTATGGAGGAAAAAGATTGCTAGGTCAGTGAGTAGATTGAGTTTTACATGGCAAAGGTGCAAAGGCAAAAGGGCCACACAAAGAAACAATAAGGAGAAAATTATGATTGCATGATCTCCCAGCCTAATCATTACCTGATCTAAATTGTCTAAATATTCTATATTAAAGATACAAAACAAGCAAAAAAAATTTCTAAATTCAAACCTTTCAAAGAGTCATATGGGTCATATAAGGAAAAACCCTGGTGGCTCTGAAGTGGTTTTAGAGATTTGCACTTTTGATTATTAAGTAGGGGAGAGAGGTGTCTTAATTCCTTGATATGAGAACGAGATGAGAGATGTGTGTCCGCACACACTGATAGCTGAAAACTTCTAAAGAACTCCCAGCTCATGTCACAAAGACTCATTCATTGCATGCAGCTCCCATCAACACAACCTCTTTCAAAATGTAAACAGTTGAAGAGCAAAGGTATCCAACCTTTTGGTGCTCCAGAGACATAAGAAAATGAAGCCAATAGCATGGACATTGATGAGAAAAGAAGCAACACTATATACCTCTATAACCAAAAATGCTTAGAAGATTTTATGGAGTTGTAGAAACTCTAAACAATCCTACAGATGTTAGAGTACTGATGACATTTACAGACTGCCTTGAACACCAGGAGCATAAGTGTTTAGTGTGCTAAATGTTTTATTGCTACTTGTTGGTTAAGGATGGTGATGTGGGACTAAGGTTGATTACAAAATTGAACTTTAATTTAGAAAAATAGGCTTTCCGGAATCTCCTTGTATACCCCAGGTGCTCAACCTGCAGCCCTTTGGGTGTTCTTCAGTGGCCCCCTTTGGTCCTCCACACACAGGCCCCAAAACCTACCTGTTAATGCAAAGGGCATAGGAATTCACCTTTCCGAAGCACCCCACCAACCCTCCCCCCCCCCCCCTCCGGGGAGTCCTTGATTGGAATCTTCTTAGAGCGGGAAGAGTAGGAGAGGTGAGGGACTTGCTTAGGCGCTGTCTGGGTCACGTATGCGAATCAGCCTGCTTAGCTTGAGCAGTCGGTAGACACTATTTCACCAACAAAGGAGATGACTGTATAACATATATTGCAGCACATTACCTCAGAATAGGGGCATATCACCTTTGAATCAAAGGTTCTTGATGATAGATATCATCATAGGCTTTGATCATATCTATGAGGCATATAACCTTTGATTATATATATCACACAAAATGTGCATTAGCATACTACAAGGTTCCCTAATGCTCGAAGTGTAATTTAAAACAAATGTCTTCTAGCTATGTATGCTGTCATTTTACAAAATGCTTATACAAGTCAGTATAGACTGAAAATTTTATGTGCGGCCCTCTATTGATGCTGTGGGCCGCACTTGTGGCCCTCCATATCAACTCAGCTGCCCACCACTGTTGTATACCAACAGATGTGCAGATGTGGTGAAGCAGCAGACTCTATCCAACATCTTTGTTACTGGCCTTCTAGTTTGTGTATTTTTAAATTGCATTGCATTCTATAAATTTCTACTGACAGACAACATAAAAAAACACTGGAACAATAGGGCACCTATATTTCATTTGTTAGGATTGGGTTAAAAAACAAAGACTTGAAACTAGTGGGTGTATATATTCAGACAGGCAGTGCTCCAGGCTGAGTCCTGAGAAAACTCTGGGATCCTGTAGGGCTACAAGATTCTGTAAAGTTCAGCTACTCTGTGGCATTGGAACTGTATTGGCAGCCAGATCTGGAGAATTTACTTTATATAGGTCAAGTTCACAAAAGTGTCACAATTTAAACTTTGTGTCTTTCTACAATTAAACAATAAGTGCATTTTCCAAATGGGACTTTCTTTCACTCCCAAGTTTTCATCAAAAAAGCAACTAGAGATGCTTTGTGAGATGGCAATTTTTTTATATGGATATGCAAAATACAAGTAGATTTAAAGGTTTGTAGATTCATGTGCTCTAATGCTGATTTCTTCAGGAATGCAATTTTGGTTCTTAAAACAGTTCATTGTATGTATTGTATAAACAGCAATTTCTTTCACCACTGCAAATCAATTTATGTGTGTTAACATTGAAAACAAATTGCTAAAAATAATGAATGCCTGTATGTGGCAGTCATAATGAACACCTAACAGCAAACCAAGCTGTAGTGATTGTAACAGCACGGGCATGTCTGCCACTTCTTACAGTTGATGCTGTTACTTTTTTCCCTTGTTGCAATACACATCAGTGAACATCAATCTTTTTGCACCCTTTTGTACACCTATTGCACTAGTGTTTAGTTTAGATCCTATTATTGGAATCTAGCTTGCTCTGGTGGTGGCTGGAAAGCACAGGAGTGTACGCCTCAAATTGTGGCACCACCAATAATTTTTGGAGATCCCATTGTTTACATCATAGAGGGACTTTATGAAGATATCAAATCCTAGAATAGCTAGGGGATATGCACAGAGCTTTTTTAAGATTTCAAAATTAACATGTGTCCACCAATACATGTTATACTGTGAAAAGCAGTGATGTTTTCTGAAGATTGCCTGGTACTTTTGTTAAGTACTCTTCATACATTCTTACACTGACGTTCAGTACATTTTGTTCCAAAAATATTGCACTGCATAACTTGCCATTGTTAGTCTTTATATACGAAATAGTTCTGAGTGTTGTTTTTTATTTTTTTCAAAACTGAGTGTTGTCTTGAATTCTAAATATTCGTTCTTGTTCTAGATCTAAATCTACATTGTTGTGTTTTTTCAGACTTCTCTTTCTCTCAGACTAAAGGGTGTACTAGGAAGGGTTATCTGGCATTTTCCTACCACCTGGAATCCCAGGAAGTAACTACACATACACAACTACATACCCTATCACTATATCCACATCTCTCCTCAGTATAAAGAACACATTGTAGATATGCTTATGTCACAGGAGCTGGTAGGCAATGCACTTTGTGTTCCTTATGATCACTTTATCTTATTTCATTAAATAAATAAACTTAGAAATCTCAATATCATTTGCATTTGGGCCAACACTCAATCATGTACTTCTTCAGCTACAGATTATGGCTTCTGTAACATTCTGTTTTCATGTATTATATTTTGTAAACCATTACTTGATTCTAATGTGTTAATCTAATGTGGTTTAAATATAAAAAGTAGAGAGCAAGTAAAGGGTTACTGCAAATTCATAACAAGAGCATTGTAACCCAGAAAAAAATCTACTAGCACAAATGCAGTGGCACCTAAAGGAAGAAACTTGTACATTGGAAATTTGGGTTGAGTATTGAAGTTCCCTTAGTGGCTTAAGTGATTTATATTGTTCGACTATAATATTGAGTTTTCATGGTGGTATGACTTGGTATGTAAAATCTATAAGTTTGTTAGGGTCCTTTAGATCTCATTTTGTTTTCCCAAGACCATGTAATATGAGGGACTTTCTAAACCATCAAGTCTACCTATGTTTAATCCCAGAGGACCCAATACTACATAGTTGTTGGTAGATCTGTAGGATGGCCAGCTTATGGCATTGAAATAAAGGATATATAAAATCATATGATGAACAATAATAATGAATCGTATCATGTTAGTGTTTTGTAAATGAAAGCTACACACTTTAACTTTTGCTCGACCAATTTCCAATTCCACCATCTTGTGTTATTTAAGTAGCAACTTAATCTACTTTTGATCAATGGTACTACCCTAAAGGTGGTGAAGGTGTGTGCCCATACTCCAAAATGAAAACAAAACAAATGGATGGAATCACCTAAAAGATCTCTTCTTGGGTTACTTGATCAAACCCTGTATGTCATTATATGGGAGACAACACCGGTTACATAATAAACAGCACTCAATGATCGTCACATATCATACCATTAGATCAGGGGTCTCCAAGTTGAAATCATTTTCTACAGATATCACTTGTGATCAGCATGGCTTCAATGTTTCTTGTTTCCTGCAAGTGTTACACAAGCCTGAGGAAATGTCTTTGCTGTTCTATGCCATCACAGTTCTAGGGTAGATGAGATGCTTCTTCTGCATTAATCTATCACAGACTTCATCCAGCATGTACGCAGAAGTTAAATGGTGTCTTGGGTAAACTATTGCCCATATTTTGGCAGTTAAGCTTTCAGGTGGCCATACACGGTTCTTTTTTATTGTTTGATTGATGAACGCTCGCTGTGCACATACAAAATTGTACAAAAAACTTTTCCCTTGACTGGGATTTATTGATCCTTCTTGAAAGAGCTCGATTGAACTGGGAAAGGGCATAACCGTAAATCACAGTCGATTATGGATGCGGACCACATGGGGACCACACAGCCCCATCACAGCCAGCACTGCGTAAACTCGGTTTTGTGAGATATTTTCCTACTGGCTGTGTGCTGCTGACAGGCAGAGCTGAGAGCGGGACATAGGATGGCTGCGATGTAGGGGGCTCCCCCTGCACTGTACACAGCAGCCCTGCTCTGCTACGAGCACAGGCTGCTGTGCACAGTGCAGGGGGAGCCCCCTCCTTTGCAGCTGTCTGTGTCCTGCTCTCAGTGCCCCACCCCCTCAGTGCAAAAAGGTGCACATTAATTCCCATTAGATCGAACTGGGATTTGATCGATCGATTGCTGGCCCTTTGAATGGCTAGCTTTAAGGTAGATGGATTTTCTTGCTATTTTTTTATCCAATCTGTACTGATTGTATGAAGCATGGTCTTTGTAAAGCTAGTGGTAGTGCGATCAAGCAATATTAGACTGACAGCAGATATTTCAACCACAACAAGATGATCAAATGAAAGATTAATCAAGCAACATTGATGCGTGTATGGCTAGCTTTAATTAAAGCAAGCTATATCTGTACAGATTTAGTTTTTGGAAGATAATCTATTATCCAAGTGTGAATATTTTTTGGTTTTAAATGTTAAACAAAATGCAGATTGTTACTGAACTTATCTGAGTACAACTTGGATTAACACGCTTCCTTTACCTCTGTTCCCAGGACAGCTCCTTTCTATCTTGCACAATCCAAAAAAAGTGTTGCCATCCAAAGCCAATCCCATGAAACTGAGCTCTAAATATTCATGTACTGGGGAACATTCTGCCCCCTCCTCTTGGTACACAAAAAGGATCGACTCAGGTAACGGAGACAGTCAATGCAGCAAGGGACTTCTATGGGACATAGCTGTAGTGCTGGAATCTGTGGTTTTAGGATACAGAAGGATTTCCTGTGCAACCTGCAAGCACACACACCACAGGTGAGTGTGACATTGTATAAATATTGCTTAGTGGCAAAGCAGGTCATCACATAACAGTATTTCTGAAAATGTAATTTACTTTAGATTATATGCTTCATCCCCCATGGTTTGTATTGACCAACATATTCACCAGAACCTTTCAAACATACAACACAAGGATGACCTACTCTATTGTTCTGCACTACAACTGTTGAATGGGTAGTTTTATAATGAATATAATTGACAGCTACCTTGATGAAACACTGAACTGGATTTCTCAAGGCAAAAACTTTAGGAAATTTAAAGTGACTCTGTCACCTCAAAACAGAGAATGGAAATTATAATGGAATAAAGGGCTCCTTATATCATCTGTAAGATACACTTCTACACTGGACAAACACAATGAGAAACCTGGTATCTGTTAAATCTCTATACCATTTCAAAACCAATACTCTTATGATATAGGGGTCTGGGGTAGAACTCTAAGAAGGGGAGCAGACATCCAACACCTCTGGAAGTATTTGGTGCAATAGATTCTTCAGTAGATTCTACAAAATGCATAGTAAACAGTAACAAAAGTGAGTGTTCTTTTCATTTTGATGGTGGAAGGGACTTTTAATTCTTTGACAATGGTAAAAAATACACCTTACAATCTTACCATACAATTTCTGTACAATCTACTTTTCTTCTACCAAAACTATGTAATATGAGGACCTTTGCATCCTTCAAATTACTATGTTTTCTATCAGGGAGGACCAGGCACTACATAGGTGTTGGTAGATCTAAAGGAAATTGTTTGGAGTGATCTAAAGGTGTATGGGGGGCTTAAGCCAGGGCAAAGTACATTGACAATTTACAAAGTGTACTGCTACTAGTGTACTACGTAAGTGTAAGTGTACTACTCTATAGCAGCCAACTAGATCTCACCAAGTTTAATATGTCAAAAAATTGCAGAATAATTTCTAAGAATTATTGTTTTTTTCCTCTTATTTATTTTATGTTCCTCTTCCATTAAAAAGGTACATAGGGTCCCATGCTTTTAGGTGGGTGCTAAAATATAACATTTATTTTGGTAATGGCAGACTGAGAAAAATATTTATTCTGGACTTCTAGAAAATGGCTGCTTCATTTCAAGGGTTCCACATTACTAGTAGATGGTAGCTCTCTGGCCTCCCTTTCTATCTTGTGCAGTGGGATTGTTCTCCCCCTTTCCCTTGGCTATGTACAAGGCTGAATGGCCCACAGAGGCTGAATTGGGGAGAAGGTGGGCAGAAATTCGCTCCCCTTTGTTTTCAATGAGTTAGTTCTCACAGACGCAGCTGTTTTAAAAAAATGTTGCTTACTGCTTTTTTTTTTTTTTTATAACCGCATTTGGAATCATTGAAATTAATTGGTGCAGATTGGATGTGGATCGGACTACACCTAAACGCAAAACACAGTGGAGCCTTGGCCTATGTCTGGATCTACGCTACGTATTTTACCCCCATGTTTGCCGCAGTGACCGCAGGAAAACCATGTAATGCAAGTGTCCCCCATCCCCCCCCCCCCCCCCCCGCATATTCCACTAAAGACTCAAATCAGGGGTTAGTGCAGCATACGCAATGGATCCACCATGACCGGGCGGGTGTTGTGGATCTGTTGGCATCCCGTGGACGCACCGAAAACATGTAGCACGTACCCCGAACCTGGGTAAAATTCTAGGGCTAATGTAGTTAGGGCTAATGTAGCTGTCTAATGTAGACCCAGCCTAACAGATGAGTTGTGAGGACCGCTTTGGAAAACACTGTGATAGGGCAATCAAATATTCATTGGATCAAAACTGTCCGTTGGTAATATTATTTGTAGTCTGTTATATTCTGTGGGAATGTATACAGTTTTTTAAATAAAATTAACTACAATTACCAGAACCATCACCTTACGAAGTCGATTCCACATTTTCATAGCTTATACTGTAACAGGTTCCTCCTTGTTCTTTAAAGTGATCTTAACATGAACTATTTTGCACCAGATTCACTTTCCTAAACTTTATACACATGCACCATAGTACAATCAAATTCAAATCAATTGAAATACCTAGAAAACCTGTCAGATACTTGTACGATCAATGAAAATTAACCAACGTGTCCAATAACTTTTCGATCAATCGATATCGATCACATTTGGTCGACCGTACCAGGTGGTCCGGGATCGATTCCTATTCCATCGTTGCGGAATATTGAACTGTGTATGGCTAACTTTAACCTCTTTCAAATCTTGCTTTAGCAACTGCCGCTTGGTATTATATGTTGTTACTATGTCCTTCTCGATAGCTGACTCCCTTTAAATATGTAGTGCAGATATGGTTGAAGTCACCAAGAGCTTATTATTTATTAACATCAAACCTCATTTCCATACAGCTGAAAAATCAGTTTGATAGTAAGCTTCAAATGTCTTGGAATGCTATTCCATTACATTTAATAAAATTTTGTGTCATCTGCAAATACAAAAATGGCTTTTATTGCAACTCTATGAACTTTATAAATAGGATTAATTAGAATAAATCCTATGAATAATTAATTAGAATCTAATATTCCCAACATTTTCATAACCACCCAGAGTACTCCCACCATTTATGGTATCATGATTTAATTATGGCTCTCACAATACAATCCTCAAGATGGTTTTCTACCCATTTTTGGTTGGAATTTTTGAAACCTATAGCCCTGTAATTTGCTTAATAACCATCTATGGGGAAGGCTTTTGCATACTCCACATGGGTGTATTTGAAACACAAATTTCCTGTGAATCTAGGGCCTTACATTTTTGATTGATGAAAAGTTTTAGTGGTTCTTTATAAATCAGGTATCTTTTCAACAACTATAAAAGTTTAACATATTGTTCTGTAATTCCCATGTAATTTTTTTATATGAGCAGCACAATTTTTGCCTTTTTTACAATAAATATAGCATAGTGAGTAAGTACCGTTCATTAATAATGCAACACAAATGTACAACTACAGTATGGACCAACTGATTCACACCGCAGGCCAAAACCAGGCTTACTTTAAAAAAAGTTTTCCTATTACTCATCCTTGACAGCCTATTGTTGATCAAATAGTTGGATATAGAGCATGGACTGCACCCCAGGACAAGCAGTCTCTCATTGCCCTTCTAATACTTTTTTTTAGCTTTGTATCATAGGTCATGTGACATGGAATCCAGGCAAAAGTTTTAACAGTGGATTCTTCACATCTGCAGGTTAGATGATTTCAGCAGCATTGCCTCAGATTGTTCAGTCTGATTTTGAGAAAGGGTAGTATTTTGAATAAGCCATTTATTGATGTCTACCATGTTCAGTAGCAGCAAGAAGGTAATGACATTGTTTTGTAACATCACATGTATGTCTTTGGTTTGGGTTAAAACAGGGACATAATCTTGGGTTTATTTTGAGCTTCTTTATGTTGTGGTCTACTGTACTTTGGTAAGTTTGTGGTACTGTTCATTGCATCTTAAAGTAGGGTTCTTTCAATAGTATCTTGCATATTTTGTAAGTAGTATAGTAGTAGCAAAGCAAGCTACTGCTTCTCTTTCCATTGACATTGGAGCGAGGACAACACTTACCCTGACTCAAGAAGGCTTAAGGCGTTGATGGAAGAAGAAGAATGTGAATGAAATATTTATTGTATACAGGGTGATGTTTTTAAAAGTGAAATGTTGTGGATTGTTCTGTGACCTTTACCAATCTATTAGATTGTAAGCCCGATCGGGCAAGGTTCTCTACTCCTGTGTCATAACCTGTACCTTGTGTTGCATCTTGACCAGGGGTGTAGCTAGAAATGACTGGGCCCCATAGCAAAAAATGTTATGCCCCCCATCCCAACCTGTCACTCCAATCCCTGCCCTTCCAGGAGTGGTGGGCCCCCTTGTGAATATGGGTCCCATAGCACTGCTATGGCTGCTATATGGGTTCCTACGCCACTGATCTTGACTCTAATTTATTGTAAAATGCTGCGTAATATGTTGGCGCTATATAAATAAATGATAATAATAATAATTATCATACTCAATGAGGTTAAAGAAAATTGTAAGTGTTTTCCTACTATAGACAAAGGTACTAAGACATACAAGAAATTTAAATCATGTACTAATGAGGTAACTAAAAAAAATGGGGCCCTATTACCTACCCGATACATAATATATAATTTTCTTTCCTCTGTTGCCTGAATCCATTCAAGTTTGTGCATAGTTATGCACTTTAGAACCACAGTTCATGTTGTGAAAAATGTTGCTTCAGTTGTTTTATCCCACCTAGATCCAACAATTTCACAGAAGGATCCATTTAATTTTACACTAGGTGTGTGCAGTTTATGGTGCATGAGGCCAGTTCATATGAAGCAGAGTTTATCACCATTTTTTGTGTTTTGTATTGGTGGCATAGACTATTCTTGCATCTGCTCTAACCCAGAAGACTGCAGCAGCCAGTAATCAAGTCATTTAAACATTACCATACACGCTACAAACAACAATATGCTAATAACTGAAATGCTGCGAAAAATGTTGACAAGCAAAAGCAAGGTGAAAAAAAGCTAAATATTATTGTATATCTACATTTGAGGAATTTTATGCTTATATTTACTGTCATGGTTCTAAATGTCAAATACTGCACTAAAATGGGTCTTCTGGACATAGGGATTACTGTTATTATTAATATAGATGGTAACTGTGGTAAATGTAACAAAATGAAATATTTGGTGCAAAGCTGGTGAATTTACAAATCTTGAAGACTTTTATGAGCGGATTTTTACATTTCTAAAATTAACCATTTCCACCCTTTCCTTCACTTTGCATGTCCTCAGAAGTTGCACATGATAGTTTGAAAATCTTCCCCAAAACTTTATGCTCTCTGGCCTTCCTCTATCTAGACCAGGGATGGGCAAACTAAGGTATGGGGCCGTATCCAGTATTGTTTAAAAGATGCTCCCCTCTGCTTGTTCTCTGCAATGAGTGCACATCATAATACCTAGAGGTGTCTAAACGTTGCCTTGGGGGCGATGCAGCAGCATGATTGTAGCACTGCTGGCACATCCTCATGGTGACAATATGCAGCTATCTCTGCTTTGCATTGCAATTAATAACCTTTTTAAGCACAGGAAATGTAATATAAAAATATAACAAAATCCCTGTCACACGTTCCCTTTTACTTATTACTGTCATTATTTGTGATGCTAGTGATGCATGGAATTGCCACACCTATAGTGGGTGCAAGTTCTCTCAAAAATAAAGGAAAGAGGTGTGTAATTTTCATCATAGGTACACCTTAACTATGAGAAACAGAATGGGAAGGGGAAGAATCCAGAAATCACATTGTCTGATTTTCAAATAATTTATTTGCAAATTGTACTGGAAAATAAGTATTTGGCCAATATCAAAGTTCATCTCAATACTTTGTTATATACCCTTTGTTGGCAATGACAGAGGTTTTCACACACTGTTAATGGTATTATGTCCCATTCCTCCATGCAGATCTCCTCTAGAGCAGTGATGTTTTTGGGGTGTCACTGGGAAACACTCTCCAAAGGTTTTCTATGGGGCTGAGATCTGGAGACTGGATAGGCCACTCCAGGACCTTGAAATGCATCTTACAAAGCCACTCCTTCATTGCCCGGGTGGTGTGTTTGGGATCATTTTCATGCTGAAATACCCAGCCACGTTTCATCTTCAATGTCCTTGCTGATGATAGGAGGTTTTCTCTTAAAATCTCACGATACATGGCCCCAGTGATTCTTTACTTTACACAGATCAGTTGTCCTGGTCCCTTTGTAGAAATACAGCCCCAAAGCATGATGTTTCCACCCCCATGCTTTACAGTAGGTATGGTGTTCTTTGGATGCAACTCAGCATTCTTTCTCCTCCAAAAGCGATGAGTTACGTTTTCTACTTTGGCTTAATCTGAACATATGACATTCTCCCAATCCTCTTCTGGATCATCCAAATGCCCTCTAGAAAACTTCAGACATGTACTGGCTTAAGCAGGGGGACACATCTGGCACTGCAGGATTTGGTTCCCTTGCGGAGTAGTGTGTTACTGATGGCAGACTTTGTTACTTTGGTCCCAGCTCTCTGCAGGTCATTCATTAGATCCCCCCATGTGGTTCTGGAATTTTTGTTCACCGTTCTTGTGATCATTTTGACCCCATGGGCGGAGATCTTCAAAATTTTGCTCCCACAGTTGTGTGTGAAAACCTTGTGAAGACTTACAGAAAACGTGTGACCTCTGTCATTGTCAACAAAGGGCATATAACAAAGTATTGAGATGAATTTTGATATTGACCAAATACTTATTTTTCAGCATAAATTGCAAATAAATTCCTTAAAAATCAGATCAATGTGATTTTTCTGGATTCTTTTCCCCCCATTTTGTCTCTCATAGTTGAGGTGTACCTATGAAATGAAAATTAGAGGGCTCTCATCTTTTTATGTGGATGAACTTGCACAATGGCTAAATACTTTTTTTTTTTGCCCCACTGTATGGCTGGTCACCCATTACAGGCTCTTGGTTCGGCCCCTTTATCACATTTAAAAAGCCAATGTGGCCCACAAGTCTCCTGATCTTGACTGCAACTCTCTACACTGTCTTTCAATTGTCCAGATAATTTAATTTAGTTCTTGAATTAATTTCTGTGCCTTGCTTTTAAATCACTACACACCTCCTGTCCCACTTACATTTCCAACCTGGTACATTAATACGCCCCTAACAGCCCCCTCCGCTCCTCCACTGACCTACTAACGACATCCCCACTCATAACCTCATCATATGTGCAGCTTCAAGACTTCTCTAGGGCCGCTCCTACTACTACTACTCATCTTCTGTAGAGTATGAATCTAAAGCCCCCATACACCTTTAGATCACTCCATACAATTTCAATTAGATCTACCAACAACTATGTTGTGCAGGGTCTTCCCTGATAGAATACATAGTGATTGGAAGGTTTAAGCCCCCCATACACCTTTATATCACTCCTTACAATTTCCTTTAGCTCTACCAACAACTATGTAGTGCCAGATCCTCCCTGATAGAATACATAGTGATTGGAAGGTTTAGAAAGGTCCTCATATTACATGGTTTTGGTAGAAGAAAAGTTGATTGTACAGAAATTACATGGTAAGATTGTGAGATGTATTGTGACCTTAAGACCACACTTTCCACGAACTGACAGTGCTGCTGTCCATTGGTGGCTACATTTGTCCTCCATCAATACAGTGGGATTGCAAGGGCAGGATGTGTGTAACAAACAGTACCACCAGGTAAAATCAATGGCAAATCCCTAGAAATAAATTATACAAACTCATTTCTCATAATTAGAAGTCTTAAACATTTTAGGTTTATATACACAGGAACTCTTGCGGCAGGTAAAAGAAGCTATCATCACATATCGCAAATCAACATGTAAAACCTCAGTTATCAGTTTTGGGCAAACTTGGCTTTTAACAAACTTTATACTGTGGACACAACAAATCATTAAAAATCACAGAGCAAGTAAAAACAGTACAACATGACAGTATAAAAGTGTATACAGTTTTAATTTTGTAAGGCCATTATACACTGCCATTTCAGCAGTAAATGTCTAACAAAAAGAAATAGTAAAATTATCCAGCCAAAGAGGAGTTCCCATGGGTTTTCTGTTCTCTCTCTGTTTTCAGACAAAAGCATTTGCTCCTGAAAGGATTGCGATTATAATATGGCAGCAACAGATCCTGCCTCATCCTTTTGTCTGATGATATTTAGCTTCAAGGTCCCTTTTTATCTGAAAATAGGTTTTGTTTCACGCTCCCTCCCACAAAACTCAGACACAGACACACAGAAGCAGTGTCCTACCCTCAGTACAAAAGGGTCAGTTCTATTGAGTGACCTAGCAATAGATGTCATTTTAATGGCCCTACAATTGGGGAAGAAAGTGGCAGTGTTCATGCATGATATCCAGCAGCTCCGCCAAGGTGTGAGAAATAAATCAATCAGTCCAGAAATATGTGGGTTTTCTTTTTAACCTGTTACATGTAGCATTGTGTGTGTTAAGCCAAAATGGTACAAAAGTGTAAGGTTGATTCACGCAGGTGGTCATAAATTACAGAGGGGATGGGTTTACCGTGGAGTGGTGGTTCCTGGGCAATCTCCAAATTTGCAACCACTTTAAAGAGCGGTGCGGTTGATTTCTGAGCTGCAGCCATCCTGAAATTAAGCATCTGAATTAAGTCTTAATCAACCAATGACTTAATCTATGGGTTGGTGCTGGGGTGATTGAACAGGAAACAGACATGTAACATCCCGGTCGATGACCATTACTTTGACCCCATCCAAATTATCAAACGGAAATCAATGTGCATAGTGGTGCACCAGAGTCACCAGACTGAGGTCGATTGCGGGTAGATTGAGCAGGTATCGACTTGTGTGTGCCCAGCTTTAGGCTGGCCATACACAGATCGATTTTTCAATCGATTCCCGAACAATTGGTCACCATGCGCATTCACATTGACCGATTGTTCAGGAATAGATTGTGGCCACCCTTTCCTGGAGCGGGATCAAATGAAGAAAGCTTGATCGAACAGGGAAGCAACATGGTGGTAAAACCCTGTTTGAGTGCCATTACTTTGGATGGGGATCATTGGTTAATTGGTTGTTTAGGTCTAGAGGTGGCAGTAAAAGGAGTTATATCCTGCACTCTCAAAGAAGAGGAGTAGTGATGAGCGGCATAGGCAACATTTGTATTGGCGGCATCCCGCAAATTTTATGAAAAATATTCGCATTCTGCAATATTCGGGGGGGGGGGGGTTTATTGCGAATATCGGCAGTTTTTATTGTGAATTTCGCGTGTGCAATGTATGTTTAACATGGTGCGAATTTTTTAGGGAATTTTTAAAGTGACGATTTTTGCAATATTCGCATCACCCCAATATTCATTTAAAAAACTGTTGATGGTGTTGCTAAGTTCCAGTTTTGTATTGCAGAATGAATACATTACCCCTGTGAGTATGGGATACAATGCATAACAGCAGAGCTATGTTTTACCACGTTCATAGTCTTCCTACGTTTTTTGGGTTGAGTTACCTTGGTTATCATTCAATTCAGTTGACTGAGGTAATATGAAGATAGGTTACTAGTCAGGACTGGTCAGTCCTAGGTCTACTTTCAGTCTTGAGGAGTATTTTTTTTTGGAGTTCCAATGAATTCCTATGATTAGGATGAGGATCAGTATTTTCTATGCAAATAAGTAGTAATGGATAGCAATCTACCACAATCAAAAAACTAAATTGGAGAAAAAATATTTAAAAAAAGACTAAATTAGTGAGGTGGCTGGGCTCTGGGGAAGAGAACACCATGTAAAAATACACTTCTATATACTTATAGGGAATACGGGAAATGCAACAGGTAAGGCCCAGAATACATTAATGCATAGTAAGGGCCCTTTCACACTAGCTGAGTTGCATTGTGAATATGCAACACACAGCTAGTGTGAAAGGTCCCTTACCCACTTCTGTGCACGTTTAGAAATGAGCCATGCTGTGCATTGTAGTCCACTTCACAATAATTGATTTAAATTAGTAAAATGTAATAGACAACAATTCACACAGTGCAGAGGCACTCTGCTGGAGCCTCAGTGCACCCATTTAGTGTCAATCAGACCCAAATGATGACACAACCTCCCATCTAAGACATAAACTCTCCACTTACCTTACAAAGTGAGGTCTCTCTCTGATAGAAGAAGAACACAGAGACTGAAGGACTAGGGCAGCAATGATTGGATGCTTGCCAAGCCCCAGGAGCTCTGCTGAGTTTCACTCTCACTATCAGCCAAGAGAACACAACATCGGCAGTGCGTTCAGGGGAGAGGACATTGGCCATTGATTGGAGCACTTGCCTATAAGCTGGGACTTTTTCAGCACATTTTGGGGGGTGAACAACTTGTCTTATACTCGAAATATGGTCCTTACTTTTTGGCTGCTGACATAAAGACCTGGCTTAAGGCCCCCATACACATAGCAAGCCGCGACGATTTTTGGGGCAACTGATGTGCGCTCTCGTGGCCATTGGTCGGCAGCAAAATTGGCTGCGGGTCATGGGTGCTCACATGGGGCGACAGATCCCCGTGCTGTGCTGCATCCTCAGAGAGAGAGAGAGAGAGAGAGAGAGAGAGAGAGAGAGAGAGAGAGAGAGAGAGAGAGAGAGAGGAGGTGCAGCGAGGGATATTTTTATTTTGCTCATTACTGGTGAGTTTTTATTTTTTTGCTGCTCTCGTAATTGAACTTCTAGTGCTGATCATACAAAGAAGAAAAACCGGTAGTAGGTCAACTTTAACCTCCTCGGGGGTTTGCATCCTTTGGCCCTCGAACACATCCCCGGCATCACTGTTTATTTTGGGGATGTGCTGTAAAAAAGTGAAGCCACCTCCATTACATGGAGGTCAATGGTGCCACCTACCCCTCTGGCATCATATATGAAAACCCAGGAAGATCGGTGGGTCTGCCCATACAGAAAAGCACCATGGGCTTTTAGCGCACAGGTGAGTATGCCCGCTGTAAGCTCGGGGTGAGTTTTGGTTAGCTCTCCCAGAGTTAACTCGGACTAAACGCTCAGGAGGTTAAGAATAGAAAGGTGTGAGAAAGCTTTAAAGAAAATGCTCCAGGATAAGGCTTTACAATTTTATGGTTAAAAGAAAAAGATAATGCACTGTTCTATATCTTTTATATTATTATGGTCATTTCTTTAACACTTAAATGGTTGCTGTTTCATATTTGTTATTAAGCTAAAGCTGGATATACATAGTTTAATGACTGTAGGTGTAGGATATGTACCACGCAGGTGGTATAGGATATGTATGGCACAGCCCAACTCACCCCAACCCACATACAGCGCAGATAGAAATGTCACCCGCTCTTCCATCTGACAGCTCCTCCGCCTCCCCAGCTAAGCTTAGTGCTGGAGGAGGCTGAAGGGGAACAAAGGCACACGGGTGGTCACACCTTCACACCAGGAGATGCAGACAAAAAGTGTTTTTTATGGTGTGAAAAATACAGTAGCTTGCAATAGGAAATGTACCACACTGTGTGGAATGAGGAAAGGACAGCATGTAGTATGAAGTGGTTGGTAATATCAAGGCATATATTGGTTGGAAAAGCTGCACAAGGATGCTGGCCTTATAGTCATACAGCCAAATCCTTATGTAGTAAACTACCAATAATTTTTGGATTGGTCATAATCTTACTATTTATGTATACCGGTAATTGATGAGCCAGCACTTTGTCCTTCCCTAGCAGTGTAAGAAGATTGAATTCTGAAACTTTTTTTTTCTATTCTGGGATGTGAGTTATGTGATTGTGGACAGGTAGGTCATGCAGACATAGCTAATGGTGGCCATATTTTAAAAAGTTTAAAGGTGCTAATGAGCTTTCCATCTAGTGATCATCCAACTTGGTTGTGTGTTCCTGCCTAACTGTGGATTGTTATGGGCCTGGTTCACATTCATTCATGCTCACATGTCCACATTATATCCAATGACCTTGTTTACATATGTTAACTTCTTGCCCAACATATGTGAAAACAGATAGGTGGGAACTAAGTTTTAAGCCTCCCCATATACGTTTAGATTTCCTTTCAGTATCACGCGAGGCCTTTCGGCACTTACTTTGGATTAGGACCACAATCCAAAGTAATGGAATCAATCTAAGAATTACGGACATGTCAACAAGTGACTTTTACTAACATGCTCTTTCATTGCTTAATTGACATAATGATCACATTAGATAAAAAGGAATCCATTTTCAAACAATTAAATTAAAAGAAAATCTATTTTTTACGTCGATCGAATTGAAAATTCAAACCGTGTCTGGCCACCTTTACTCATCACAGTGTTGCATAATTTAGAAAAACAAACTTCAAAGGCTGAGGCTTCACTGATGCGGCCAGAAAACACATGCAAAAAAGCTGTGGCACCGCAAAGTATCTAAAAAATGCATACGAGCCCCTCACGCATCGCCCCAGTGGATCTTGAAGTAATGGCCTAATAAACCTTTTATTTTAACAATTTTACCATACAATTTCTGTACAATCACCTTTGTTCGACCAAAACCATGTAATATGAGGAGCTTTCTAAACCTTCCAATCACTATGTATTCTATCAGGGAGGACCCGGCACTATATAGTTGTTGGTAAAGGAAATTGTATGGAGTGATACAAAGGTGTATGGGGGGCTTAAGCAGTGTCTGCTGACTACCTAACTTATCACATGCACTAGTAATTGCTTGGTATGAATTAGATATTAATTTGTAAACAAGATTACTTTGAACTCAAGTTATTGTACATAAATAAGAAAATGGTTCCCTAATTAATAGGGGATGTCCATATATATTTTCAATACTGTATGCTCTGCATTTAGTCAAAATTATACTAAGGCATCCTTTTAATTCAAAAAAGTAAAAACAACATCAATTTACATTAATTGTTTTATGGATGCAATGACTTCAGCACATCCAATTAGCCCAACTATTCACCAATTCATGTACATTGATTTTGTTTTTACTTTTCTGGATAGACTTTTCTGGATTTAAAGGAAGCCTTAAAGCTGCCATACATGGGTCAATGCCTGTGAGATAGATGAGTCATCGAGCTCAGCGTGATGACATCATTGCGCAGAGAAATAGAAAAGGGAAATGAGTCCCTCGCTCTTGCCAAAAAAGGAGACCGGCATCCCAAAATAAATTATAAAGAGAAACACTAGTGGTGAATATATAGAGACACAGTCACCACAGTGTGAGCAGAGGCTAGGGGACTTTAAATGTCTCCTTAATGGATAGGTTTTTAAGGGTTTTTTAAAAGAGTATAGATAACATCATTGGATTTAAATGAAATTTTATAGTAGAAAGTTCAAAAAAGCACATCTACCGAGATCATCAATAATAAACAAAATTCGGTATAATATTCAACATGTAAAAGTAAGTGTACAAAGCAATACAACAATGGCTCTAAACACGAAGTTGGCATAATATGTCTTGATCAGCCTCCAACAAGAGGATGTCGAAGAAAACACGGCCTGAGAAGG
Source organism: Ptychadena robeensis (assembly GCA_036250615.1). Classification (NCBI taxonomy): domain Eukaryota; kingdom Metazoa; phylum Chordata; class Amphibia; order Anura; family Ptychadenidae; genus Ptychadena; species Ptychadena robeensis. The sequence continues at coordinate 141,285,535 of CM070032.1, read as the reverse complement.
AGAATGACTGTCCCGACATACGTTTCGTTATTAAAAATAATAACTTCATCAGGGGAAGTAGTCAGTCGTGCAGGCACAAAATTGCTGGTGGTTGTAGAGTATAGATTATGTGGTTCAGAGGAGTACCGAGATGATCTTGGTGGGGTCAGAACCCGAGATGATGGAACGGGGGACCCCCCTTATTTGGGCAGCAGACGTCAGTCAAGGAGAATGCCTGTAGTAAAATAGGAGTTGTGAGTCAGGTCATAAACAGTAGTTTAGTAGTATAAGCTGGGTCAGCGTAAGTAAGTCAGGTAATCAGTAAAAGGACTCAATAGGCAAGCTCCCTTGCGTCCAGGTCGGCTGTCTCGAACATCATTGCGCAGAGCCTGATGTCAAATGAACTCTAGGCGCAGCACTGCTGTGTCATCGAGCTCAGCCGATGCTTTGCATGAGGACCCGTGGCCCCCATTCAACGCAATGGAGATCAACCGTGATTTTTCAGTCATAATCTTATAACCCTATCTTTTGAGCGGGATTGATCCCGCTTAAAGACAGCAGAGGCCGCATTAGATATGCACTAGATAGATGGCTGTGAACTTACACGGCGCTAAAAGCAGCCATCAATCTTGTTCATATTTATATGTGTATGGGCCCCTTTAGTATTGTTTTTACTAAATACAGAGCATAAAGTATGCACATATATATGGACACCCCCTATCACATAGTCTAAAGCAGGGTACAGACGTGAAGGACACAAGCGCTCACGGCCATCTATCTGGCCCATATAATATGCGGCCATCGCTGTTTTCAAGCGGGATTGATTGGAAAACAGCCATATTGGACATGACTGTTAATACAGCCGATGTCCGTTGATTTGCCTAGAGACTGCGGGTCTCCAGGCAAAGCATTGGCTGGGCTTGGGAGAGCAGAGCTGTCTCCCCAGCCCCGCCGATATCTGACAGCAGCGTGATGATGTCATCATGCTGCTGCAGGGAACATCGGACGGCTCAAATTTCAAAACGCCTGTACCCTGCTTTAGCCTTTTGATTTTAGTACCAGGTTGTGCACTGAGTTAAAATCCCTGCACTCAATGCAGAAATTGTAACGCAATGTAGCCTGAATCGTGGAAAGAAGTATTGTTCCAAAGACTACTATGAATATGACAAACTGAGTTAACACATATGGGGTTTTTTCCCCCGGGAAGTCTAAAAAATTTAATGTTTCCATCTATTAGTCAATCCAGGTGTAGTTACTGCTAGAGTGGACGTGGATGTAGTACAAGATTTAATGTAGCCAATGTGCCTTAAGATACTTTGATTTCAGAGTAATCACTTTTTGAATACTTCAAATGTTGACTGAAGGATCATTGAGTAAACATTGAAGGAAGACTGCCATGGTGTATTTACACATGCTGACCCATTGCCCATAAAGGTGGGTTGACACATGTAGATTTTTTCTTCAATCAACTGCCAATTCGATTTTATGTTCAATGTCGTTGCTGAGCGTTCATTTATTGAATGTAAAATTAGATTTTTTTGTTTGTCCATCCCGATATCGAATGAAAATACTTACCAATTTACCAACATGTTCGATGACCTTTCGAACGATTGTTCGTTTTTTGTGAACAAATTGTCCATTTTAGATTTTTGTTCAATCAACAAAAAAATAGTTTGTTCTATTTGAACGAAAAAATCTACACGTGTAAACCCACCTTTACCTACAAATGCATTTCATTGGAGACGTATCACAGGGCATAAGGGGATGCTAATTGAAATGTTCTGTAGGGTTCAGTGCATATGTAGAAAATCATAACAGGTAGGTAAAAATACATATAGGGTGCTTTCTGCTGTCCAACAAGAAAACCTCTACATGGGGAGGCAGAATATTTTTTACTAGAATTCAGTAAATAAAGAAAAAAAATTAAGACATTAATAATGTTTTTGGTTTTATTTAAAAGTCAAGATTCAATACCAACCAAAATCAGGATCCTTTGGTTGTCTTTATGCAAGAGTAAATCCATGTGTTGTTTAAAAGCTTCCATTAGCTGCAGTTGTGAATGACTTTCCCAGACTGATTATATCAATGGGGAGATATTATGACAGTGTTTCCGAGGAGTGTGCTCACACATCACAACACTCAGAATGTGAAACTGCAAATATCTTTCTTATCACAACCTTCAGGCTAGCAGTTCCATTTTTGATTAATCTATAGCAAAGTTTTTCTTTCATTCCTTCATTTTTCAGCTTTCTGTGAACTGGTGATTCTGCTATAATTCCCACTACTACTCTCAGCATGTGATAAAATCAGCAGAGGGAGGAGATGTCTGGAATTCAACTATTTCAAGTGGACACCAGAGCTAGAATGAAAATCTAACAAACACCCTATTGTGCTTCTACGTTCAGTCATTCTGCCATTTTAGATTGTAAACAGAGCTGAGTCTTTTTACACTGAAACAGGGACAGACCCGATTAACAAATCTGTTGTATGCTCAGTTTATAACACATGTGCCATACTAAGTTTTAAAATGAAATTCAATTAAAATGTTTTAACTAAATAATTTTTAATGCACTAATCTGCTGAGTGCAGTCAGACATTGCTGTAGTATATTACCCTTCCCCAGTCTATTTTGTCTGTATTCTAGAACAGGGATGGGCAAACTTTATGACTCATGGGCCACACATTTTAAAATAGGGCCTGTGAACAAGAACAGAAATCCTAAATTCTTCAAAAACATATCCACATGTTAAGGACTGAACTGCAATGCAGGGAGCCATGTTTAACGGCTGTGCTGCGATGTCTGTGTCGCACTCCACTCAGCGTTTTCACTTTAGGGTATCCGTACATCACCATTCTATATCATTCCCTTCGATGGTGTTCACAAACAGAATAAGTAAACAAGCGGAGTAGAGCAGAGGGGAGTGCAGCATGGCCCATATGAAAAATCTTATCTGGCCCACAAGCTGAAGTTTGCTCATAAGGCACCCATACATTCCTGCCTCTCCCTGAAAATAAGGCACCCCCGAAAATAGGGCGCCCCTGTATGTTCCCGATCGCAGCAAATGAATGGCTGCATTTAAAATTAACCCAGCCATTCATGTCTATGGGCACAAGCGACTGGACCAAGCAGACAGAAAGTGAGGGTAACTTCTTATTCTGTAGTGGTAAGGAAAATTTAGGTAAGGAAAATTAGCCAACTTTGTAGTTTTAGTACATTTGGAATCAATCGTTACCCCAGTATACTTACATGCCTTGCCCGGATCTGCTTATTATTTATCATAAGTGTTAGGGCTTGTTTCCACTAATGCGATTTGCTGCGGTTGTATCCGTGTGGCTGATACAACATTTTTGTAAAATGTGTACAAAAACAGAATGTAACCTATACAATATATACTCCCATACCATTAAAGATGCAGAAGTTTGAAGCGCATGCTGTTAACGCTGGTAATTCCTACACCGTTTACCTGGTTTGGATGTAAATAGCCACAAATTAAAGCTGACAGTCTGCAGTTAAAGCACACTATGTTTGTTTCATTCCATTCCAAATACATTGTGGTGGTGTATAGAGCCACAAATGTTAGAATTGTGTTGTCCCAATATTTATGAATCTGACTGTAGATGTAGATATGTTTGTGTATATTGAATGTAAAATCACATAACAGAGTATCGGTTAAGCCTACTGGAGCTCTTTAGCAAATGCTGTAAATGCAGTGGCAGGACCAAAGCCAAACAAGCATGTGTATGTGTGCCCCAATTGTGCAAGTTCTCCCACTTAAAAACATGAGAGAGGCATGTAATTTTAATCATAGGTATACCTCAACTATAAGAGACAGAAGGGGGGAAAGAATCCAGGATTGTCAGATTTTTTAAAAATGTATTTGCAAATTATGGTGGAAAATAAGTATTTGGTCAACATGAAAAGTTAATCTCAATACTTTGTTATATCCCATTTGTTGGCAATGACAGAGATCAGATGTTCTCTGTAGGTCTTCACAAAGTTGTCACACACTGTTGCCTGCATTTTGGCCCATTCCTCCATACAGATCTCCTCTAGAGCAGTGATGTTTTGGGGCTGTCACTGGGTAACACAAACTTTTAAATCCCTCCAAAGGTTTTCTATGGGGCTGAGATCTGGAGACTGGATAGGCCACTCCAGGACCTTGAAATGCTTCTTACGATGAAATCGGTTGACTCTTTACTTTCATCAAAAGTAGGCTACTATAAAGGCTACTTAATGCTTGCTCTGCTTTTCATCCAAAAATGTTGGCTGCTTGACTTGTCTGTAGCCTTCATTACTCCTGAGCCACTGTCATAGAGAAAGAGTTCTGTTCCTGTACTGAACTTGTTATATGCTTGTTCACTATCTGAATGCGACTCTGAGAATTGTAAAACCATAAATAGCTTTTCAGTTAGTATTTTCATAATCCTAACTGACAACTCTTCCTAGTCTCTCATAAAGATTGCATGGGGCCTAACAAAATACTTTTTGGTGGTTTCCTTCAATTCATATACAATTAAGAATCATGGAAAGCCAGAAAAGATAAAGAATTTCTTGGAATCCTGTTTCCAAAGCCATTTTTGAATTTAATCTGTAGTCTATTATGTGTGATAGTTTATTATGCATATTATACATATATTTATATATATATATATATATATATATTCCTAACAGATTTTTTTTTAATGAAATTGTATTTAGGTTTATTGGCCATATCTTGGTTATAAAAACGCATTTAATGAAATGTTTGCATCATCTAAAGAAAAGCTAAAAAGTTACTGAAATCCAGACGAATAGAAAGCAAATAACATCCTTAAACCTTTATGGTAAGTACATTTTTTCATTGTCATCTGTTTTTTTTTTCTTTGTGAAAGTGAAACCTACAAAATTCACAATTTAAATTAAAATGAGCATTGCACATTAAGCACTAACAAAAAAAACAACACATTCATATGTATATGCATATGCTTTTTTCAATTGTATTTTATATTTATGTTTATTTCTTATTCATATTTCCTGCAATAAATGTCTAGCTAATCTTTTGTTTTAAATGGCTTATCAATGGGAATCAATGTGCAAAATTGTATCCTTGAGTACAAATGTCTAAATCAATATTTACCAGACACCAAAACATGTCGGTCAAAAAAGGATAAGGCCATATAGACTGCATTACACTAATAGACATTATACAGTTTTACAAAGTATTTTTTTTTCTATTTGAACTACCTATCCAGCCTTATTCCAGAATGGATTAAACAATTTTTTTCCTCAAAATCCTACACAAAACACCCCTAAATAACAACATGAAAAAGACCTGTGAATGTTTATGTATACTTAAGTGATTTCTCAGTTTATTTTTATAATTAATACATTTGCCAAAACATCAAGTGAACTTTTTTTCCCATTGTCATTATGGGGTGATGAGTATAGAGTGTGGAGTGAGAAAAAAGATATTTCAATCCATATTGGAATAAGGCTGTTAAACATAACAAAATGTGGAAAAGTGATATGCTCTGAAAACTTTCCAGATGCATATTCATGTATATTCATATTCAAAGCTATGTAGTCATGATATGATTCTGACTATCTGTGCTGCATGGCTGGTCACTTTCACCTGTGCCAGAGTATGCTACTGTCATCTTGTTTCTCTAATAAAGTGCTCTGGATTGTTGATATTTGTCCAACTAATACTACTTCTATCATCAGCTCATCTAGAACACCCAGTTACTTTAGCATCATTTTCATTAACAAGATGTTCTAGTTTCCAGTGCCAAGCCAAGGTTTGACATGAATACCTCAAATTCCAATTCCTGGTTCCCAATCTGTCTTGAGGGCATTGGATTGTTTTGTAGCATTTTTAGAATCCTCATAGAAGATATATTATAAATATTGTCATAGTTGAATGACTATTCTTCTAAAATCAAACTATGAAAAAAACTTTTCCCTGCCAAGAAAAGATGGCAAAAATAACCCATTGGTATGGTGTGGAAAAACGATTCTATTCATCTCAATTTTATTTTACCTTTTTTAGTGTATTTATGAACACAAAGCCTCACTTTGGTACATACTTTGGAATTACAAGGTCTTCATCAGAGTGTTTTTTCAAGCATTTCTAAAAAAAAAAAGTAATGCATTCCGTGTGAATGATATTAGTTTTCTATGCGAAAACGCAGTACTGTAGAAATGCACATGTATGGTGTGAAAGGGCTTTTAAGTTTACTCACATTTTAAATCCTGACTCTGGTTTCTAGTTTGGTAGTGACTGCTTCAATCTCCCAAGATTTCCTAATTTTTAATAAGATTTCACACAGTGGCAAGTACCAATTTTGCACCTTGCAGCAATTTTCTACTTTTCGTTGAAGAAAATCACTTTTTGAAACATGAGTTTTTGTTTTCATAATCCCCCAGTGTCTCACATAATATAACATAAGACAGTTAGGACTTGAAAGCCATATGCTTGTTGGTTTATGAAGATGGAGATCCAACACTGTTTCCTGAAATTGACAAAGGTAGCACACTGAACTGCACCTCTGTATTTAGGTAGTATTTGACCACTAAATACTGTATATACTCGAGCATAAGCCGACCCTAATATAAGCAGGTACCTAATTTTATCTCCAAAAACTGTGAAAATTTGACTTGACTATAAGTCGAGGGTGGCAAATGCTAAGTCAAATAGTGGTGTTTTCTAAATCAGAAAAATATGGAGAAAGCACCATTGCCACAACCTCAATAAAGTGAAGAGAACACAGGGTTTATTGTTATTACAGGATGGGTTTTCTCAGCACTTCCTATGATTCAAACATGAAAATAAGTTCCCATTTAAAAAGTCTTTTTTATTATTAATATTATTATTATTATTCGTCCCAATACATGGAATGGAAATGGAAACTTATTTTCATGTTTGAATCGTAAGTAGGGACTTTTTCCACCTTCTCCAGTAAAAAATAATCCAGTAAAGATGGAACTGATGTCCAAGTTTGCTTACATTTCACTAGCCAATGTGGGAAACACATGAAGCATTCACAGAGGCTGCCGTTCCCTGTGAACTAGTGACCACCGAACACCCAGACCCAGGGTAAGTGGGACCCTGACTGTATGAGCAGAGGGGGGCTTTTTCAGAATTTTTTTAAACTAAAAAACACAGCTGATTCTAGATTATATACGGTAGATGTAAAGTGAACTAAAAAGAAATCTGTTACAATGTCAGAGAAGTGACCCCCAGTGCTCAAAGATATAATTACCTGCTTATGTCTGCAGCCCAAGCAGAGGGCTAATGAGCTAAATGAATGTAAATGGTGCTATATAATGGTTTTCTATTCTGAAAACATATCTTGGTAGGTTTGTAGATAGAATGTGATGTCACTAACTTGCTTTTTACCCACTGTCTCTGTGTAAAGCTGCCATCAAAGCAGCAGTTTCTAACAATCAGGCATGTCCAAAGTCGAGCCCATGTTTATATTTGATGCTTTGATTTGTTGTGTGTACTGAAAACCGTAAGCTTAACCCTGTAACTCCTGAAAACTAGGGTTATCTGCCCATGCGCAGTTGTAAGGGTAGGAAAATATCTCAGAACACTGGCAATGCACACAATACTGTATTTTTTTTGTAGACCACCAAACTGGAATTGGTATCTTATGTACGTTTACTGTTAAATGTATGTTACAGCATTCATTGTCCTGATCCTTGTTTACTGTCTGCAGCTCTTTTGTTACAATGGCAGGACAGCAGTGTGTGGGTACGGAGCCTGTGCCGCACATGGACAAGGTGAAATACATCCCCACAACACACTGCAAGTGGATGTTAGCCTCTGTACTTCTTGGAGGCGCAGCCATCAGTATCATCACAGCATTATTAATAAGTAAGATTGATCAATTTGATTTATTTTTCTTCTCTTGGTTTTTGGCATTGGGCACCTTATTATTCGTGATGTAGAATTCAAGCCTGTTTTGTTTTCTTCTGGCCACAGATTTGTAGTTTGTATCAGCCCATTTGTCATCCCACTGGGAAAATTTGCTATATGTAACATGACAAAACAAAGCAAGGAATCAAAATCATTATTAAATAATAATTATTATCATCTGGAAATTAAAATAGTTTATAATTCATCAGATGGGAACATTTCCATTTGCGATTTCTATATTTGTTAAGTTATTATGTCATTTTGACAGCAGGATAGCAACTTTTTGTCTTAGTGCCATCAGTGTTCCTGTTTAAGTTGTCGCACTGGTGTTGCTACTCACCATATTTAAAAAAAATAACAGCAGAGAAAATGTGCTCCATGCCACTTGGGGGGCTTTAACCTCTTTCGTGTCTACCGCAACCAAGCCTTAAATAAAAGAAACGGAATAGGACGTGTTACAGACAATGTGGCTGTAATGCACCTTAGAATGGCAGACATACCCTTAAACAGTGTTGATAAATATTGTACTTGTGACATTTTTCAAGATTTTTTTTATTAAATATAATCCATGGGTATGGTGTGGAAAAATGATTCTATCATCTAAATTTTTTTTACCTTTTTTAGTGTATTTATCAACACAAAGCCTCACTTTGGTACATACTTTGGAATTACAAGGTCTTCAATATGATTCCAGTTTACAAAACAGTACCTCTATGTACTACAGATCCATAACTTCTACTTTACAGAGACTGGTAGGTAGTATTCTTGTTATATTACTTATGGTAACATTCTGGGGGGGGGGGGGGGGGGG
>CM070032.1:141262246-141276830 GCA_036250615.1 Ptychadena robeensis | reverse complement strand
GGGTGTCTTGGTGAAGATTGTGTGTCTGTCCAAGTTGAAGTAGGTGGGGCAATATATGTTACATAGGCAGCAGAGTCTCCTTCTGAATCAAATCTGCTTAGCTTGGAGGAAAGCTGCCAATAATAAGAGAGAGGACCATGCGTCGGAAGCACTTAGACACAAGGATATCCTCTTTATTTCTGATTTTTCTGCTTTAAAGACCAGACTACCTGGTTCCACAGTATTATGAACTGTACTATTCCACGCATCTGATTTCAGAAGACTAATGGCAACAAAAGACAAAAAAGGTCTGGGGGGCCACCAGTTGAAAAACACTGGTCTATTGATTAATATTATATAAGAATTAAATACTTTTGCCTGTGTTTCTGTTATGATTTTTTGAATCTTCTTGTTGGCAGTAGTAATAAGCTTTTTTATTATTATTATTCATTTATTGTAGCTGAAGTCCAGTTTCAAAGGCACTGTTATAGAAGATAGTTATACTGGATTCTCTGTTTTACACTACAAGTAAGTAACTTTTTCATTATTATCTAAAATTTGTTATCTTTTTCAAAAATGTAAAAATGCTCATACCTAAAGGAACCTAGTATAGTAAGTGAATTTGTTTTCAAAATGTTAGGCAACATGAGCATCACATCTAATAGTGACATTGTAAACTTAACAATGACAGAACCTGCGTAGATGCCAGTGGGCAGTGTAAGATCATTTTTAAGAGCACCATTCTATAGATTTATTTGGTGGGAATTGCATTTTTCACATAACCAACGCCAGGTAAAAACAAAACTGCATAATCAACAAATAAGAATGACAGGGTTAAAGTATGCTTAAATGTACAACAATTACAATACAAAAGTAGAGAAAAGCATAAACCTAAGAGGTAGGGGGCCCAGTTCCACTAATAGCAAATGTACTTAAGCTTATAACACAACCAATGTAGGACATTTACATAGATGGACTACAGTAAGGATAGAGAGTCCAGTGGAAGGGAAACGATAGGGGGTTTGGGTAAGTGATTGTGAGGCAAAAGGCCCCCATACACCTTACAATCTTTCCATACAATTTTAGGCCACTATACTACACAGTTGTTGGTAGATCTAATGGAAATTGTATGGATCAATCTTAAGGTGTATGGGGAGCTAAAGATAGAAAAGAAAAGAAAAAAAGAAAAGAAGCAAGAAAATAGAGGACAAGTGGAAAGGGTCTGGCAGTGGGCTTCATTCTGCCCTCTATATACTGACTTGTCTTGTGTAGTAAATCTTGTTGATTTCCAGTCATTGAAGGCTGGGATCCATATATGTTTTACTATTTCTTCAACAGTTTAAACTGTATGTGACCCTAAAACCTGCCTCACACACACTGATCGGCAGGCGTTTTTGCCACCGACTGATGGGTGTGCGCGCTCGCGGCTGTCGGTCGGCGACAAAATTGGCCGCCGATCGGGGGTGCCCACATGTGGTGACAGATTCCTGTCGCCCCACAGCGTGGCCGGCCAGAGAACTGACATGTCCGATATTCTCTGGCCAATGCCTTTAACTTCAATGAAGCCCGGCGTCTTCATTGAAGGTAATGGCCAGCACACAAAGGGTGCCCGCCGATGTTGTCAGCTCGGAATAGCAGCGTGACGACGTCATTACGCTGCTATTCCGAACTGATCTGAACAGCTCTCTCGGCACCCACTCGGTGGGTGTATGGCAGGCTTTAAGGATTGGTGTAGAAAAATGCTGAGCTAATCTTTTCTTGGCCATCACTAATTTACCCAGATATATATTGGAATCAGAAATGGAGTTTAATATGAGGGCAAAAGTTTAAATAAAGTTTTAGCATTAGTCTTGTGTCCTTAGTAAGTTCAGTACTTAAGGAATGCAACTATATACACTGCTGGCTGACCCTTCTAGTCTCAATCAGATCTGACCACACTAATCTGGCTTTGCTGGAGAGGTTCCAAGTTACTTGTCTTCTTTCATCAAGTTTGGTGGGATTGTTCTTTCATTCAGCAACAGGAAAAAAATTAAACACTTGCATTACCAATCTGATAGAAATGTTATATATATTTTATGTTTTGTATATTCATCCGCTTTAAGGATAGTGTATATTGGCATTTTAGACATAAAATGAAACACATATTTGTGTATGTTTTATATACAATTGTCTTGTAACTATAAGTAGCACAGTTCAAAGAGTTGTCAAGTTTAGTGTAGACATTCCACCCCTAATATGAGATAAGCTACCCTCAGGTCTGACATTTTCTCTGGCTGGACCTACTTATTAACATGCCATTGGTTGATTAAGATTTGAAAACTCTTTGCATCTAATTTTGGAATACAGTCCCTATAAAGTCTAGCAGATACTTAAGTTAAACACACAATAACACTTTTTTTACAGCAGGGTCCTTTAAATTAGCCAATGATCTTATATATATCAGCACTCCCAAAACTCTGCCTTAACTTATAGGCAAACTAAACTCAGCAGACATCTCTTAGCTGAATCTTCTAGAAAAGAAATTGGATAGCCACATGCTATTCCTTTACCAAATGAGTATCATTTCAATTAATGTCAATTGTCTTTCTCTCTTTTGCTTTTATTATGTTGTCTAAAGCTGTAAACATTAATGTTTTTTTTCAAATGTGCCTGTTTATGAAAGGTTATTTATACAAAAGATCATTTAAATGATGATGATTTTTAGATGATCATCATAGGCATTCTAACATACTGTATGTGGTAATCATTGGAACACTAATGTGGTTACTATCAATGAATTTGAACTTTTAAAACCCTACTATTAGGCCCTACACAGATGACCAAAACACAAAGTAGACCAATAGACATGGCAATAAGTGGCAGCCTTTCGGCAACAAATAAGTCAAAATATGCAAACATCTGGCTCTCTAAGGTAGCCTTTAATAGAGGACTAATATTGTCAGTGTGTCTGCATCAATAGTATTTAGGCCAGGTTTACATGTATTTGGCACATGAATATGACCCTTTTTGATATTTTGCATGTGACTGCAACACATGGCATGTCTACACTGTGTATTGCATTGGGTAGCAGTGTACCTCTGTTGAGAAGGTGCACTGCAATGCATATTTTGATGACAACACATTTTTTTGTGAACTGAGCCTTTGTATGCCTGCTGTGTGAGTGCAGCTGTTCATTTTGTGTTTTTAAAATGATGTTTCAAAGTTGATTAGGTATAAGCAGGGTATTTTGTTAGTAGTTCTTTTGATTTGGTAGCTTAAAAATGTTAAATGTGTATTTAAATGTATTTTTGATGCTTCTAAAGCAGGGGCAATGAAGGCATCATCGCACATTTGAAGATGCACTTTAGGTCTTCTGACAACACAAAGGATACAGAGAAAATAGAAGAGATTCTTAGACTGGGATTATCTCTAACACTAAATGAACATCCGATACCAGTTTCCATTTATGGCAATATCACGTCTGCTATGCTTGCAGGTATTGTAATATAAAAGCCTTTTAGAACATTACCTCTTGTGTTTTATGTTTCATTTCAGTTTCCTCCTTAGGGGATAATACCGCTAAATGATTGGGAGTTTAATGCTTACCTACTCCATACAAAACAACAAGAAATTTTGTTTTCTTTATACATACTCTTTTTTTTATGCCATCGCCATGTCTGGTAAGCATTAGAAAGGAGCTAATTAAAAGGAGTTGGAAACCTTAAGCAATAATATCATAGCAGCTAATTGTTTGTGCTAGGATACTGAAGGAAACACGCTAAGAGAACTATGTAGACAATATTGCAGACCTTGATGCTTTAGTCAATGATGAGGTACCACTTTAAAGAGCGTTAACCTCCCTAGCGCACAGCCCGTACCCAGGATTTTTAAATCAGGGTAATTTAGGAGGGAAGGGGTGTTACTGTCCCTCCTTAGTTCCCGTCATGTGCAGAGTGGGAAGTTAGGAGACAAAGTAACACCTAATGCCCCCCACATTAGTAAATAGGAGGAGGGGTGGCAGTAAACCTCCTGATGCCGAAACTTCCTGTATTTGGAACGCAAGATTTTAAACGTTTCATAAAAAAGATTTTTAAAAAGAACATAAGACAATAACAAAGAAATTTAAAAACAATATGGAACTATTTATGCCCACTCCTGTCTCCTAAACCATGCATGCTGCAATACATTGGTTATGGATTAAACAAAGCCCCCCATACACCTTTAGATTCCTCCATACAATTTTCATTAGATCTACCAACAACTATGTAGTATAGTGATCTCCCTGATAGAATACATAGTGATTGGAAGGTGTAGAAAGGTCCTCATATTACATGGTTTTGGTAGAAGAAAAGTTGATTGTACAGAAATTGCATGGTAATTGTATGTGGTGTATGGGGGGCTTTACACATGTATACACATAGGCAATTGGTTTAAGTGGTTCTAGTTAAGATCTGTGTGTGGGGGAAATCTAATGAATGGTATTTAAAGATAAGAAAATGCATGGCCAAGTGCTCTGTAAAACTTAACTCTGCCTCTATAGGCAGCACTAAAAGTAAGAGAGATCCTTTTAACCGGAACTAACTTCTTTTTGCTAGTGTAACAATATAGAACTACATTTTTGTTTCATGTTTTAATAGGGTTAAAATGTAGAGAACACGAGTAGAGGGGTTAGGAATAGCAAGGGAATTGAACATTTGCCAACGCTGCACTGTAATCTGAGCAATGGCGGTAGAAGCCATGTTCTTTATTCTGATGCCAAGAACGATTGAAGTAAATGAAAATTTATTAAAAATGGCGGGGGTAAAAATTACAGAGAGATGATTAAGGAGCGGTCTGCACGTGGAATTTTAATAGAACAATAACTCTCTTTCTAAGAACAGTAGTCCATGCTGGTAATGTCTTCAGGTCTGAACATTGACATAAGTATATCTTGCCTTAATAAAACACAGCAGAAGAGAACTATTCATCTCAATTATGACCTTGAAGTATAGTCTATTGTTAACTTGATGGGAAGGGCTACAGCATTCCTGTCTTTAGTAGTTAGCTTTAGACATTTTTTTTTATATACTTGTGAATAGGATGTTACTGTGATTTTACTGTCATTGGAGGCTCCATTAGAGTAAAGGTCCAGAGGATTGGCAGGCACCCTTTGTGTGCCGGCCAGTAATGGGATCAGCCAGGAATTTATCAACATGTTGGATCACCTTGCGATCTGACATGTGGGAGGATCCTGGTTGATCTGTCCAGGTGAGCGCACCCGTTTTGTGGCCGAGTGATCAGCGGGAATGTGCACGCCGGTCAATCGGACAAAAAAACAGAAGGGAATCAGCCCATGAATGGCTACCTTAATAACCTTAATTACTGCTGTAGCTTATTGTTAAAAATGTTGCTCTTGTGACAGAAAGTGAGGGGGAATCTCTCTAACAAGCAGACTTTAATTTTAATTAATATGAGGAATGGTAGAGTGTTTGTTAGCTTATTATTGGTATTCATTTCCTTGTAAATTTTTCTAAGTTTTTGTTCTGGAAAAGAAACAATCTTTAGAACAATGTAGAGCATAAGATAGCAGTGACTTGACAATGGTTCTATAAATTGTTGCCTATTCCTTTTAAAATGGAGCAAACAAAATTTGAGTGAAGATACACTTTAATATCTAGGATTGGAGGTTCAGTGAGCAGCCATAGGTAGAGAATTCTGGGTGTAACTAGGAAGCAGTGCAAGATGGAAAGAGACATTGTCCCACATTAGTGGGTTGAGATTTCTGCTATTTTCTTTCTTAGATATGGTTAATATCTGCTAAGGCCCTATTCCCAACAGGAACAATGTGTGCAATGTGTTTTATGGGACAGTACCAGATAGCATGATATTTGTTAAGAGACTTGTGGTGTTGATGAGTAAAGCTGGCCATACACTGCTCGATTCCCCGGCAATCATTGTGTGATCGATTGTGGGCTGCGCTCGATTCCCGAATGATCAGCATGAATGCACACATCGATTGAGCGGGAGTCGAATGGAAAGTCTATCCGTGTATGGCCAACTTAAGTTGTTAATAAAATAATGTAGTCTATATAGCTAAATGTAATCAAAGAAAAAAGGGTGAATTCGCAAAATACACCATTTTGCAGTAAGTTTGCGCGCAACAAAAAAAGCTCTTGTACCGCAGTCAGGGTGTGGATGTCCTTACAATCTGAATCTTAAATCCCAAGGATGCATGCAATAAGTTTATTACAACACTCTACTATTGCAATAAGTTTACAAAGCATAGTCACCTAGTCACATATCAGTGTCAGGTGAGTAACTATATCCAGACTAATTTGGGGCAACTTTATAGGAGATGTATTATAGTTCCTGGACAGCCCTTGCATTTAAGCCAGGTATTCTCCTCCATGAATCCAATCCTATAGAGGAAAGCCTATGCAATGTTAACAACTGTGTAGTTTTACTAGATTGCAAAAGTGAAACACATGGAACCCCTTTGAGAATATCCACTTCAGACATAACATACAACTGTTTGAACTTACATGGGTCCCAGAATCATATGATTTTTTGGGATGATTTTAACCCATTGCTTACATTGTTATAAGGCTAGCCAAGTCTTGTTACTTATTGATCCCTTTTGGCAGACTACTATCATTAGGATTGTTACCTGTTATCCTTTTCTAATGGCCACATAAAGAGAGTTTGGAGTTTAAGTGATCCCTTTTATTGGCTCACTGAATCATTAGAGAAACAAGCTTTCGGGATATCGCAGATCCCATTTTCAGGCTAATACAATACTGGTTTCGGAAGTTCACATTTATACACAAAGTTACAAGGACATTGTAACAAAAGCAACTGTTTTCTCTAGGCCAATGGTTCCCAAACTGGGGGGCACGAAAATATTCCAGGGGGGCGCTAGCCCTCATTCTTAACCTGTGCTTGAATAGGGGGGGTCCATAATGTTACTAATTATAAAAGGGGGGCCCTGCAGGGAAAGTTTGGGAACCACTGCTCTAGACATACATGATTGAGTCCACCTAAGAAGCATTATCTTCTGACAGTTTTTTGCATCATATTGACTGCAAATGTATTCATTCACTCATTAATGCAACAGTATTTGACAACCTCTGCACTGACCTTGTTTTTCATGTCATTTTAACCACTACAGATAATAAAGGATTATCATTCTACTCTATAGGACTGAAGTCAGGTAAGCTGCCTATTAATCTTTTTTAAGTTGTTATTCTTGTGTAAAAAAATGTAGATCAAAAGTATACGTGTCCACCTGCAGCCTTTGATGATCACACCCAATCAAGTAGTAACAAAGTCCCCATTCTCTGCCCCTCCAAAAAGTTTTCATACTTATTCTGTTATTTAAAGTGTGTGCAGATCCTATTGCTTAAGGTCAGGAGTTTGACAACCGTGGCCCACTTGCAAATGCAGTCACTAGCATTTCAGAAAATAAGTAATTTGCAGCCTTTTAAGTTTCCTTCAAATAAGGTCTTTAGCCGGTCATACACGCACCAAGCGGCAGCCGATTTTGCCGCCGACCGATGGGCCGCCGAACAGGGGTGCCCACATGGGTGCCGGCCGATGCTGTCAGCTCGGGAACGCAGCGTGATGACGTCATCACGCTGCTTTCCAGAGCTGATCGGACCAGCTCTGTCGGCCCCCACTTGGTACGTGTGTGGGGGCCTTTAGATTAACGTTACAGGTAGCCATACACAGGTTGATTTTCCACTTGATTTTTGACCGATCGATCACTGTGCGCGTTTACGAATCACAAATCGGATTCACAAGGTAGTGTTGCATTTATTCCCGATCCGATCAATTGATCACTGACAAATCGATCTGTGTGTGGCTACCTTAAGGTTCCCACAGTTGTTTTTGTGGTTCTTTCCCAGTCTTTATTAAATTAATTTGAACACCGTTAACCTCCCTAGCGCACCGCCCATATCGCGCCGTTTACAACGGCACGATATGGGCGATCAAGGCAGTGTACATAGTACACTGCCCGCCGTTTCCGGCATCCCGCCGGAGCTGTCAGTAATGACAACAGCTGCGCGGGAGAGAAAGCTGGCGCTCCTCCATTAACATGGAGGTCTATGGCGCCGCCCCCCCCCCCCGCCCCCTTCCGCGTCACCGTGACGCGATCGGGGCGGAGCCGCCAACCCGGAAATGCTGCGGCGATGTAAACAATCGCCGCAGCTTTCCGGGGAGGCATAAAGTCTCCCCATCGGCGGCTTCCCGGGCGGTTGAGGCGAGCCTAAAGCTCGGACGAGCTAGGCTCGTCTCAACCGCTAGGGAGGTTAAAAGTTAAAAAAGTGCCAAAAAATTTCTTGACACTCTTTTTTAGATTATGCAAAACTGACTACTTGTTACCTTAACATTTGTAATTGGTACTGACACTTATGAGGTATCTTATGTTCCTGTGAGACAGTTATCAAACAACCAACAATCATATTGCAGCCAATACATTTGCTTCTAATTAGCTTTACATAAATTGATCAGGGTTTTTGTTGCTGTTAAAACACATCAAGAATTCAATATGAATACACATGTCTATTATTTGCTTAGTATGCATGCATTAATATTCACTTATATGTTGATCATTTCTATGCAGTGAGGATCAGGGGTGGGAGGGTCGAAACTTGACTGCTGCCACTGTTTTACAATGGAATGGAACTTAAGCCTTTAAAAGGGGGGCTTAGAGTAGAAGAATTTGACTCTAACTGGCATGCAGTGTTTGTAAATAGTGTTGAGCTTGAATATTTGAATCACAAATTTTTATTGCAAGTATCAGCACTTCGAGAACTTGCACAGATCTCGAATATGGTGCTATATCTTCGTAATATCCAATATTCTGGGCAAAGTACCATAAATTGCATTTGCAATATTCACATGTACAAGTGCCGATTTCCACATTACATAATAGTAACAGGAGATTAACATTTTCTAATTTACTTAGAATATTTGAAGAATAAATTGTGAATATTGCCAATGCTGCTTATCACAATTTGTAAACTATTGTGTAAGTTTTGTGACAACCACTCAGTGCAGTTGAACTTAGCCCAAAGGTGTTGCAATGCTTAGTAACCATACTGTCTCTACTGTGCTAACTAGTATATTCTCAGTTAACCGGGTTCATTAAAGTTGAAAACCCTGCATTTTGCACTGTGTTGTGCTTGCATAGAAGTTTATAGTAGTTGCTTGCCTTGGGACGGCAATGCAAAACTTCATTCACCAGGTGTTTATGATAACAAGCGGCATTACGCATTACCACAAACATGGGACAACTGCTTAAGTGAAAATAGGTAAAGATTAAATTTTTTCTTAGTTTCACTAACTTAATGTGTGCTTAATGGGATAGGTAGTCAGAAAAACATATTCCAAATAAAAATACATGGGACAAAAGCTTGATAAATGTTTCTTCCTGTGTCACTGTACTGTGTTTCTCTTCTCACGATTATGTGTTTTTATTTAAGTAACACTTAAATATCACTGTTAAAAATCTTTACTATCCACAGGAAGTTGCCCATCTCAAGTGTATTCCTGCAAGAATAGCCAATGTATTGTCAAACAAAATCCAGAATGTGACAGTATGCGTGACTGCAAAGATGGATCAGATGAGAAGAACTGCAGTGAGTCTCTTAACAATAATCCAGCTCATCTAACCAATAATGTTTGTCCGTGTGTAAATAAATCTCACTTTACTTTGGATAGTTAATAGGGAACCACTGATGCTTCAGGTTTCAGCCTTATCAAGCAAATAGCCTAACTAGAGACTGCTCCCCTGTTCTACAGTATGCCACTTTCTTTGAAGTATTAACTGGTGCAGTGGGTCCTGGGTTCCTCCTGGTACATGGTAATGCCTGGCCTCATGTGGCAGTTTCTGGAGGTTATTATTTATATTAACTTTTAGCGGCCACATATTACGCAGCTCTGTACATTCAATTCAAGTTGAGATGCATCACAAGATACTTCACAGGTACAGGTTATGACACAGAAGGAGTTAAGGACCCTGCCCGAATGGACATACAATCTAATAGGTTGGATAAGAGAGTATACAATAGGTGGTGGTGGGGTGGGGGGGGGGGGGGCATGGTGGGGATTTTAGGAATGACAACTGAAGAGGTGGGTCATTCTGGTCCAATCCTTGGGTCAATTCCCTTAAAAACCTCACTTTAAACAAAGCACACAATTAAGTTCACAAGCAACTTAGGAAGTAAATAAAAAGTGCAGAATTTACCATACAATATATCATATATTTCATAAGACATAGTTTTACTGTTATTATTTACATCTGATAATTTTATTTTTTATTCATGTCTTTTGTTTTCTTCTGTCAATGCTAAGATTGTGGTACACGCCCCGCAATGCAGAAAGCAAACAGAATAGTTGGTGGGTCTGATGCCACAAAGGGAGAATTCCCATGGCAGGTCAGTTTAAGGGAGAACAATGAACACTTCTGTGGAGCTACCATCATAAGTGGCAAGTGGCTGGTTTCTGCTGCTCACTGCTTCAATGAGTAAGTACAGTTCAGTTTTCTAATTTTGCACAATGGAAAGAGTGTCTTTGTGACTATGGTAAATATGATCAAAGTGGCTACTAAAGAAGAAATGTTGAAGGGCTGTTCATATTCTTGAATATATACAGTATATCATGGCCCCACCAATTGGTCCAAATGAGTATATTTTACATTGTTTTTTTATGTTCTTTAAAGTTAGACCATATGATAGTTTTATAACCTCGACTGCATTCAGATTTTATGATTGGAGAGTAGCTTCTATCCTTTAACTACAGCCATTTTGATTATGGTCTTTGCTTTTAAAGGGCTTTCAATCTTTCAATCGTACACCCTGACTACCCCCATTGTGAATTAAGCCTTAATATGGAATATACTCTATGCAAAGCTATCCTTTTCTGTTACTTCTATTCTACCAATCTTGTAAGATTCATAAACCCTATATTCTAAAGGAAACTAAAGCTAGACGGTCACATTAGATAATGCTGGGCCCTTCTTACTTGCTTAAACCTGAGTAAATGTTTTTTTTACCTTTTTTTATTACAGCTCTTACAATGGGAGGTACAATAAAGAAAAAGTAAAGTGTGTGTTAAGTGAGCACATTTTGTGTTATTTTTGGATTCTTTAAACCTAATTTTTTTTATGTAACTTTTATCCGATTAGTACAGATACTTTTAACAGAAATTAAATCTGTTTTAGTACTGAACATTAGAGCTTGTGTAATTTATAAACCAGTATAATAAAAATTACATTGTATACATATAAACAACATTTTGTACACATTTATCAACATAAACAGGGGTGCACATAAGTGGTACGCTGGTACGCAAAATCGTTTAAAACCTAGCTCTGCGTACCTCTCTTTTTCATTTTCAGCGCATCTGCAAACCACAGGAGGAGAGGAGAGGGAAAATAGATGGAGCATCCCCCCCTCTCTGATCAGTAGAAAGGTGCTTGTGTTGTGCTCTGACGGCAAGTGCTCTCTAGTGACACCCGGTGGGCAAAGCAGATATTGCAGATTTAGTTGAGATTACAGCTATATTGTATAAAATTTATGTCATTTGGATAACCGCAGGAAACTTGAACTACTATCAAAGATTGGACTTATAAGTGTGTTGGAGATCTGGGGGACCAAAATCAGAGTAGGCATATGTAGGGTAAAATCTCACAAGAGAAAAGTTGCACTACTGAGATATGATACTGAGATCTGGGGGTTCAAATTGTGTTGTACTGTGAGAGTTACATTTGACCCAAAGCCAGCTGGTGACCTGTGGATGGAGACTGAGGCTCAATCAGGAACAGGGAGGTTCACCTGCAGCAGAACCAACAATGCAGGAAGCTGACGCAGAGGAATAATTATGGGGGGAGTACCAAACACCATCTCCTGGTATTCATCTGAGGAGCTCACTAAACAAGTTATATGCACCCCTGAACATAAAGTGATGGTAAGCTCTTTTACATATACACCCCATAATGACAACATTAAAACAGTTTACTTGAGGATATGGCAAATTTATTAGAAATAAAAAAACTATGAAATCACATAAGTAAATAAATATTCACAGCCTTTGCTCAATACTTTGTCGATGCACCTTTGGCAGCAATTACAGCCTCAAGTCTTTTTGAATATGATGCCACAAGCTCAGCACACCTATCCTTGGTCAGTGTCACCCATTCCTCTTTGCTGCAATTGGATTTAAGTCTGGACTCTGGTTGGGCCACTCCTGACATTGACAAAGTTGTCCTAAAGCCACTCCCTTGATATATGTGTGCTTAGGGTCATTGTCCTGCGGAAAGATTAACTGTTTCCCCAAGAGCGATCTGGAGCAGGTTTTCGTCCAGGATATCCTGACTAGTCTTCAATTCCTACCGCTGAAAAACATACCCATAGCATCATGCTGTCCTCACCATGCTTCACAGTAGGGATAGTATTGGCCTGGTGATGAATGGTACCTGGATTCCTCCAAAGTGTGAGTCCTTCAGGTGCCTTTTAAACACCAGGCAGATTGCCATGTGCCTTTTATTAAGGAGTGGCTTCTGTCCAGCCATTCTACCAAACAGGCCTGATTAGTGGATTGCTGCAAAGATGGGTTTCCTTCTGGAAAGTTCTCCACTCTCCACAGATGATCTCTGGAGTTTTGACAGAATGACAATCGGGTTCTTGGTCACCTCCCCTAAGACCCATATTGCTCATTTTAGATGGCCGGACAACTTTAGGAAGAGTCATGCTGGTTTTGAACTTCTTCCACTTACGGATGATGGAGGCCACTGTGCTCATTGTGACCTTCAAAGGAACAGGCATTTTTCTGTTACCTTCAACAGATTTGTGCCTCAAGACAATTCTGCCTCTGAGGTCTGACAACTGTCGAACCTTGTATAGACATGAGCGTGAATTTACCACAGGTGGACTCCAACATGATGCACCTGAACTACATTTAGCTTCATCAAGGCTGTGAATACTGTATAATAATAATGTACATGTTCTTTCTCAGTTTTTTATTTTTAATAATTTGGCAAAATCTCAAGTAAACATTTTTCAGGTTGTCATTATGGGGTGTTGTGTGAAGAATTCTGAGGAACAAATTGAATTTAATCAATTTTGGAATAAGGCTGTAACATAACAAAATGTGGAAAAAGTGTTATGCTGTGAATATTTTTTGGATGCACTCTACACCTATGAAGAAACATTGAGCATTCCATACCATTTATACATTTCATAAATTGTGGTTATATCTTTATTTTACTGCTGAACCATGATTGTGTCATGTTTATTCTATTTTTCATTTTGTTGATATCCTCTATTTACAAGTACTTTGTAGTTTTCAGGATCCAGCTGTTTGGGTGGCTTACATGGGATCTACATCTTTAAGTGGCTCAGATGGCAGCACAGTAAAGGCCTACATTAAAAACATTGTTAAGCACCCATCCTATGACCCAGACACTGCAGACTATGATGTGGCTGTTCTAGAACTGGATTCAGAACTGCGATTTAACAAGTACACCCAACCAATCTGTCTCCCTGCTGCCACTCACGTCTTTCCTATGGGCAAGAAATGTGTTATCACTGGCTGGGGATACCTTAAGGAAGACAACTGTAAGTTATAATATTTTTATATTATTTTAGACCCTGGTTGGTATAGGTACTCATGACTTTGTTCTGGCCACTGTTCATCAGAATAGCTCAAAGGTATAAAAAAAAAACAGGTTATAGTTAGAGGACTAAAACAGCATGCTATACAATCACTTAACCCTTAACTTGGCTATGAAAATGCCATAGTAACGAATGATTTAAAAAATTCTAACTATGCAATTCTGCATGAATACATTAAAATGTAAAAAGCTAAATGGATATAATCAGCAATGCAAGTTGATTCATACATTTATCGCAAGTCACAATAAATGCTAAGAATAGGATAGGAGAGAATTCAGTTACATACACTACCTGACATAATTAGTATTGTAAGGTACACATTATGGACAAAGGTATTGGTACACATCTCTTAATCACCGAATTCAGGAGGTTTTATTCAGACCCATTAAATTAGTGCAATAAAGCTTGCCACCACTGGATTTTGGGAGACTGGAAATGTGTTATGTGCAGCAACGAATCATGCATCTCTGTCAGTATGAAAGTCACATCTAGGTTTACCAGATAGCAGATATTTCCGCTCGACTAAACAATTATAAATTTTTAGGTCTATCAAACGAAAATCAATTCCTGCTCACCTGGTACGATCGACCTAAAGTGAGCGAAATAAATTGTAAAAGCGATCAAATTTTGGAAAATTTTTGTTGATTGTACAAACATAGACAGATTTTCTAGGTATTTTGATCGATTTGTTTACAATCCTATTTAGAATCGGAGTCTTACTTGGAATTACAATCGTAATTAGAATCGTATTTGGAAACCAAAAAAAGATTGTATTTACAATTATACTACACATGCGCTTTATACTATGATCATAAATCGACCGTGTTAAACTAGATCACACTGTGTGGTGGTACAATCGATTGATGTGTAGCCCCTGTCAGGGATCGGGGGAATGATGTAGGACCCAGCAGTTCAACAGTTCAAGAAGTGAGTGGTTTTATTTAAACAACAGTCCAAATCAAACAAAAGAA
>CM070032.1:141240314-141259806 GCA_036250615.1 Ptychadena robeensis | reverse complement strand
GAGTGTGAAGTTGCGCACGGGCTGGCTTTGCATCTTCAAAAGTCCAGTCCCTAACTCTTTAAGCTCGTATGGCAAGTGTGACCCCCATCCTGGCCAGGATCTCCGTTTTCACCATTTGGTAGCTCCGCGCTTGTACAACATCCAAATCATAATAAACTTGCTGTGGCTCAGCAGTCAGAAAGGGTGCTAAAGTGTCTGCCCACTCCTCTCAAACAGACTCAGGTATGCTTCTACATTATCTGAGGCCACCATTTTCTGTAGGGACCTCTGTACGCACTTGCGTGGGCTACTATTGGTGCTTGGTTCTGCTGCTGCTTTCTGCCCTAAAACCGCCTGGATTGCTGCCATCTGCTGGGCCATTGCCGCCTGCTGTTGTGCCATGGCCTCTTCATGTCTCTGCTGGGCTTGTTGTGCCATGGTCGCCTGTTGTTGGATCTGTGTTTGAGCCTGAGCAGCTATCAATTGTTTTAACACTTCCTCCATCTGAATGGCTTGGGAAGTCATTGCAGTAGCAGCTTTAACCCAGGACATACAGACTCACTCTTTTCTTCAGCTGGGTCCTGTCACAAAGTGCCCATAGCATTATCCACCAATTGTCAGGGATCGGGGGAATGATGTAGGACCCAGCAGTTCAACAAGTGAGTGGTTTTATTTAAACAGTCCAAATCAAACAAAAGAATGCAAAAATCAGGTAGCTTACTTCAGCCTTGGATCCTCAGCCAGGGAAAAACCAACCAACCTTCCAGCAGTCCCAGTCTCTCTCTATCCCAGCATCCCCTTCTCTGGGATCTCCCCTTTTGATGAGACCAGCTGAGCCTATATCATTCAGGCCTTAAGCCCTAACTAGCCAGTGACAGGAGCTCACCCTGTCACACCCCACATACACCTTTTAATTACTATCCTTTAGAGCTACCAACAACTTTGTTGTACAGTGGCCTCGCTGATAGAATACATAGTGATTGGAAGGTTTATAAAGCTTCTCATTTTACACTGAGTTCGTAGAAAAAACAGTTAATTGTACAGAAATTGTATGATAACATTGGAAGGTTGAGACTGGTGTACGATCATAAAATCACACAACACAATAGAATTTAAGATCGATTTTGCAAACCTCGACATGCGTATGGCTAGCTTAAGATCTTACAACAGATCAAGTTGTTAATAAAGAAGGATTGAAGTCACATGATCAGAATATAACTGGTATTTATACTCAGTATAAAAAGGTATTTAAACTGAAAATAGCATGAATTAGGGATAGATGGGTTTGTGTTAGGCTCAGACTGTATGGCAAAAGGGAGGCCTTATGGATTTACTAATGAGTTAAGATCCTATTTTTCTCCTTTCAGTAATAAAACCTGAAGTTCTACAGAAAGCTACAGTGGCCCTTATGGATCAGACTCTCTGCAACAGTTTATACAGCCATGTGGTAACAGACCGAATGGTATGTGCAGGTTATCTGGAAGGCAAGATTGACTCATGTCAGGTAAATAATGCATTATTTAAAAAGTAATATTTAAGAGTAAAAATAGCAACATTTTTTTTACATCATTCATCAGCATCTTTTAACCCCTTCATTCTTAACAAACCCTATGTTTGCTAATATAAAACATTCTACTTTAGTTTTTTATCAGGTACAATGCCTAAGGGCTTGTTTCCATTATACGTCGGGACCCCTACGCTAAGCGTATACGCTTAGCTGGGGTCCCGACGTATCTCACAGACTCAGCCTGCCGGCGGATGGTCTGTTTACACATCCGCCGGTGTAAAGGCTGAACGTACTCGACTACGTTCAGCCTGACACCGGCGGATCGGCTCAGCGCAATGAAGACAGACCCGTCCGCCGAGCAGGTAAGTCTATCTGTTACGTTGGGACCCCCCGCTAAGCGTGTACGCTTAGCGGAGGGGTCCCAACGCAATGGAAACAAAGCCTAATTTTTCCACTGCAAAATTGTTACTTTTTTTGTATTGCGTATGCAATGTGAGCCACCTAGAAGATGTATACAGATAGCTCCAGGTCCTTGTGTTTACTGATGAAAATGGCTAATGAAAAGCACATTTCTGTATTTTTACACTATTAACATTTGAATTTAAATTAATATGGGCTTTATGTTTATTTAAAGAGTAGAATATTTCCATTTAAAAAAAGGAAATCAAGACAATGTATGGTCACTTGTTGTATGTAAATTAACTTTTTCAAAAGTTGTGTAGACAGTGTTATAACAAATCAAATGTATATAATTATAGTTTATTGTTCTAACATTTGCCATGTGGCTTTATTTGGGTCTGGAAAGTCTTGATGGAATATCAATCAATCCAAAAGGTTTGAGAATGATATCAGACAGAAGACAAAGAGCTGGGGTTATGCGAGAATCACGTTGTTGTAGAAGTACAAAAAGCTGTTTGTATAGCCAGCCAGTGGCTGAAGGATTAGGTGTGAATGGGACTGTAAGACAAGCAGGGGCTGCCCTGAAGCCCTGATCCCTATGTGCAATGGGCCGTGAACATTGGAATCAGAAAACCAAGCCAGAGACATGAGACATAATATCCTTTTAGATAACTGGGAATGGAAAATGACAATTTTGAACATGCGTTCATTTATTTGCAAATTTCATCTCAAACGTAAACATTTACCAATCCACTTGTGACAAGTTATCAAGCTAGTATATTAAATTCATGAATTATATATACTTCTAGGCTGATATTTCTACATGTTACAAAATCAATACTGCTTCTGTGTTGTATTGGTCCATTTTACTAATGGAGTTTTATTGACGACTTGCCATTAATTTCCATTAGGAGTCTCTTTTCTAGAGATCCTTTCAAAGTCAAACAGCATTAAATAAAAATAAAAGGTTATAGAGGGCAAGGCATTGTAATAAATAAACTAGCAGTAAATATGAACTAACAAAAGTATGCCCCTTCCAGAATGGTCAAGGTTACAAATTGAATATGTGAGGGAGGTTAGTGCAAAGAGTATATAATGTGTATAATAATATTAGGCAAAATATGATAGAGAAAACTATGAAGTGTATGATGGATATCCACATGTGCAGGAGCATGACAATTGACAGAATGTTTAGTAGAGGTATGCAGAAGATATTACAATGGGCAGTATGTTCAGTACAGGAGTGCAGTGTGTATAACAATATGAAGAATGTGCAAGACTAGAGTGTAGGGTCTAAGTGTGGCAATATTTTCCAGAGAGTGGAGCGCAGGATATGATTGGGGCAGTGTGTGCAGAGGGCATCATAGGGAGCAATATTTGTGATAAAGTGGAACTGGGAGTGATATCTGTGTGGTAGATGACATACCGAAAGGGATATTTCACCAAAAGAACACCATACCCACAGTGAAGCATGGTGGTGGCAGCATCATGCTTTGGGATGTCAGCTGGAACTGGGGCTTTAGTTAAGATATCGGGAATTATGAACAGTTCCAAATACCTTAGGCTTCTGCTAGAAAGCTAAACATGAAGAGGAACTGGCTTCACCAGAAGAAGATTAAAGTTTTGGAATGGCACAGCCAGAGCCCAGACCTGAATCTGATTAAAAATTTGTGGGGTAGATGCCTTCGCAATCTGACAGATTTGGAGTGTTTCTGCAAAGTAGAGTGTGAAAATGTGCCATGCTGATAGACTCATACCCAAAATGTGCCAAAATGGGGGGAGATCTTATGCAACCACATTATTTTATTTTAATATTTTTTTCTTTTCTCCACCTACAAGATTTATATCCACTGCATGTGCATTCAAATTTCTGGCTTCTAACTTTTTCTAGTTAATTACAAAGTAAAAACTTTGCAATGTCTGTACTATAAAATAGGATATACCTTAAATAGGTAATGGAGATGGACAGGTTTTAAAATCACCTGCATTTTAAAGAGGAAAGGAAATAGTAATGGAAACTGGGGCAAGTAAGACATTCTTTTTATAATCATCAGAAAGTACCAATTACGGTAATTAAAGTCATTTCTTATTGCAGGGTGATTCAGGGGGTCCTCTAGTCTGCGAAGAGCCGTCTGGCAAATTTTTTTTGGCTGGCATTGTAAGCTGGGGAGTGGGTTGTGCTGAAGCCAGAAGACCCGGGGTCTATGTGAGAGTAAGCAAAGTCCGTAACTGGATTCAGGAAGTCATCTCAGCGCCCACATCAGTGGAAATACATACAAGTTTTGTAACTACAACCAGCAGTATAAAAAGGACTACCAACCACAAAGTAACCACTGCACGACCCCTGACTAAGCATTCAACCACCAAAACTAAGCCAGGTACTAGCACCGTGCCAGCCAAACCAACCCAGAAGCCTCTCAGCACTTCTAAACCTCAAGGTACACTGCAACTGTAAAAAATGTTAAATAAATCAGCATTATTGTCCTTTATTTGCAAATCTGTAAACTTCTGTAAAGTTTAGTATTAATACATATTAGTAGTATTATACATTATATATCACTTCGTATCGGGTATCATTTTGTATACAGTACTATGACAATGACAGTTCATGTTACACTTTTTTTATAGACCCCTCAAGCCTAGACACCACAACATTTCCCTATATGTTTTCTAGGATTGTCAGATCACAGTATTAGTTCTATGATATAGTCCTATTTTATCGTATTTTAAATGTGGTTAAGCATCTTTAACTTTGTGGCCATGCCAGATACTAATCCACTCAGAAGAGTTCAGATTAGATTTGTCTTTCCCATATGTTGGTATCTCCTTCATGAAAAACAAACCAATATAGTTTAATATCATTTGTAAGATGTGCCATGCTCTTTGCTATACAAAATGGGTCATTAACCATAAGACAAGTGTTTATGATTCGCACACACACTCATAGCGATTTTATTCATTTATGAATTTGTACAACCAGCGCTCAATTCTAGAAACATGCAATCCATCCACCTATTTCTGTGGTGGGTACCAACACACCCGTTCATTTTGCTAAGGAAGCAGGGAATATTGCTCATTAATGTATTGGACTATGATGGATAAAGCCTTCACGCCACATTTGTATATTCAAGTAAATTGGAGTGTTATGAGGCAATAAACTTCATAATAAACTTGCTATTCAACAAACTGGAGCAAATGAGTGATATATGTACAGTAGATATATATCATTTTTTTTCATTGCAGAATGTGGAAGTCGTCCTGGTCTAACAAAGCCTAACAAGATAGTGGGGGGATTCGATGCAGTCAGAGGAGAAGTTCCATGGCAGGCTAGTCTGAAAGAGGGTCCACATCACTTTTGTGGAGCAACAATAATTGGAGATCGATGGTTGGTCTCTGCTGCTCATTGCTTCAACCAGTGAGTATGCTGATTTTAGACATTGAGTAGCTTAACAAGAATATAAGAAATCCATGGAAGCATATGGTAGCTGTAAAAAAAAAATCAGTTATTAAAAAATGATATGTTAATAAATCATATCAGTAATTTGTATTTTGCTTAGGCTCTTTTTATTCATCCATGACATATAAATGGCATATTGTTGCAGGAGGGTTTATGAATGAATAAACGTTTAGGTGAGAATATATCGAGAAGTGAAGAGTATTTGACCAAAGTCCAAAAAATCTAATTTACAAAATATGAGGTTGTGCCCATTTAGGGTTCAGCCTCCTTGGTGGCACCGATCTGTCAAAAATATGGCAGATCACCATGGGACTTTTTTAATGGTCAAAAAAAGTAAGGAAACATTTAGTGTAGTTTACCAAATATAATTTTACTGTTTCACACTGGAGTATTTACGTTTGAGATAAGACCCAGTACAGCCAAAAGGTTGGGTTTTATCTTCTATTACACATAAACAATTAAATATAACGTTGAGTCTGTACAGTCGCCTCGACGCGTTTCGCGATTATATTTCGCTTCTTCAGGAGGGGTACCACAAAGACAATACAACGTTTTGATTCTAAGAGAGATATAACAACCGTGGGTTAATGGAGCCAGTCCTTGGAAAATAAATGCACACTAATGTAAGGATGCTGTACTTTACCCTGACTGTGTAGTCTTAGGGTTGCTGGGTCCAGTGGAGATGGTGGTGGATATAGATTATTTTTTGGCAGGACCCCAAAGAAAAGAGGTATCAGTGGGGGGAACATGAAAAGGTGGGATGGGAGACAAGAGGCGAGGGTAAAACGAGGGTGGTTTTGAGGGGGGGAGAGGAGACGGGGAGAAGACTACGCCAGAGGGGCAAGCCGGGGCCCAGCACAACGGGGATTTGCGGCGCCCTTTTTGGAGAACATGGGAGCATCGGCTGCCTCACTCCGATTTTCATGCAGTAAGTCTTTGGGTTTAGAAGTGGGTCTGTAAGTTCCTACCCCAATGATGATTATGGCTAAATACAAAAGAATAACATATCTGTTATCTTTATGGATATTGTTCAATGTTTTGATCTAAACACAGTAAGTGTGGGTCTAGTCTTGTGACCCTAGTTTTGCATCTATATGTGTGTAGTTAAACGTGATGTGTGTGTGTTTATTGTGTGCTCATATATGCTATCTATGTATGAGTGTGTGTGTGTTCTTTATTTGTTAATAGGAAAAGAGTTCCCCTTAGTATTAGGACTAAGGGAATACGTGAAAGTGTATATGTTTTAATGTTTGAGTGTATATCTATAAATTACGTGCAGTGGTGTTTTTGCTATGTAAAAAAAAGAGAATAGGAAAAGGGGAAAAAAGAAATCCACTACTAAAACCCCACATTAATAACAACTAATAATAAGTGCCTGTGATAAAGAAAATTCTAACACGCTTGGGTTTGTTCCTTATTCTCTAATATCTCATCTTTTTTGTGATGTGTATAGGTGCTCAATGGAATGGTGGTAGCACCCACCCACTGTGTGTGAAACCATAGTCCCAGAGTTTTTTGTTAAAGTCATTAAAACACCTTATAATCAGGGTATTGCATGCACTATTTCACTCCTGTGAGATTGTGTACTAAAGGGTAATAATATACAAATGGTAATACCTCATTGAGAGGAAAAATGATTTACAGCAGTCAGAGCCTTATGTGCTGACATTGTTGTGTCCCATATTTTATAGGTTTCTAGGGCATGAAAAAGCGTCTGATTAATAATGTCCAGGGAATTTGTATAATTAATTATTATATTATAAAGCGTGTTGTCGCTTTCCCTGTGGTGATTCATAGCAGTATCCGTGGCGTTAGTAAGTCCTCAGAGTGTTGCAGCGTGTCTGGAGAATAATCTCATTTTAATGTCTGCCGCCGGAAGTGCGGGGGCGCGCCCCCCTTGGCCCCCCTGCTCGCAATGCGTCGTGCGCCCGCGTCCGCCCTCCTGTCATCGCCTCACGCATCCTCCCAGTTAGGGCGACATGCAGCACCATGTTGTTGTTGTAACTTGCGGGGCGGTGTGTAGTGATGTATAGTCTCCTCCCATCCTCCTCAACCTTCCTGCGCCTAGCTCCCTCCACCTGACACTGCGTACCTGTTCCAGGACAATCCGGGGGGGAATGCCGGACGGGTGGCCGACGACGGGTTAGAGAGAGTTCCCTCACATAGCGTGGTTATTGATTTGCGGTTATGGTGACACCCTTTTAGGGTGTCACTGGTG
Organism: Ptychadena robeensis; assembly: GCA_036250615.1. Classification (NCBI taxonomy): domain Eukaryota; kingdom Metazoa; phylum Chordata; class Amphibia; order Anura; family Ptychadenidae; genus Ptychadena; species Ptychadena robeensis. The sequence continues at coordinate 141,252,246 of CM070032.1, read as the reverse complement.
AGACCCAAGGCCGGAGAAAAAAATATTGGGACACCATGTTCAGCATCATGCTTCTGACTGCTGTTAATCGTTTTTCCTCTCAAGTGAGGTATTACCATTTTTGTATATTATTGACCCTTTAGTTTCACTCTCACAGGAGGTGATGAGTAGTGCATGCATACCCTTGATTATAAGGTGTTTTCAACTGACTTTAACAAAACTCTGGGACTATCTTGGTTTCCACACACAGTTTGGTGGGTGCTACCACCACTTCCATTGAGCACCTATACACGTCACAATAAATATTGGGATATTAGAGAGATAAGGGAACAGACACACATAGCGTGTTAAGAATTTTTCTTTTTATCACAGGCACTTTATTTATTAGTTGTTTTCAATTTGGGTTTTTTTTAGTAGGTGGATTTTCTTCTTTTTCCCCTTTCTCTTTTTTTCTTCCTTTTCTTTCACATAGCAACACCACTGCACGTAAGTTTCTAGATATACACTCAAACATACTATACACTTTCACTTGTAGTTTCTCCTTAGTCCTACTACTAAGGGGAACTCTTTTCCTATCCTGGCACCACACATTCCCTCACTTCCTATTAGATTTACATAGCACACACACACTCAGGTACCATGCTATGGGCACTAGCATATATGAGCACACATACACACATCACATTCACGGTTTAGGACTACACACTTATAGATGCACACTAGGGTCCACAAGCTAGACCCACACTTACTGTGTTTAAGATCAAACTATTGAAGATATCCATAAAGAGTAACAGATACTGTTTATTCTTTTGTTTTAGCCATATCATCATTGGGGTTAGGAACTTACACGTACCCACTTCTAACCCATAAGACTTACCTGGCATGAAATCGGTGTGAGGCAGCCGATGCTCCCTGTTCCCCAAAAAGGGTGCCGGAATCCCCGTTTGTGCTGCCCCGGCTGCCCCTCGGGCGGGCTTCTCCCCGTCTCTCCCCCTCCCCGCGGTGGGACCCTCCCTCTCTCCACATCCCCACCTTTTCAGGTTCCCCCACTGATACCCCTTTTCTTTGGGGTCCTGCCAAATAATCCTACTATCCACCACCATCTCCACTGGACCCAGCACCCTAAGACTACACAGTCAGGGTAAGTACAGGCATCCTTACATTAGTGTGCATTTATTTTCCAAGGACTGGCTCCATTAACCCACGGTTGTTATATCTCTCTTGGAATCAAAACGTTGTATTGTCTTTGTGGTACCCCTCCTGAAGAAGCGAAATATAATTGCGAAACGCGTCGAGGTGACTGTACAGACTCAACGTTATATTTAATTGTTTATGTGTAATAGAAGATAAAACCCAACCTTTTGGCTGTACTGGGTCTTATCTCAAACGTAAATACTCCAGTGTGAAACAGTAAAATTATATTTGGTAAACTACACTAAATGTTTCCTTACTTTTTTTGACCATTAAAAAAGTCCCATGGTGATCTGCCATATTTTTGACAGATCGGTGCCACCAAGGAGGCTGAACCCTAAATGGGCACAACCTCATATTTTGTAAAATGAATGAATAAACTGCTTGGATGGAAGAGGATTTTAAACATGGGTGTGTGAATTGAAAACTGGAAGCTATGTTTGGAAATCTGCACTATTCTTAATATTCTTTCCTTGTTCTCCTCAGAACAAAGCTGGACCAAGTTACCGCCCATATGGGCTCCACAGCACTTAATGGTGCTGACAACATGTCTGTAAAAATCAGCTTAAAGAGGGTAATCCAGCATCCTCATTTCAATCCACTGACCTTGGACTTCGATGTGGCTGTAGTGGAGTTATTAAGCCCTCTGACATTTAATAAGTATGTCCAGCCTGTGTGCCTTCCATCAGCCTTACAAAAGTTTCCAGCTGGATGGAAATGCATGATCTCTGGATGGGGCAACATTAAAGAAGGCAATGGTAAGTATATTATACACATAAAAAACATTACAGTTTTAAATTAAAATAGTAATTTATTTTTATAATTTCTTATTTATATTTTCATGCCTGCTTTTTTCTGTTGTATATCCAATGTATTTTTATATTGTTTTTCTTATTTGTGTTATATTTGCAGGTGAACTGATACATTTGTTTGGTTTGGCAGCATTCACATTGGCACCTTTCAGGCGCTCGCCCGTAGGGTTAACAGGGAGGCTTAACTCATATCTCCCAACCCCCCCCCCCCCCCCCCCCCCCCCCCCGTACACAAGGGTGGTACACAGCCCTTTCCAGGCTTCTGCCCACTGTCATGCGCTTGGTAGGCATAAGTGTGAATGCTGCCTTACTTTCTACCTCAGGATGTTTTTCAACAAAACCTATAGTGGATTCCCTTCACAAAGTCATATTCACACATCTTACATGTTCCCCTCCTATAACTCAATTTCTAACTTAAGAGTTTACAGGAACCAAAATGCCCTATTCAAACATTTATCATCTGACAGGTACATGCTAGTTAGATATATATGACATGTCAGACATGAGTGCAAGGGAAAAAAACTTGAACTGATAATATTAACCACACATATCTTTGTGCAGTGTCCAAGCCAGAGGTTTTACAGAAAGCCTCCGTGGGGATAATAGACCAGAAAATTTGCAGCGTCCTCTATAACTTTTCAATTACTGAACGGATGATCTGCGCAGGTTTTCTTGATGGTAAAGTGGATTCTTGTCAGGTAAGACAAAGTTGCAAATAAACTAAAAACGTCTGCACTTGAATGTCTTTGCTTACTCATAGTCTTTCTCTTAAAGGGCGATTCTGGGGGACCCCTTGCATGTGAAGAGAGCCCGGGTGTTTTCTTTTTGGCTGGCATTGTAAGCTGGGGCATTGGATGTGCTCAGGCCAAAAAGCCAGGGGTTTATAGTAGAGTTACCAAGCTCAAGGACTGGATACTGGATACAGTTGCCCCTGTATTGAGGACTACAGATAGTGGTATGAATCTTCCAAAGTCCTCCATTCCTACAACAACTCCAATGACCACCACCACAAGGGCATTTACTATCCAACCACCAACCACCCCTGGTCGTAGGACAACCACAGTGTCGAGGACTACATTGTCTCCAACCAAAAGTACAAGAAGTACTCCAAAATCAACAACTAAAAGTACAACTAAACGGACAACTACTCCTAGGACTAGCACTACATCAGCAAGGATCACTGAGCCACCTAGACCTACACAGAGACCCGGTAAATATTGGCTTTTACCACAATGGGGTGTGTTAGTAGTACATTAAAATGAATAGGCTGTTGTATTAAATGTGCAATATGCAAATATTTTTAAAATAATTGCCAACCCAAGGCACAAATGCACATGTCCATTATTGCAGCTTATGAACTGTCCCTTAAGGCAGTAAACCAGAGGTATTCCATTCTATGTACACATGATCGCGTATTGGGTACCTACAGGAAGAATCAGTAAGCATCTTTAGCCACTCAAGTTTTTCTCATTATTTTATTGTTTTAGGGTTCTCCCTAGACCTGTACCTGTTCTAATTTATCCTAAAGTTTTATCATGAAAAGATCAACAATTTATGTAGCATCTTATAAAACAGTTTTATTATCTATAATCAGACTTGTGTTGTATACATCAGTGGTTCCCAAACTTTACCATTATTTGTATGTTTTTTTTTTAAAAAATGCTCTATACAGATATTAAGTATATCGGGTAGGCACCCAAATAGTGACCAGGGGTTGCCTAATGATGCATCTTTCTGCACACTTTTTAAAATTTTCTTGCTAGGTAGGAGTTCATGACCTATACCTGGCAGTTTTTGCCCACTCTTCCATGAACAAGCTTTTTTCTAAGGGCATCTCACAGCTCTCTGCAGGTCACCTCACAGATTGAAATGGTGGACTGGAAAATGGGAGTGCAGCAGGAAATTGCATACATGCAATACTTCGTATTTTAATTGGAAAAGTGGAGGCAAAAGTAGAAACTTGAACACTTGGATCTAAAACACAGAATGAGCCATAGGACAAGGAATGCACTGGTGATGGAGGTAGACCATGTCACCTGACCCGAGAGTAAAGAACCTAAGTGCCCAACCTGAGGCCCGGGTGCCACAAGCGGCCCTTTAGGCATTGTTCGGCGGCCCCCCTTGGTGCTCCACATGCGGCCCCCAAAACCTAACTGTTAATGCATAGGGAATAGAAACTCACCTGTGGAGTAGTCACATGCTGATCGAGCTTTCCTGATCATCTTTGGCGGTCCTACATCAGTAAAAGTGTTGATCGGGGAAACCAGGTCTACATATGAGTGCTGCACCCAGGGGCAGGGGGGGGGGGTGCAGTCGAGTTTTGACTGTCAGGATCTGGTCCACGCTGAGATATGTCGACAGGGGGAGGGTCTGGATTGATGTTATGTGTGGCCCTTTAGTGACAGCAAGGGCCGCACTTGTTGCACTCAGTTGCCCACCACTGGTAAAGAACATATTGTGTACAAAATTGTCTAGTACTTTTGAAGGAAAACAGGAAGGAAGTCTTTCAATGCAGAAGACTCTACCCAATTATGAATATAATTTTTGAAGAATTGTTATGGTTGAGGTTATAGACCTGAACTGCTGTCGCATCCATTTCATTGCTGTCTATCTTTTTTCAGTGCCATGTACTGCTTCAACATATAAGTGTTCTAATAGACTTTGTATCAGCAAGACAAACCCTGAGTGTGATGGCATCCCAGACTGCCACAATGGCTCAGATGAACTGAATTGTGGTGAGTAGTAAAAATAATATAATTTGAAATGATGGCAGGATCAAACCAACATTTTCACCAGTGCCTTACCTCCCTAGCGTTATAGTGCTTTCCGCCATTTTCACCAGTGCCTTACCTCCCTGGCATTATAGTGCTTTCCGCCATTTTCACCAGTGCCCTACCTCCCTGGCATTATAGTAGCATCATATAGACGGCAATGTGGGCCGGGAAAAGCGATGCCACCTCCATTAACATGGAGGTCCATTGCGCCGCAACCACCTTACCACCCCCCACATCAGGAGTGATCGGTGTGCTTGTAGTTTACAGAATCGCTGCACAGCACAGGCGTATTTGCCCTATGGTCGGCACAGTTTGTTTTATGAACAAACTGCACGTACTGGGTTCAGGCATATCACCCAGGAGGTTGAAGCACACCAAAACTAACCTGCTGTCCCTCACTGGGAGACCCCCCTATTATTGGGGCAATCTGTAAATAGAAAGAAAATCCTCACCCTCTTCCTTTGTCTGCAAAACCACTGGGGATGAAATACAAAGAGGTAATTGAAAACAATATTTTTGGTGCCCTCATGTGGCCATACATGTTACTGCAGTTATTAACCCCTGGAAGACTGGAAACTACACAGAACTTGGTGACTGTCAGACAAGATGTCAGACATGTTTTTTATGTGGCTTTCCTGGCCAAATCCTAGATGATTCCCGGATTTTCCAGTGATTTTGAAGGTAATTTAGGAGGAAGGTGGCTTTACACTCCCTTCTATGTTCCATTAGCAGGGAGAGTAAAGCCCCCCATACACCTTTTAGATTCCATCATACAATTTCCTTTGGCTCTACCAACCATGTAGTGCCAGATCCTCTCTGATAGAATACATAGTGATTGGAAGCTTTAGAAAGCTCCTCATATTACATGGTTTTTGGTAGAACAAATGTTGATTTTACAGAAATTGTATGGTAAAATTGTAAGGTGTATGGGGGGCTTAACACCCTTTCCCTCCTAAAGCAACCGACAACTTACTTGGAAGGGATGACGTCAGTTATATCACTTCCTGCATTTGGATCGTGGAAGAGCCACATTTCAAATACCGAAAGTGACGTTAGGGACCTCACTTCCTGTTTTTTTCCCTTATTCTTGGACATTCAAGTTGATAGGTATGGAAAAGCGCAGAGAAAGTATATATTTTTGGGGTTTCTAAGTTGTTGGTGTAGTAGGTGTGCTTTAAGAAAATGGTTATTGGCTATGCTGATTGGTGGGTTGGTTTTCAATCATGGTGTTTTCTTCACCTAAATAGGCCTTCAAATAAAATACAGATGTGCATGCCAATACTTCACAGATTACAGATGGCAACCAACGTCTTCTCTTGGCAATAGGCTCAATAGGCAATAGATGATTTGTAAACCTGTAGATATTTAACAATATACTACATTCTATTTTGGATACTTATGCTCATTTATAATGTACAATACTGATATGCTGCCAACTCTTAGTCAATCATAACTACTTAATTATACCAGACATATGGGCATGTATTTTGTGGTCCTCCTGCATGCTGATGTCCAAACTATAATTTTCATTGGCATTAAGTGAGGTTTTCAAGGGTAGTTTACTGGCAAAAACAATACTGGCCTTTTGATTTACACCCAAGCAAAACATAAATCCATTTCTTTTGGGGTATTCCTCTCTATAGCTCTATGAAATGACGGGCCTTTACATATTTATTGAATATTAGATCTTTTCCCTTTTGACAATAACAATTCCTAATGTAAATGTAATTTGGTTTTGTGAATAAAGCTAAATGTATGTATCGTCTATTTCTAGCAGTGGGTTCAGTAATAGTTGTACAAGTCTAATTTTTTCTTTCTCGTCTGTAACAGATTGTGGTACAGCTCCTGTAATACCCTTTAACAAGATAGTCGGAGGGAGTGGTTCCCTAAGAGGAGAGTGGCCTTGGCAAGTTAGTCTCTGGCTGCGGAGAAAGGAGCACAAATGTGGAGCTGTGCTGATCTCGGACCGCTGGCTGCTGTCTGCTGCCCACTGCTTCGACATGTAGCTATTCGCAGGGCTTTATTTATTATGTAATGGTTTCTAGGAATCAGTGGGACTGACCATTTCATTTTCTAAAAACCTTTGCAAACATCAGGCAATTTCAGTGATAGGCTCACAGTTTATAGGCAAAGTTGATGGCTTTATGGTTCACTTTTAAAATAGGATTAATTCTTGTTTGAATAGGTTAGTGATGTTATACTGTGTATACAGTATTTTCAGACTATAAGACGCACCTTTTTCACCCCCAAAATCGGGGGGGAAAGTGCCTGTGTCTTATGGTCCGAATGTGCGACCACCTGCGGCCATTTGGCCATAATCAGAACCTGGCTCCCGCCAGCTCTCCCGGCAGATCTGCAAACAGCCCATCTCCCATCTGAACTGTATGGGCTTTTTTTGCAAGGCCCGCAGAGATAACCAATGCAGAATGTGTGTGGGGAAAAGCTGCACTCGCTGGCAGTTTCCTCACACACACAGCACAGAGGGGACAGGGAGACCAGAGTGCATATTCCCCAACACCCCTCCCTTCCCCATGTATGAGGATGAGGAGATGCCATTGGCTGAAAATGGGTACTGCATGGATTTCTTCTCTAATTCATTTAAACACATTAAATATTTATTTTCTGATTTCCTGCTCTAAAAACTTGGTGCTTCTTATAATCCGAAAAATACGGTATATTCTGTATGCATGTATATATTTACTTTGTGCAGGGAAAGGGTAAATGACAGGGTTTGAATGTGGTGTGGAGGAATAAGGGTGACCTGCACAGAGCACTAAATTGGAAGAATGCCGGAAGTGGCGTGACTGATGTCAGTTCCGGTATTTGGAACATGGCTCTTGCACATTTCAAATGCAGGGAGTGACGTCACTTCTAGTATCAGATTTAGTTGTCAGCTGATTTAGGAGGGGAAGGGCGTTACTCTTCCTGCTAATGTCCCACCCTGTACATTATCAGCACAAGTGGGGTGGGAACTTAGAAGGGAGTGTAATGCCCCCTCCCTGCTAAATTACCCCAAAATCTGGGATTTATTGAAATCAAGATTTTGCTGGGAAAGCCACATAAAAAGGTTTCCTGGCCAAAACGGGATATTGACAGGTATGCTTAAGGATGGTTTGGGCCACACTAATGGCCATGGTTTGGTGTCAAGGTCAGGAGAGCTCATAATAGTGTGAAGGTCAAAAGCCTTGAACATTTACATTATTGGCTAGCCTAGCACTAACAAAATGGAAAATGGGAGACAATTAGTATTGTCTATCTGATAATTAAAATCACATATGTAGCATATTCTATTTAATTCAGTGGCTGTTTACATAATCTTAATCAATTATACCTATAAATATATAAGATTGTGCATTGAAATGTGCTTAAGCATGCTTATCCAAAGTGATTATATTTAGTTAGAAACAGTCGTGTCATATAGATGGATAATGTACTAAGGTAACAATTTCAATAAAAATTAGCATTTCAGATTTGTTGGGGATTTCCAAAGCTGTATATCAGTGTACATCAGAGATGCCCAGCTCTGTTCATGTAATGCTTTGGTATAGTCGTACTCCTTGACTTGTAAGCCGAACCTGACCTCATTTACTGCTGTCTGCTAGGGAAATAGTAAATACGTTTGTAGATGCTCGCCCTCTGGGACGGCAGAACTGTGACATAAAGCCTTCAGGAAAACATATTGGAATTCGATATTTACTCCATAAATGTAAAAACCTGTATGATTTACACTGTGAATGTGCTTTTCATCAGCTACAGTGATCCAAAACTGTGGGCAGCATACTTGGGGACCCCCTTTCTAAATGGAGTGGAGGGAAGAGTGGAAAAGATTTTCCGCATACATAAGCATCCTTTCTACAATGTCTACACACTGGATAATGATGTGGCCTTGTTGGAGCTGCCTTCACCCCTCTCTTTTACCAATCTGATCAAGCCCATCTGCCTTCCAGATACGAGTCACAGCTTTACAGAGGGAACCAAATGCTTTATTACAGGTTGGGGATCTACTAAGGAAGGAGGTAATCAAACCATTAACCATTGTGCTCCCACAATATAAAAATGTAAAATACTTGCTGAACATATGTGAATTTTGTCTTCTATATATCCCAGGTCCGATGTCCAGGCAACTGCAGAAAGCCTCTGTTAGCATAGTTGGGGACCAAACATGCCGAAAATTTTACCCAATTCAGATCAGCCCCAGAATGCTTTGTGCTGGGTTCATGCATGGAGGTGTTGACAGCTGCTCTGTAAGTACCATGCAGATATTGTTGCCTTTGGAATGCATGTGAAGCAGGTGCCATCTGGGTTTTAAATCTCAGGCATGGTTAATGTTTATGCTCGTCTATGTACAATAAGATTTCATATATGATCAAGCCCATTGGATATAATGTGGACTTGTTAGCACATGTTAACAATTTGAACATGCATTAAAAAGGATAAGTGTGAACCAGGCTTTAGACCTAGTCTCCATTGTGCCAAAACCTGTACCTCAAATGCAGGAAACTTCCCATGCTGCCATTTATTTTCTATTGACATGTCTCCATAGATGCTTATCCAAAGTGATTATATTTGGCAAGTCTTGTTATATAGAGGTCTGCATAGACAGGTTAGAGCCACGCTATGTTTGCCATGCCTTCTCCCTTTTTTTTTTTTTCGTGCTAGGCAAGGCAATACATCCCTCTGCACAAAAGTGCATCCCTGTGGAACGGTTACACGCTCCACGTACAAAACCCAATGGAGACGAAGCCTTCAGCCTCCCATACACCTTTAGATCACTCCATACAATTTCCTTTAGATCTACCAACAACTATGTAGTGGCGGGTCCTCCCTGAAACAATACATAGTGATTGGGAGGATTAGAAAGGCCCTCATATTACATGGTTTTGGTAGAAACCATTTTAAAGCAAGTACAGAGGTGCTTTTATACAGTGTTATCTAGTTCTCTGAAATTATATATATATATATCTGATGCTGGGGAGGGGGGGGTTAGTCCATTCTGAAAGAGGGGCAATACATTATGGCAAATAACAAATTTAAACTCTTGGTGTGATCTAACGATTTCATTTCTTTTTTAGGGAGATGCTGGTGGACCACTAGCATGCAGGGAGCCATCTGGACGATGGTTTCTAGCTGGAATAACAAGCTGGGGTTATGGCTGTGCAAGGCCTTACTTTCCGGGAGTTTACACCAGGATAACATCTGTCCGCAACTGGATTGGACAAACTTTACGTTTATAAGTGATTCAACTCAGGGAGTGGCAAAGTCAGAAGGCCAAATGGATCATTATAAAATGCTTAAAGGGAAGAGCTTTACTGCTGACCTTAGAGCATGGAATGACCACAATGGACATTTTACTGCCCAGTTCACTTGTATGCTTTTGAAGTGAACACTTTAGACTTTTTTGTATAAATAAAGGTGACCTGTTATGACCACTTAATGAAGAACTTGTTTAAGACACATGATTGCATGCGCCTGATCCGTGGGACACAAATTGACAGTACAATATGAAAATATTATGTTAACCGGTAACAAGATCATTCTAATATAGGAATGTAATAAAATGATCACAATGCTAAGTCTGTTATGACTAGAGAATTTATAGCCTGCAGTGGTTTCATGAATTTAAATGGCTGTATCGTGATGTAGGCACTCCCACTGTTACCATGTCCACCTTACTCCCTCACTGTGGTCCGGAAATGTTCACCTTGGATGCAGTAACTGATCTAGATGCCTTATAAACACTTTTCTTATGAAAAGATGACTAGTTTCCACTGAAGAAGAGGACAACCAAGATGAGTCTTTGTTAACCATATGACTCGATGCCCAGGCACTGGCTAGGTGACTAGTAGGTACTGTAACCTTGGAGTAGCAGTTCCTGAAGCCACAGAATTTTCAAAGAAAGGGGGCGATTTAGAGGGGCTAATGTGATAGGTCCAACTCTAAATTCAGTCACAAATATGACACATCATGCAGAGAACAGTGTATAGTAGAATAATTCCATGTCACAGTTAAAAGCACAAGTTCATTTGATATCATTTTAAAGAATTAACATGTACTGAAGCTCAATCTAATAAGTGTTATTAAATTGAAATACACATTCTGCTCATATAAAACTACATGGCAGAGAAAGACCTAAAACCTAGATAATAGTAACAGCAAAAAAACATTTAAGCTTTTTTTACTCAAATGATCAATGGCAACCACAATAATGTATCAGAATCATTTTTATTTTGTCTATTATTCCTGCGTCCTTCATGAGAAGACCATAGAGAAGACAAACAAGATGACAGCAGCCATTACCGTCTGACAATCTGTAACAGGGTTGTAATGAAAATGTACGGGATATTTTGTATGAAAACCAACAATGCCTACTGATTAAAACACTACTTTTTCAGATCTGTCTCATCTGTTAATAGTAACATAATAGCTGTACAATTAAAAAACTTACATCAACCAGTATGGTAGTGAAAAAGACCAAAAAAGTACATATATAAATTGTGGATGAGTTTAACATAAAATATTGTTAACTACGGACAAGTGCTGCTGCTCCCATTATAGATGCCCATTATATTAAAAGGTAATATTTTATACAACATATCGGGGATGTCACGCATATCCAGTTTGCTTCATAAGGATGGTAATGAGGAACAGTTTTGGGAATCCCCTGTGAGCCAGTAAAACAGAAAAAAAATCAGTCTAGTTGCACTCCTGCACAGAAGATTGCCAATAAGAAATGTACCGCAAACTGCTATGGTAAGGATAATGGTAAATCAGATCACTTCAGCAATGGCATAGCCATTAGGATTTTATTTACAACAGAACCCGCTAACTGGCGCCATACGCTCCCTGCCTGATGGTAATGGAAAGCTGATGGCTGTTTTATTGCCATTGCAGGCCAGTAAAGGGTCCCGTTGAATGCACATGTCCCGGATTATATCACATCTTAGCACGCTCTCTCTGTAACCTGGAGTTGTAGGCTCTGGATACAGTATTCCAAGCATCCATGTATCTGTCCATGCACATTGCAATGCACTTCTGCAAGAGAAAACAAAAGCCAATAGTTAATTACATAGTTTGTTTGTAACAGATCAGCCCCACTGTGTGCATCAGAAGATATCGTCATATATCCTGAATAGATGCCATGGATCATTTCTCCTGCAGAAGCTTCATAAAGGAGTG
>CM070032.1:141192955-141240214 GCA_036250615.1 Ptychadena robeensis | reverse complement strand
CTATATGGGAACAGAGGCTTCAGCAGACACCAGCGGATCCCAGCGCACAGTGGTGCCTGAATGGGGTATTACCGGTAGAGGACCCGGAGGGAATTGCTGGGGAGGCTTACATATACACCCTATGCTTGCTACAAAGCCTGTATAGGCCTTGATGCCTAAACTTATCACATGTAGTTGAGATGCCCGTGGTAAACGTATGTAAAGTACTGGAATGTATATTACACATAGTGTTATAGCTATATCTAGGATTTTTCTAGCAACTCACCATTGACAGGTAACACATAATGATACATGAATCACTCCATCACTGGAGGCCAATACACTCCCTTCCTATCAGCTACAGAGTATAAGCCTTCATTATTCATGTTTCCTGCACTTTGCAATTCTCTTTTTATCTATTTGCTATCTGAACTGCAAGGACCACACGTATACAATGCACCTGACACCACTGCAGTTAAATGCAACGTAGTACGATTAGTAAACTGATTATTTGAACTAAAATGGCTGAGGCCAGCACGTCTGTATGAAACCATCAGACAACATGGACTGTTACACATTACCTGCACTATGCATGACAAGCAGCCAAGGTCAACAGAGAGGGTCACGTGACCTAACCACATCCCAGACCCACAAGGGTTATCCTAGACACTGTGCTTTCTCTGACCTGTAACAGCTCCTGCGCGTTGGCCACCGCAATCTGCACCTTGACCTGCTCCATGATCGCCCCGGTGTCTACCTTACCGGAGCCTGAGGACGGGGGTCCGGAAGGGGAGAAGTCAGAGCTAAAGCCATCCATGTCTTCACTGCACTGACCGGCCCCGGCTCAAAGTCACACACGTGTGGAGTACTTCCTGCTAGCAGCAGGAACCGGAAGTGTTCTTTTACCTAAGAGAGCATCTCGGTAGTTGAAGTCCTGGTGGTTACTCAGCGTATTATTATTTGAACGAAGAATAATTTCTTCAACATTTGCTGCAGGCAATGGCTGAATTCCGTCTGTCCCGTCTCCTTATTATACAGTGTTTGTGTATATTAATATATATCTATTTTTTTATATTTTTTTTCAGTATCGGTGCCTAGTGGTTACACACATGACGCCCCCTTCTGCTATAAGGCTGGAGCTACATCTGCCTCCTGCGAGACTGAGGAATTGCTCTGTTCCATAAAATCTCCCATTCTGCACACCAAAACCAGTTACCACAGAGAAGTATTATTATTCCGGTCTCATGGTAAAAGTAACCTCCATATATTTGGCAGAGGGAATGAAGTGTCTCCCAGTAAAATGAAAGAAATGTGATCAACATGCTAATTGTATGCAGCCTGAAGCTCAGCTTCTTTATATACTAAGTTAGCTCATCTTCAGTCTGCATGCAATTTGCATTCTAATCATCTCATAATCTGTCTTCCCATTCATACGAGGCCTGTCATGGTGTCTTGTGTGTACAAGTCCTCCTCCATGTGGTATCCTTTCCAAGTAAAACTCTTTATGAAGGATTATGTATGAGATTGCCATAGTAATCACACTGGTTTCCTAAGGGTCTGTTTCCACTTCCTTGTTTGATCCATCAGGAACACTTGCGTTAGGTGTAGTGCTTGCCAGGGGCCTCGACTGAGCACATACCCATTACCTGCCTGGCGTATCCTTTGTTCTCACTTCCTTCTGCAGATCCGCCAGCCGGAGGTTGATGTACTGCACTGCTTCAATCCCTGCATCAGTAGATCAGCACAACTCTATGTGAACAGAGGAGCCGCCGGGCAGGTAATGTTGTTCTGTCGGGACCCCTGCCAAGCGCTGCTCTTAATGCAGGGGGTGCTGATTGATCACACAACAAGGTGGAAACATACCCTAAGATGTAGAGGTAACACATAGGTTGGGTCTATTGGCATCATCATGTCACACTCTCTCTGGCATGCTGACCCGAGAATATCCTAGAAACGCTTCACATGCGTGGGGAGATGAGTTAAAGCTGTGATCTTCCAGCAGATGATTTCTAGGCGGCGGTCAGAGATTGGCAGCAGCTTTTCGAGTTATACACATGAAGCACTTGTCATTCTTGACTCTTAGCAGCAGCCAGCCAACCACCTGTGTGATATTACGGTTAACATTTAAAAGCCTATTTGACCCAACACGTGCACAATAAATAGCTTGGATTGCATTTGGACATTAAGAGAACACTATATTGTCACAAGAGATGAATGTTTAGCATTTGATGATATGACACTTTTAATCATTAAATACACCTTGGTGATATCATTGTATATTTATTTTTGTCAATCAAAGGCCTTTAAATCCAATTCCACAAATTGGTGAATAAATGGCCAGTCCCAGAAACAATACAATAAGTAACATGTTCACTGCACCATCTGAGACACTGAGTGAGGCCTCATCCCAAGGGAGTGCAACTTCTCTGGAGTATAGTCATTTGGATAGACCATTTTAACTTTGCTTCTTCAGGATATAACTGCAGACGTATAAAGTATAAATCCTGGCTAATTGGGATCACTGGGTGGTGCTGGGAGAGTGGACAGACTCTCCTGAGTGATGGTATGTTCGGAGAGTTTTTCCACCAGAATATGATCATATATGGAAATCACTTCTGATGGTTCAGGATCTGTTAGAATACCAAACTATGGTACCCAAACCTGTCTAAAGCCCCCCATACACGTTCCGATTATTCTCCCGACCGATTTTTCCTCCGATCCTGTCACCCGATTTTCACCTAAAATGTTATGGTCGGTCGGTCGGCTGGCACGAAAAATCGGAATTCGAATTATCACCGATCCATCAGCCCGACCCTATTAACAGCAGATCGACCAAAAATTTACGGACAGGTCCGAAGCGGTCCCGATCGATTTTTCGGCCGATTTTGAGAAATCGGGATCGGTCGGGTACATAATTCCGAATCCAATTAATCTCCCGATCGATTAATCTCCCGACCCAATCGGTCGGGCAAAATTCGTACGAAAAATCGGAACGTGTATGGGGGGCTTTACACAGCATGTTGCAGCTGAAAATATGAAAAGAATTTGGAGGAGGGAAGCAAACATTTTAAAATGTACCAAAAATACATCCCCTAATTGTATGGATAGCCAGGGGAGCCGATTATCTTGAAAAGTTCTGCTAAATTAGGAGTGAACCATAATAGAGCAGAAAGGGAGAATGGACAGTTTTCTAAAAAGCATCAGCTAATTACATAACAGAAGCAATTTCATACGGGAACCTAAGCTATGGGTCAGCACTTATCTATATGCAAGGTACGGCATCAAAGGAACTGCAGTGAGAAAACATCCATTAATTGTCCTCATGAACGCCTTTACCATACTACACGTAAAATTCTCATGGCAAACCACCAAATCAGAGGACCTCAAACAGCAGCCCGAGCTGTCAAGGAAAAAAAAAAGTTGGAGCTGTGAGAATGCGAATATAACTATAAAAGACTGCAGATAGGGGTGTATTTTCATTGGTAAATGACTACGCCAAACAAAACCATGGACTTTTTGTGAGTTTGAAGATCTGCAGGTTAAAAGTCAAAGCAAGCACGTGTAAGGCTAGCAATATCAGACAAAAGAAAAGCACTATTTGACAGCTGCAATATGATAGATTGCAGAGATCTGATGATTTAGAGTGGGACTTTACTGGGAGAGTTACATAGGCCCTGCTATCGGAAAGGTTGGTGACCACTGCTTCATTACTCAGATTAGTGATAGATGCCAGTCTTGCACTGCAGGTGGCATGGAATTATGCTAAAGCAATAGAGGTCTGGGTTTTGATATGTTCTGATTTTTGGTTGTGGGTTTGGTTGGGTGGGGGATTTTGTGGTGGGTGGATGTGTGATATTGATGGGTATGGTACCAGGATGGGGTGTGATGGATACAAGCCTTGTAGTACCAATAATTAATTTATTTTAGATATCCAGCTTCCCCTTCTTACTTAAATAAATGAGTCATGTGCCACATCCCATATAACAATTTTGAAAAAAAAGGTTGTTGAGGAGTAAGGGCTAATGTTCTAGCATCAGCCCATAACTATCCCAACTAGAGGCTAGGGACTTTTTGGGGGGACTTTAAAGGCACCAGTTTTGTAGAAACGTTCATTCATAAAGTATAAAATATTGAGCAATATTAAATAGTTCGGCAGCTCAAGAACCAACATACATATCATGATAATTACAATGTTATCAGTTTCATAATTACATTTCGAAGATATTACACAGTAAAAACAGTATCACTAGTTAATCATACACTAAGGTTCTCATTGTACATAATAGATTGTGCAGATACAGAAACATTATCTTGACGCGTTTCGCCTTCTGGCTCTTCAGGAGATGTTCAATGTTTCAGTTCACTAATAATGTCAGAAAAAATATCTTTAGTTCATTTTAAATCCTCGAAAGTATAGTTAAAATCAGAATATATACACATGGTTGTACTCGCAGCCACTAGGTATAATATGGATCGGTTGTGTAGGGCCAAGTGCCCCTCCATAGCGGTGCGAGGCTCCAAGGGTCAGAAAGGCTAGCCACCCGCCCCATGTACCGCCCAAGGGGACATGTGTCGCAAAACAACGGGGGACTTTAGTGGGCACATGCCACCGAGCATCGGCCGTCTGTGGATAAAGTATATTGGGTAGGGTAGGCACAATTCTAGATGGCCAGGATGTAAGGCTTTTATGGGGGGGGGGGCTTCTTTAATGTTGTTAGAGCTACTGAACCCCGTAGATTGTTTTTTTTTCATAGCAGCTCCCGTGGTATTACCTTGTTACTGGAAAACAACATCACCACCTATTAAGGATTGACTTACCAAATTATCACATTTGCATTAAATCTCTCATTTCTGAACTTAATGACAAACCGCAGACACACCAAACTATGGGCACCGTGGCTGCTTTTTTTGGACACACGAGCCAAAGACCTACTTGACAAACATTATACCCAAGTTATACGCACCTTGGCTTATCTGTTCTACTCCTCAATTCACTCAGACATCCACCCATATTCCAGGATCTTCCCTTCTCTCTTCTACTCTTTTTTTTTTTTTTTAACTCCAAGGTCAAGTAGTTTTCCTGTACCTACAAATAGGGATTCCTGCAATTGTCAGCCAAGTGCTCCCTTTAGTTTTGGCAGTTTCATGATTTGAACTTGAACTTGGCTACTATGTTTTTTCATATATTGGAGCATTGTACTTCCTAGATGTTCACCTATTTTCCTTCATAAAATATTACTGTTAAAAAAAAATCAGCACACTTCCCATTGTTTTTTGCAATACAAATAAGTTATGTGCAATGCCAATGGAAATTAGCCGATTCCCCCCAAATAAAGCTCAACCCCCCCAACAGTCTGAGGCTTCATGAACTGGCCCCCTTTTTTAAAATGTTTGAGGACTCCTGTCAGACTGCCATATATAAGAATAATGATTCATGACATTGCACTTGGTATGTTATTTCATAAAGCACCAGGGACACATTTACTGCATCTTCCAACAGTACCATGTGAGGAGCCTACAGTACAATTTTGTTTGGACATTATTGGCTGTGTGTTGAGTTAGTTTGAGGGAACAGTAAATTGACAATGTAATACAAACCGTACACGGACTACTTTGCAATTTTGCTACTACTCTTATCAATGTGCCATAAAAGAGGTTATAAACTATTTAGCACCATGTGAGGGATGCACTCCTCTTTGGGAGAGAATACACACACACACACACACACACATTTTACACATGCATACATATTCACACAATATAAAATATAAAAAAGCTTTTTATTTTTACAAAGCACAAGAAATTTTATTGGAGAATGTTGTACAAAAGAAAAAAAATATTGCTCCAGTCTTACAATGTATAGTACAAATCTGAAATTATGGCAAAACATGGCATGCATATAAAAATAACAGAAAAATAAATGAAAGTCTAGATATACATTTTGCTTATTGAAAAACGTAGTGTAACTAAGATAATATGGAGAGACATTTTCTAGAACTAGTGTTTCTAAAAAATGATCAGTTATGGTGTACAAGCAATAGACATTGCTAGAGAGCTGGCCAGTATATAAAAAACAAAGAAACCACAAGCAGGCCCATAAAGCAGCGCAGTTGCAGACAATAACCAGTCATGTTTTTCCTGAAATGACATGGAATTCATATGGATGCTGTAAGCAACGGGGCTGAATGTTGGCAGCATTTATCGCAAACACTCTACTATGAAACAAGAGCACAAATGTTGAAGGACAAGTCCACCCATGGATTTGATTTTATGGGCCACTTCAAAAACCAACTTCTCAAATCTATGCTTTTTTAAAACTAGTGCCACTGAGGAGACCGCTTTGGATTAACCATTCAGTCTGATTATCGAATGATCAATAATTGTAGTTCATTTAGAATCAAAATTGGGCTGCTCATTCTCTTTTTTGCATCTTAAGACTTAGACAGAAACACACATAAGGTCAATACAAAACACGGTCATCTTAGTATGCTGCAAGCCTGTGTCCTGTTAGGATAATAGAGAAGAAAGACAAGTACTGGGACTTGAACAGAAGACTTCTCTTAAACGATGTTCTGATTGGAAAAAGTTTTATAAACAAAATAGCAAACCACAAGTAGATGGACCCTAGAAGCAGCATGAAGGACTTCAGTCCAACACATGGTAAGGCAGCAACAGATTTAATCAAAAAGACAATGAGTGATGAAACATGCAGTTAGCCTATAGGATAGTTGCAGAAAAAAAAAGGATATACCATGCTGTAAGTATGGGTTACAATGCAGATAAGCTCTGTGGATGTTATCAAATGTATTTAGTGCATGCATTTTCTAGTAGGGCGAGCATTTTGGGCTTGTACAGGACTAGAAAATGCAAAAAAGTTAAAACATAGTAGTGTCATTTTATGCTAGTTCTTAAGCTAGGTTTGCCTATAATGGCAGCAAGCACTGAGGGTGTAGTATTTATCATAAACAATTATTATCTAGGAATGCTACACTATATGGTATTGGGATCTGAGATTGAAAAGGACAGTCAGACGTTCAGGGAATTACAGAAAGGCTTGATCCAACAAGCACATGCTTACCCAGCCAATGAATGATCCAAAAGATCTCACAGAAGAAAGAGGCCCGCTAGTTGTTAGGCCAGAACAAGCAAGAAATGTCTTAATTTTGATTTTGTCTTAATCTGAGTTTTCTTCCAGAAATAAAACTGGTGGAAAGCAGTACAATTAGAAATATTTATGATCTAGCACCACTCTTCATTATGACGACTTCCTAAAGGAAAGGGACATTCCTCAGTGCAGACTTCATATCAGTTTCACCCTGAAGAAATCTGAACTCACTTATGTCACTGACGAAAATCTGAACATTGTCCAATTTAGACTTTGCCTACTTAATATGGTTATATAGCCATATTCCAGTATTGTAACTATTGTGTGTTTAGCCTTTCACATATCTCTCTACATATCTGCAAAAATACAGAATTCTACCTCTGCCCCCAAAAGACAAACCCCAACTAAAGAAAAATATAAAGCACCGGAAAAATCTGTTGAGTTTTAAAGATTATTAAGTAACTTATCATTCAATGTTATCTCTTCACATTTGTCATGTCACTTCCAGGTTACATTAGATATGTGGACATGAATTTAGCTGCAATAAAATGGGTAAAAAGGTCACAGTATAAGCTTTACTCACAGTGGGGAGAAAAAAAAAAACCAGTGTATGTTGAAATATGTTTTTAGGTTAGAAAAGTGTAGTGTAAAGGTAGCCATAAATGGTATGAGCTGACATGTCCGTAAATTCCTGGCCGATTACTTTGGACGGGTCCCCATCCAAATTAATGTGATGTCTGGCACACAAAGCGTGTGCTCCTCTGAGCGACTGGCTGCAGCGTGATGACGTCAACATGCCGCAACCTTTATAGTGACAGCAAATACCCCTCTGAAATGGCACAGAACAAGAAGGATCAGTATTTGGCACAGTTGTATTTATCCAACAGACAAGGTCAATCCCTAAAGCTGGGAATAGACAGTACGATTTACCGTCTATTCCTTATCCGATTCTCTGCACTAGGAGCGGCGTGATGACGTCATCATGCCCGCCCGCTAAGTGCAGAGAATCGGCCAACACTCATCTGCAGCCGAACTAATGGGATTGAGCTAAAATTTACCATCCTGTCGGATCTCTGTGTGATCCGACATGGCAGCTGATTTCAGCCCAATCCTCTTGGTTGCAGCATCCAATTCCTGCACGACCCGATCCTTAAGGGATGCAGGAGCGTGCACGGCATTGGATTGGATCGTGCAAGAATTGGACCGTCTATGCCCAGCTTTAGAGATTGGACAGACATTCTCCTAAATGAATGTTTCACTTGAGACAGAAGATTTCTTAACATTTTACCTTGGTGCTTTAGTTTACATTTCTCTACTAATAAAACTAGGTCAGTAATGCCCCACAGCCAGCCTGTACAGCCCAGAGACTCAGCTTACAGTGCTCTGTATCTCTGGGCTGTCAGCTTTCCACATGTGTTTTTGTGTCCTCCGTAGCGGAGCCTTAACCTATTTGTTCCCCATGAGCCAAAGCATCGGAAATAGTCCTAAAATATCACAGAACTGTGATTCCACCCACAAAGCTACATGCATGTGGAACTTCAAGAGAAAACTCCCCTAATACTACAAAGAAAAATAGAGAACAAACATTCATTATAAAAAGGTCTACACTGAACCTGAGCAGATATCTGCAACACCCCACAGTTTGAAGAAACAACAGTTTCTGCTTTATTTTCACATCATAGGTAAGACATCTTAAAATGTGGTGGTGTCCATAACATACACTCACCATTGGTCTCACAAAGGTTGAATTGCATTTTATTCTAAAAACACATATACTTGCTGACTAAAAGTAAACAAATGAATAATGGTATTGATATTTTACTTAAAGTTAAGCAGGTGAGTAGAGCATCTTATCTAATAACACTACAGAAACTGGGTTATACATTCTATCAATAAACACCAGTGTTAAAAGGCTGACAGAACTAATCACTGCTTTCGGTAGTTAAACCCAAGAGGTGGCAAGTGATTGTGGCACAGCCTTCCCACACAAGCGTTTGCTTTTCTTAAAGAAATTACACACTGTCTGCTTGATTGAACAAACATTTATTGCAGTTTTTGTAAATATAGTTTAACAGAATATGGGGAAGCATAGAACAGAATTTAGTAAGAAAATCAGTTATGAAAAACTATGATTAATATATGAAGGAGCTTAAGCATAATTCTTTAACAAAAAACTGTTGTGGACAAGTTGTTTTTGCCCATAAAAGAGCAACAGGGGCCCAAGCTGTAATAGCCACCTTTCTTAGCTTTACAAACTTTTTTGGAGTTTCTGAGAGGTATGAGAGGTACCACTCAAGAAAGATACAAGTTGAAAAAAAGTTATGCAAGTTATGGGTTTACGCAACAATCTCTCCCTCCTATGAAAGCATAAGGCGTCCAAGCAGCCATTCAGCCCTGTTCCATGAAGAAAGGGGTAGGGCCCCCTTATTCTCGATTAATACAGGATTTTTCTATTTCTCTGGCAACTGAACAGGTTTGAAGTGCAGCAAGAGAAAGGCAAGTATAAGCAGGTGGGTGAACCTATTACTCTGACCTGTATATGTAAGGCACAAGTACACTTTACATAGCAGGATTCCAGTGAACATGGAAGACTAAAATTTTCATTCTACAGTTATCAAAAGAGCCTATAAACATTCAGCAGACATGTTGAAGGACCTCCTCAGGGGCCGGTCCTGATGGATAATCATTTAAGTCTAGAGTAGGGAGTAGTATTAACATGCACATGTCAGTTAACAAAAACTTTCAGTCATAAGCCCCATCACTTAGATCTCAGGGCAGGCAACCCCATGTTTTTATTTTGCAGTTACATTAAAGTGTTTTTTGATGCTAAATGTTTTTCCTTCAACTAAAAGTAATGAAGATACAACAAAACAGTTCAGAGTAGTGCAATGTCTACAAAACAATTTTCAAATCTTGGCAACACTGCACTGGGACACAACCAGCACTGTGCTGCTACTTTATAACAAAGAAACAGGTGGATTAGAGTAATGATGTGCTTTCTATGTGCAGAGTCTAGATAGTAGCAAAATTTCAACTAGCTGAATTTGGGAGTTCATTGCAAACCCCCTGAACACGTCATCCACAAAATTGTTGAAAAAGTTGTACGGAATGTTTGTGGGAACATTTTGTTTTGTATGCAAAATCTGCAAATGCTTGTGCAATAATTTCTTTCTTTGCCCCTCACAACATCTCCTACAATTTTGGTGGTGATGCCATGTTCAGGTGCTTTGCAACCAACTCGCAAATCACTCGCCAATCTCTTTTTGCAGGGGTGTCTGCATTCAAGTAAACTGTTGCTTTTACCAGCATGGGCAAACTGTTAAGTGCCAATGCTGTTATATGAAATAAAAGTTTGTTTGACCTTCCTAGTAAAATGGTACTATGTCATGCAGAACCAAAATGTCAGTCTGCAATATTCAGTCTAAAAGAACGGTGTAAAGCAACGGACGAAAAATGTTAACCCCTCACATAATAGCTTTGTATTTCTCTCAATAGTGCCTGAAGTTTTGGTCTGAAAGCTTGCAAGAACTTGCAAGCAGTGTACTAACTTTATCAGGATTAGTTTTAGAAATTATTAAGGACCTACAAAACATTTAAGAGATTAACAGCTTGATAAAATGTTGTTATTCAGCTGTAAGTGTAGAGGGAACATCTATTTCAGAATTAAATATACAAAGGTTTCATATAAAAACAACTATGCCTCAGTGATCGTTGATGTTTTTGTTGTTAATCACCCATTTGTCAAAAAGTTAGACAGGTGAAAAGCTGACTAGACATAGATAGGTATGCTAGATCTATGGCATAACAATCTTTGCCCTGAACATGCTGGAAAATATAGAACCATCAGCATTGAAATCTTTAAACGTCACACTAGTCTTTAGGAGGCAAAATTAGCCACAGAAAAAAATTGAACCAATAAAATATAAATGCACAATACCTTGCAGCCACATATTAAAACAGTATCTCTGCCATATTTAAAAGGAAAAAAATCCTGATCTGGTATATATAGTGTTTATAAAATCAGAGAAATAAAAACCTTTCCAAAACATGACTGGCAGTAGATTGCAGTTTACATGAAAAAACTAAAAGATACTTTTATAAAAGAAAATGACCTTTTAGAGGTATAAAAATAGAGTTCAGTGGCACTGGCAGTAAAATAAAGAACAATGATGGATAATTACATCACAGAACAGCTTGTGGATTTTGTGCGGGGATCACCCTGTAAAGATAGAAAAACAAAAAACAGTTAAAATTGCAAAAAAATAAAATAAAGCCAAAAGCCAACTTGCAAACTCTCCAATTCTTTAATGCATTCTCGACAATTTATTTTCCCCATATACCAAAGACGGACTTTGAGAAACTCAAGTAAAGACAACCATGTCAGATTAAGCCTAACATCCTAAACTAGTAGATACATACAAACGAGAGGGAAATTCCCACTCATCAAGTTTCTCCCCACAAGGGGAATACAGGACTTTATAGGCCACAGTAGCACAACTTTTTAAAGTCCATATTTTTTTTTCAATAAGCAACACAATTAAAAATCACAACAAATTACATTGCATTGTCAAGTTTTTTAATGTAAAATGGCTTAGACATTTAGTACATGTCATAGTAGTATGCCTACACGTTCCACACAACATGCTTCCTCAGGGGAATGGTTTCACATGTACAACACTTTTACAACTTTGTGTTTGTTACACTATCATGCATACTCAATCTGTGCAATCAATATGCTCGATACTGTACTAATCAGGGAAAAATGAAAAAGCACAGATCAAAACGAACCAGTGGCTGTCACTAGTTTTGGAAGATGGAGAGATCATTAATTGGAGTCCCGGTCGTGAAATCCCTCAGTGAGTTAAAAACACTAGTGCCTTGTTTCACAGGGTGAAGAGATCACCAATTGGGAGTTTATGTACTGGGACCACCCAATAAAATTTGGGTGCTAGTGCCCTGTCCGTAGCATAGTTGAAAATATCTCCATGATAATCTTGAAGGTAGATGTAGACTACTCCACAAATGAATATATAAAACTCCTCTGATATATACAGTTCTAAACAGTGACTTTAAGGCTGGGTCTAAAAAAATTAAATAAAAAAGGAAGTGTGGTGTTATGGACACGTCATGTCCATGGAGCCCACACGAGGTTTGCATGCAATTCAAGCAGTATTTGCATCAGTTTATAGTGCGATATTCGTCATGTCTGCAAAACTACTTTGCCTTATTAAATTTTTAGGAGCAAACTGCTCCCAAAAACCCATCAGGCACAATATGATAATGTCTGTATGCAGCTGAGGGATCCACGACACCCAGAAGGGTTGCCGAGGCATTACATCTGCCACGACACCCAACGTGGTAGTATAGACTAGCATGTCATTTTCGATAGGGGAATGCTGAGTGCGTAGTGTGGTATAGACCCAGCTTTAGACTTTTTTTTTTTTTATGTGAATTCCAATTCCGAGATCATCCTAGTATTTGTACTCTACGTAGGTTGATTTTAATACAGAATATGCAATCCACTACTATAAAAGTTACAATGCAGAACCTACTGACACCCTTATTACAGAATTTAAGACTTGGGTTCTAAGCACTCTTCACTGGTATTTAACTACACCATACTGTGGAATGTTAGAAATATTTGTTTTGTCAATTACCTGCTGATGAAAAAGATCCTCCTCCCCAAAATCTGCTTCTTCTTCCTCTTCGTCTAGCTCTACAGAAGTCAGGACAGATAAAGTTCTCACTGCCACTTCCTGTCAGGAAAGGATGAGAATATTCAATGTAGGTGGCAACAAAACATTAAAATCCAATTAGTAGCACATAGTCCCTGATGCAACAGATAGACAGTAGTTTGGAATGAACTGGACAGATGATGAAAACCCCAAAAAAATGCCAACATTTATGGAAACTTCCTGGGAAGAACTTTCTGGTAAAGATTTTATTTCCATTAGAAAAAAAGTGGCTTTATCTACCAAAGATATAGAACTGATACTTCATTAGTGTATACAACATACATACACACAGAAGATCTCATGCATACAAACACAAACCTTAACTAACCTCATCATCACTAGTCACAAGAAAAATCCTGATATTGGCATCAGCTCCCCAGGAACTTTGATTTTTCCAAACCAACACAGAAGGGGGGCTGTGAGCCACACCGGCATCAGCACTATAAATCTGCAAAAATATAAAAAGGTGTTAAAAAATAAACACATGTCTAAAACCAACAAAAATATGAGACAACTAGGAAAGACTTAAGATTTGCAAAACACTCCATGCTGAGCATAGCTAGTGCTAGGCCATCCTACATCTGTAGAGCCAAATACATTTGCTTTGTGCAATGGCTAAAAACGTAGGCCTGCCCGTGTGCATGTGCTTGACAAATATGAAAAGCTCCCCCGTGTTAACCCTATGGGCGAGCAGGGAACATGACGCAGTGCAGGGATCTAAGCGCTGGAAACGCAGCATTTCCAGACGCTGTGTGTATGAATGAGACCCTATTCAAAACAGTATTTTAACAATTTACATAGAACAAATACATAAGCCCAATTTTTATAAACATACAAACTGGAGTTTTTTTCTCAGCGTTTTTAAATGAATGTGCTACCCATCATGGCAACGCCTTAGGGTCCCCATACACCTTTAGATTTCCTTTAGATCCCCTTTTGTTTTACCAAAACCATGTAATATGAGGGACTTTCTAAACCATCAAGTCTACCTGTGTTCAATAGCAGAGGACCCGGCACTACATAGTTGTTGTTAGATCTAAACAATCTGACAGAGAAATCTAAAAAAACCTGTATGGCCAGCTTTAGTGCTTTGTTTTCATAAAACTTTTGCAGACATACAAACCTAATAAAAGGTGTGCCTGGAAAGAAAAAATAGGATGTTGCACTATGTATCCAAGTGGAATAATGCCCACCAAGACATTTAAGCTAAAGAAGCACAACCCAAGTGTTATTTAAGAAGGAAGGATTGAGGCACCTTATACAGTATCTAAAGGGAGTACACTCCTGATTGTGGTAAAAAAGGGAGCATTCACACTTGTGATTCCAGTATTATTGATATCAGGCAGATGCCATGTTTCCAGGCACCCGTATTAATATCTTTTCATGTGATATCACTGCAGAAACACGAGTTTTTTGTGAGGTTACCGTAAATTTACACTGTTATACAAGCTGTACACCGACTACTTTACATTGTATTAAAGTGTCATATCTTCAATGACGTCCCATGAAAAAAATATTACATAAAATTTAGCACAAGGAGTTTAGCACTTTTGTGAAATACTGTGACTTACCTTCACAGACTGCTCTGCTTTCAGAACATACTTTGGTGTGAACTTGTACACCATTTCGTCTTTGTCCCCAACTTTCACTTTTAGTCTCCAGTTCCCTAGAGACTGATCCTAAGAGGCAAAAAAAGCAAATAAAAAAGGTAATTTATTTGTGACCAAAAAGCGAATTAAAAAAGGGCTGTTGCAGATTACAATAAAATTAAAGAACTCAATTTCAAATAGTTGAATGGCTCTAGTTTAAATTCTCACCCAAGGTCCTTCCCACAGCACCCAATTACTTGTCAACTCATTGCAATGGATGGAGAAATCTGGTGTGCAAACTGTGCTGTAGATCTGTGCGATTTGACTTTGCTTTCTTAATGGCAGCACAAATACAAAACTGCACAATGTGTTATAATCCAACGTTAAAGCATAGCGGCGTTTCAGCATCAGATTGCTGTGGGAAAGGTTCCCTTATACACCCACATTCGTCCTTTCTAGAGTCTTGTTCCCATGTATCCTTTCTGCACACATACACACACTTACCTAAGCACCCAAATGAGCGCCCTCAGTAAGACAGAGCTACTTTGCTTACTTATCTACAAAATCTCAAAGCTAGAAATCAAGCAACTTGCAAAAGTTTTAGTTTTAAGTAAATCAACCAACCATATACAACTATACTGTAAAATAAAGGCTTAGAAATTACCTTATCAGAGTTGTTCTTCAGGTGAATAAAATTTCCATTATCCCCAAATTCCTCTATAGTGATACAGGAGGTGGAAGAGGATTGCTGCGACATATGGAATTGTCCTCCATCACCAGCACCCTGTCTTTCAGCTGCAGTGCTCGTCTCACGTGTGGAGTGCCTAGCCCAACTGCTTGAAGACTGGATGGTGCCACCTTCCACATTTTCTTCAACTTCAACACGTTTTCTCTTGCTACGAGATTGGCGGGCAGTAGCGGAGCTGCTGCTCGAGGTGGCCCTTGACACGGTAACATGAGATTGTGGACTTGGTGATAGTTTTAACCTGTCAAATATAAACATGTCTCAGCAATAACAAAAGTGTTTATACTCCGAACCCTCCGAAGAGTTTAGTCCATGCCAACCCTAAACATAAAGGCCCTTTCATACTAGCCATAAAATGGGAAGCAGTAAAGCAACCGTATCAGTTACCGCAGAAAACAAAAAAACGCATTTTACAGAGCGATGCGCTTGTGTCTCCCATTGAAACATACTGCAAAAATACATACTGCGGGTTTTTCGGTAATGATGCGGCACAGCATGTTACCAGAACCCCAAGTGCAGATCTAGTGTGAGAGGTACAGGTTTCCCCTGGAAAACGTGGGCCTAGGGTTCGCATTTGCTGCCCTGTGGTTCTAAATCAATGCAGCTAGTGTTAACAAACCCTCATAAAATTATCATGTTTACTCTGCGCATACCATTTCAGGTATACTTACAAACTCAAAAAGACTCACCTCTCCTCTTCTCCTTCTAGAAGTTTGCGATAGGCACTAATCTCCATGTCCAGAGCATATTTAACATCTAGTAGTTCCTGATATTCTGTTAGTTGTTGCTGTATGTGGTCCCTCATGGCTGCGATCTCTTTTTCTTTACCATCCAGCATTTTCCTGTACTTTTCACGATCGCTGGACAACAATTGTTCTAATTCACGGATACGATCCTCTGCTACATTAACCTGCAATAAATCCACTTGTAATAATTTGTATATAGGCAGCTTTGAGCATAACAGTTAAATAGTTACTGTGGATGAGAAAAGTAGATAAGCCCACAAAGACAGAAGACTAAAATATATTGACTATTGCAATACAATTCACACACAAATTAAAAACAGCACAGACATGCTAGAACCAATCTACCTGCTTCTGAAGGCCAGACAGTTGGTAGCCCAGTGACTCAATTCTCATTCGCGCTTCCATTAGCTCCTCTTTGGCAGCCTCAGCAGCTTGGTCAGTATGGTCAGAGGAACGCTTAATATTATCCAACTGCAAGTAGGAAAAACTATGAAGTAAATCACACCAATAAAATCTAATTTGTGTACTTAATGTATTGTTGATATATGTACATTGCAATGATTTAACAAACATTTCTGGGTTCTGAAGAATAAGGATTTTATTCCCACTTTGTCCCTCCCAGCCAAATTGCTGAAAGATAGGGTTTTATTAAACAAATGGTTGCCAAAAAGAATTACCCATGGCAAATAAATTTTATTTGATCCAAAGGCTAATAAGGGTTTTCAGTAACCATTGCAAGATGTGAGGGATAAATGCTTGCTCAGGTCTACAGTGTTCAGAAGGGGAAGTTTACTTACCTGATATTTTGCCAGCTTGGAGGCTCCCTCTCTTCTATACAAGTAACTGGGCACTCACAAGCATGGCACTTTAAACTGTGCAGAGCAACACATTTCCTACGATGCATAGCTTATGGCTCTGCTTAATATTGGGAGGATATGGCAGTTGAATCAGACTGGAGCACAGTTATAGAGAACAGTTATAGAGAACAGTAGAGGTAAACTACGTTATAAAAAAAGGGGAATCTAGTACAGGATATAAAAAGGGTTTTCACAAAGTTTAGCTTTAACTTTGGCATCTCAGATACAACAGGTTTTTTTATTATCAATACAAAAGAACCACCATAACTCTTTTACACTACCTTAGCTTGGTAGGTCTGCTCAAGCTCTTCTTTGTAGAGTCTAACTTGTTCATCATGCTGTTTCCTGAGGTCATCTAGTGCTTGTGCCAGCTTGGACTCGTAGTCGTATCTGTTGCCACGGTCCACTTCTACAAAGCTGCGTTCATGACGCTTCCTGGTTTCTCTGAACTCCTATAAATAACCATAAAAAATAAGCACAGATTTAACAGAAAAAGCACAACTATCAACTATATGGAAATCTCCTCACCTCTTCATATATGTTCTTTCTGAACTCCAGCTCTTCCTGTAAGCTCTGGCAGCGGTTTTCCATATCAACCCGCATCAATGTCTCCCTTTCCAATTGCTTCTTAGCAACAGAATGAGAATCTTCAGCCTGAAAAAAAATATTTATTGCTTTAAGCTTTACCAACAATTACAAAAAAAAATATAAAAACTTCATATGAAGGCTCCTTCCTGTGTCACAAACCTACCAAACTGGGAAGATAGATAGATTACGGTATATATATATATATATATATATTCACACATGTACAGACAAATTGTAATCTGCAAAGAAATACAAGTTTTATAAGCTTAAAATTAAAACACACATTAGAGGGTTATGAAACCCTCATAATAAGTTAAATAGAGTTAATGAATTGACTTTTACTTTAATTAAATAATTTTTTACATTATGGTTTAACCTTTTTGTGCCATATAAAAAAGCCGCTGCCGGGCAATTGTGGCCGAGTACACTGTACTCCGCTGTGATTTCCAGCTCTCCCCCCGGCCCTCTACACACCGCCAGCGTCAATTAGACACCGGAGGTGTGTGGGGACAAAAGCGACGCCCCTCCATTGACATGGAGGTCTAAAGCCCCTCATACACCTTACAATCTTTCCATACAATTTCTGTACAATCAAATTTTGTTCTACCAAAACCATGTAATATGAGGAGCTTTCTAATCCTTCCAATCACTATATATTCTATCAGGGAGGCCACTATACTACACAGTTGTTGGTAGATCTAATGGAGATTTGTATGGATCGATCTTAAGGTGTATGGGGGGGCTTAAGGCTCCGTGAAAAAAAAAAAGCCAGTACTGGCTTTGGGCGTAACGCCTAGGGGGATAATAACCATTTAAATACAAAAAATATCCTTATGGATAAGCAGTACTACACAATGGTTGTATTTTCTGACACAAATTAAATAAAAATTACAATAAAACACTGCAATTAATTATGCTACTCTACATCTACACAGGGCAATAGAATACCTTGGAAAGCTGAGCACGCAAATCAGCCACTTCTGCCTCAAGCTTCCGCTTCTCCTCTAGGGAGGCTGAAAGCTCTGCCTCACTCCTAAAATGCAAGGCCTCCAGGTCCTTATTGCGATGTTGAGCTGCAACCAGGTCAGCATCTTTTTTCTTAAAGCTGTAAAAAAAATAAAAAATAAATAAAAAAAAGACACAAGCACACAAGAAAAAATAAATAAAAAAATAAAATAAAAAAAAGGACCAAAAGCCTATAACGGCCGCCTTTGTATAGGTGTCACAAAATTCTTTGTATCAACCAGCAGGGGGAGCATCTTTTCACTAAGGTGCCAAAAGGTCAGATTAAAAAGCTCAACGGGCTGGATATGTACCCCTATACTTTAGTTTTGCCTGGCCTAAAGTCTTCACACCTTGCTGGGGTACTCTATCTCTATACAGAGTTTTTGAAGATTCGCAGTAAGTCAGTCTCCATTGTGTTAAAATGCCCATGTTTGATGCATTAGAAATGAAACCGGCATAGGTGCGTTGACACCCCCATTGAATTACAGTTGACACACTGTGAGAGTTGCATTTGTGCCCAGAAAATGGGGGAAAGAAATTGCACACAAAGTGGAGACAAGCTCTTAAACATCAATATACCATACTTCACCTCTACACTCACTTTTTTTCTGAATTTAATATACAGAATATATTCCAAACACTATTTACACAGACATAGGTTAAAAGAAAAACCACACACAAACCCTTCACACATAGCTTTGTATATCATTTTGAAAGGTACCCATACACGTTGCGATTTTTCGTGGATCGATTCGATATTCGATTTCGACTCCCGATTTTTGCTTTACTGCTATTTTTAAAAGTCGGTCGGATGCATGATTTTTGACCCGATTTTTCACCCGATTAGTCACAGGCCGACCGACCAATCGGCCAGTTGTATCAGGAATCTTTTAAACGTCTCTTTTAAATGTGGCCGACCGACTGAAAATTACGGGCATCATCATTCGGGACCCGACCGACTTTTCGGCCGATTTTCTAAAAACAGCATCGGTCGGACTACATTTGCATGTTACGAATCCCGAACAATCGACCTACCCGACCGACCGGATCGGTCGTAAGGACTAAAATCGCACGAAAAATCGCAACGTGTATGGGTACCTGAAGACGGCGCTTTTCATCAACTTTATTCAAAGTAGGATTTTCGGATAACAGCCTACTACAATTGAACTTTTCTTTTTTTGTAACATACAAAAAAATGTTGTACTTCAGTTGGCATTTTAAAAGCAGTTAATTCTATAAATTGATAATGTGGTTTAGGATCCCTGTATCCATACATGACATTAATAGGGATGTTACACAAATGCTCACCAAAGCTGAATACAGAGTCAGTCATTCTATAGACACACGAGCAGTATGCAATTTTTGTCAGTTACCAGTTGTTTAGTTTGGGCGAGATGGCTTTTCTGGGCCGAAACAAAACGCTGCTTTTGTGGAAATCATTTGCTGGAATATGCCATTGAACAGCTGCAAGAACTTACACTCCCATATCAGCAGATAAGTGTAGGTATAGGACAGAGATCGCCACATGTCAAACTAAATCAAGATGTTCATTTCATAAAAGCCAATCCAGTTTCAAATGTTCGTAGTTTATGAAACGTGCTGTGCTCCAGGCAAAACAGCAAATAAGCAGGTTGAGTACACAAATGGGAGTTCCATGCCTGTGTTTGTTGATCCAGAGCTAAAATACACAGATTTGTCCCATAACACAACCCTGTCTAGGAGTTAAAGGAGCCAGATGTTTTGCAGCTGTAGTTCCACTGAGGGCTCTTTCACACTACACAGGTTACCTTTTGGTGCACTGTGCCTGGTTCACAGGTATCTAAAGGAATCTGATGTGCTTTGTGTGTGGTTTGACAGCAAACAGTATGAAAGACCCCTTACTGGTCCTCGCACACAATTACCAATGGGGGACAGTTAAGAGAATTGTCAAAATAATGCATTCATAGGTCATTTTGCTGGGCATCGAACTGGCTTTTTGCCTCCTCTTTACAACCACCATCAAAAGGTTAACACCAAGTAAAATATATTTTCTCACACTTCCTAGAAAAGTGCCTCCTAAAGTGCAATAAGTATTCCTGCAAGCATTTCTATAACTGCAGCAACTTTGGTGACAATATCATGTTCAGGGGCTTTGGCATTATCTCAGAAATCATGTCAAAATAATGAAACCCCAAAACACAAGCTCTACTGTTCGATGCATGTGCCACCTTAGGCTTATATGTCGTTCAGGTTTTCCAGAATTTTTCTGTAAAATTAGGTACATTTTTTTTTTTTTTTTTTTAGCTCTCCGGGTACCCAAACGTGATGTTGGTGTCATTCATCATCCAAATGATGCTGCTGTTTGAGAAGGAACAAGACAGGGTTTGGGTCAATGGCTTATGGCCCAACAATCCATCAGTGTGCTTGATCGATCTCGCTCGAAGAAATGTTGATTGAGCAGGGAACCAACACGTTGGTTAATCTATCCATATTCTCGAACAGGAATTGCTCACACAAATGTGGTGCACATTGATTAAAAGGAGAATCCCCTTCTATAACGTCAGGAATCCAGCCATCAGGTCACATGAATGCCAACGTCAAGCAGAAACAGGTTTTTACCTTGGCTACGATTCTGGTTGCAAATCAATTCTTTGGTTGTAAGTTAAAATGAAAATATTGGTTGTAACTCGCGTTGGTTCGTAAGTCAAGCTGGTTGCAACACACGGGTCAACTGTATTTCATTTTTTCAAAATGTGTCCATGGCATTAGTTGAAGATGAATTAGACTAACAGGTAGATCTATTCTGAAGTTAACCCTCTCACCCGCAGTTAACCATTTTTGGATAATGTGATTGGGAATGTAAAGCCTGAATGAAGCAAGCAGAAACCAGCTGAAGCACTGGCTAGTTCTGTTAAAATATGTTGGTTGAGATTGCCATTAATTACATTTGACTTCTCAGATTAAAAAACAGAATGACACTTACTTTTTAGTTAACTCATCAAGGTCCGACCGATACTTCCCCAGTTCTATCTGCAATCTCGCTCTGTGTTTTGCAGTTTCATCCAGAACTTTTCGAGCATCAGCAAGTTCAGCCTCGTATAGGTCTTTGATTACACTGACCTAAAATTCCAGAAGTTGGAAAAAATTCAATGTTGCCATTTAGAACATAAAAAGTTTACCAGTGAACAGCACATGCACACATTTAGTAACAACAATAGAACCAGAAAACTCCAGGAAGGGGGAGAATTCACCACACACCTTTCAATGTCACATTTTCCATTAGATCTCTTAAAGTGTATATGCAATGGCCTACTTGAATACAGGTTGATAGAATAATTTAGGAAGGCCCTCATTTGAAATAGTTTTGGCAAAATGAAAGATACAGAAAGATTGTACAGTCAGATTGTGACATTCTCCAGTGAACTTTAGTCTTGTAGAATGTCTAATAAGCAAATATTTTTGCTTGACGAAAGTAATAATTTCTTTAAAATACAATAATGCCCATGTATACTCATGATCTTTGAAGGAGTATCAAAACCATATGGCAAACACATTTAGTTCAAGTTTGTTTTGGGAGGAATCCTCCTGAAAACACACAGTTGAGCCGAATATTTACTTTATTTTTTTACTACTTTAGCATAAGCAAATTATTTTTTTCACACACAAGCACTTAGTACATGGGCTTCAGTGTTTAGCATATTGAATCCAGACTGCCCAATCTGCTTTCACTAAGTGCAGACAGGTTTCAAAAGTTTAAATAGTATCAATTTGGATTATTTTCCTGCATTGCTGTCTAATTCTGGTAGCAGACAAAATCGAGAAGGTGGGGGAGTGAGGCGGCAGGGAGAAAAGGCAAGTGAATATACTCCTTAATGGATATTTAAACCTTGCAGTGCAGAATTAGCCTCATTCCTAGGTGAAAGTTAATCCACATATGAACTTTAAAGAGTTCCTGTGCCCAGATTAAGGCCTAGTCTCCACTCTGTCTTAGGGCATTAACGCAACCAATGCAGGTTGCCTCTGTCTTAGGGCATTAACGCAACCAATCCTGGGGGATCACTCAACTTAAGTTGAGTGATCCCCCAGGCTGCTTTTTTGTTCTGGTGTTTACTTTTTTGTGGCTACTGACTTGCAATGGCTATAATGATATGCTTACGATATGCTGAACCCTATGAATTTCCCACTAGGGGCAATACATGCAGAAGTCTCCCCTCTTTTAACAATTAGCTTCACTGACAGATTTATGATTTTTGGGACAGACCTATGGTTATGGACCATCCCCCATCTACAGCCTATGTTTCCCATTTTGCTTGTACATATTTTTCTGCTCTGTTTTTTTTTTCTTTTTTTCTTGTATGACAACATTAACCTGTGATGTATTGTATTTGCATGTATATTCATAGTCCTATTATATTATAGATTCAATTGTCTCCCTGAGGAAGCCGTCCAGGCGAAACATGTCGGAGGGAATCTATACATTTTGTCAGCCTACACCGTAGATATATTCCATCGTATCACTCACAATTGAATGTATTCTTTTATCTGCATGGTAAAATATGCTCTAATTCTATGAGGTCAACCCTATGTGTGTTCGAGGCTCTGACCCATATGGTGAATTATATGTATTTTTATGCATTGTTTTTTGATATATATTTAATAAATTAAACCTTTTTAAGACATATTGTTATGTTTGTAGTGCCTCTAAAGTCCCAATGGGGATAGAAGATTGTTTTTCTACTCCAACCCTCATTCTTTCCATATTGTTATAGGGACGTGGCACATGACACTTTGAGTATACTTTCTACCCCTTTCCCTTTTCGCTTTATATTTTTCAATATAGTAAATTGCTTTGAAACTGACACAACACTGTCACACCTGTGTTTATGGATCCACTGAAAACCATCGGATGCGTATACAACATGTCTAAATTTCTGGGATTGACACATAAAGCTTGAGTGTTTGCCCTAACAGCATTAACGAAACCTTTTTCTAATGGCACTGAAGTAGAGGGAAGCTCCTGCTGCTAACTTAAACTCCATAGCAGGTCCACATTTTGGGGGACAGTACATGTGTGTTGTTGCTTCAAAATTTGCTTTGCCTTCCTGCATATTTTCAACTGTGGAGGAGATGGAGTAGCAAAAATTAAGGAGATGGGCCAAAAAGTCAACAATCAAGCTTTAGAACTGGTATGTGCAACAAGGAACATAAGCTCTGCAAGACACTACCAACAAAGTTAATCAATGGCATGCCATTCTTTTTTCATATGTGCCTCTAAAAGATGTGAGATTAACGAGTGTTACATACTGTCCCACTGACAAACTTTATACTGGCGCAGCGGGCCTTGGGTTACACCTGGAGAAGGACAATGCCATGCCAGATGCAGCCAGAGTGTGTAAGCAGTACCTTGATGACAAAGGTATTAATGCCATTGACTCTTTTCCAGACCTGAATTCAATACAGACCCTCTGGAACATATTTCTGGGATTCCAACAACAGGGGATATGCACTGAAGTAACATCTGTCATTTCTTCAGGAGAATGCCCAAGTGTTGTATACAGACTGTTGGCCATCAATGCAGCCTTTGTTAGGTTACCATAATCACTTTGGATTCTGTTGCTTGTTCTCACATTTTGTTCTCAAAGAGTTACACAATCACTCAATCTACTATCAGTATGTTACTTGAAATTTTTAATGCCATGACTGGGACTTTGGTAAGAAGTAAACATTCAGTCTTGTTCATATGCTAAATAATGGCAAAATGCTCTACAGAAACACTAAGGAATGGGCACATATTCAAGAGAACGCATCTCACTGCTCTATTAACCTCCTGGGCAATCGATGCAGATTACAATGTTATCCGTGGTGATTTTGCACCCACCCTTGTCCCACCTACACATCCCCGGCGTGATGTGGTCAGTTTACATGGGCAAACCGCCTAGGTGCCTGTGTGGGATGCCTGTCTGGTTTCCTCCCACATTCCAAAGTGTGAACCTTGCGTGGCCAGCATGGAACCTTGCATTAAGGCTATCACTTCTGTAGCATGGCTAGTAGGTCTAAATGTTTGGTGTAAAATGCAGCAATCTGCAAATGTCATTTACTAAACAAAATGGTGTGATTGTGATCTACAAAATCACTGTATTCCTATTTAACCACAATCATCTCCTCCTTCCACTTACCAATCATTTTACACAGTTTTTTGTTTTTCAGTGGGCCAACATTCTTATGTTATATATAACTGGGAGCAACAAAAATGTTTTCATATCACAATACAGTAAAGAATAAATATTGTCAAAACAAAGACAATTTTCCACCTACAAAAGGTAATCCAAAATGCTATCCCTGAGAAAAGATAAATATCTTCTCATAAGGCTATACCAGTAACAGAGATGGAGCCCTTAAAATAATCTGTAGAAATGTTTTTATACAGGAAAATACTAGCAGGGTGGTAGTGAAGAAGGAAACATATACTGTGTTTAAATGAAGCAGTAAATATGAAGTAGACAATGGTCCACAGAAGTAGCTGTCAAAGAGAACAAAGACCGAAGCCACAGCGCATCAGCGTCACCTTGTCCTAAGCCGTTCCTTAACAAGAGACTGGTGAGCTGTGATTACAAACAATGAACTGCCACCAGCAGCTATAGACCTGCTTTGTTATCTCCACTAAAGGCTGTCAAGATACACTTCCTACCAAATAAAATCCTCAGGCAAGCAGAATGATTTACTACAGAGTAAACCTGGTGAGAATTAAGAAATATTCACTAAAAACTAAGGGCCCCCATACACCTTTAGATGTCTCTGTCAGATTTCCTTTAGATCTCCTTTTGTTTTACCAAAACCATGTAATATGAGGGACTTTCTAAACCATCAAATCTACCTTTGTTCAATTGCAATTATTGTTCGTAGATCTAAAGGATATCTGACAGAGATCTAAAAGGTGCAAGTGTAAAAATACTAAAATAAAATGTTTTGGACACTTTTTTCAGCTGCAAGTGCTCAGGTATTCATTAAGAATTTGCTGCTCATGTGACTGCATTAAAGATCTGATGTTGAATGATTGAAAGCATCACGATCCTGAACATTTTATCATGGAGCACTCCTACACTAGTGATATTGATAAAGACCAGAGTGCTGCTTCCAAACTAGCAGCCAATCAGATCACTCCTTGCTGTTTAGTATAAACACTGTCAAAATAAAAGCCATTCCTGACCAATCACCAATCCATCAAAATGATTAGTTAGAACATACGGTATGTGTTCTCTGCTACGCCCAGGCTGAAGTCTACTTATGAGGAAGATGGAGCCAGAATAATACAATAGTCAGAAACAATAAATCAGTGTGTACACCTGAGCATTTGTGTAGACAAAGTTTGAATGTAGAGCGGATGAAGTTCCTCCTCCCCAGACACTGCAGGACAATGATCCCAGCTCCATGCAGACCCTCCCCCATGGCTGTGATGAATGAGCTGCCATATACAGTACAGCAGATATTATTCCTGGGAAGCCTCACTTATACTTCTGTCATCCCAATCCGTGCCGTATAGAACAAGCCAAGGATAACCATAACCCATAATAACACGCCTGTCGCCTCACCTCCCGGGTGGTGACCTCCTCCTTCTCAGATATCTTCACCATCAGCCGGTCATTCTCCACCTCCAGAGATCGGACCCGGTCTATGTAAACCGCCAGGCGGTCATTGAGTTGCTGCAGTTCTACCTTCTCCTGCAGGCGGCTGATACGAGTTGGTGAGAGTGGGGTGCGGGACCCCCGGGCCGGGGATTGCCCTAAAGGGGGTGCCTGGCGGCTAGGGGTGGAGGTAGCCATGCTCCGTTCGGGGGTTCCCGCCAAGTACTTAATGTCAAACACAAAAGTCGGCCCAGAGCTCCTTTCTCCTCAGGCAACGGTCACTTTTCATTCAATGGCGGGAGTGATTAGCTTTGTCCAATCCCAGAGGAAGGACACACGTGACATCAGAGCCATGCGCTACTCTGGGGCGGCCATGTCTAATAAGGGCAAAGCGTATCACAGCGGTGGTGTCTGAGGGAGTGCACTGCTTTCTACCAATACTCTAATGCCCTTTCTAAACATGGCGCTCCAGCTAGCCTACAGGGGTGGGGGTTTGAATAAACAAGAGGCGTGTCTGCTAATGCCACTGGCATGCGGCCATTTTAAGGTTCTGCTGTCAGCAGCGGCGCCCGTTTACAGTAGTGGCTTGGCTGCTAGTATTTCTGTACGGGGCTGTAGTTATTGGCTGTGTGAGGGGCAGGGCAGGTCTTGTGCGAGGTGTGATCTAAGGGATAGTGTACGGAGAGAAGACGACATAGCCTAAAGCTGATCCTGCACCTGCTCTATAATGTATACAAATGTTGCAGCATTTCTTCCTGATTAAACGGTTACTGAGAGGTCCTGTCATTGTGTGCGAGATAAACAGCTAGAGGCAGAGTCTAAACCGTGAATCGAATCTTTTTATTGTAGAGACACACCTATATACGGGACGGTTATTCTCTCACAGCAATGCTGAGCAGGAGCCAGGACACATCATAGAATACAATTCAATTATCTCAGACACTTCCTTTGTTAAAAAAAATAAAATAATACAAATCCACTTTATTCCAGCACAAAGTAATGTTTCAGGAACATCAGTCGGCTTCTTCATTATTCCCTGAGGAATATTGGCTTCAAAGCGTGCGTCTTATAGCAAGAGTATATACATTACATATGTACTTACCTTACTTGTTGATCCATGTAGAGCACTCAATCTTTTTAGATCCACGACCCTGGAAGTGAAGTCCCAAGATGTCACTTCCTGTATTTGGAACGGTGAAGTGCCGCAGTGGAGTGTCACTTCCGTGTTCCAAATATACTGTGGCATCGCAGAGTGTCAGACACGATCAGGTACATGTAACGTCTCCTCCCTACCATTTTCCCATCCCGCTTGTGCAAATGATATGCGGGTTAGGAGAGGAGAGTTACACCATAGGTTAGGATGAAGGGGGTGTTGCTCTTCTTTCTAACCCCATTGAAATGGTCGTTCGACCCCCGAGGAGGTCCCAATCCACAGGTTGAGAACCACTGATGTAGAGGCCTCCTTTATGTAACTGGGACCTGCAGCTGGAATGTCATCCTCCTGTAATGCAAAGCCTGAATTTCTGCATTGTAACAGAAGTCTGAGGAGCTTTTCCGAGTACTAGAACTTGCATGTAGGGGCCAGCCATAGATTCCCATTGACATACATTAATTAATAAAAATAGCAATAGATCTACTATGTGTTTTAACAATTAAGTTACAAATTCAATGTTAGTTGAAATATAGGGCTCCCTGCTAACAAAACATGAAATGCAGACAGTATAGTAGTTAAATAAAATGTAAGTAAACCCTAATGTAAAAAACACTTATGCCAGCCTACAAGCAATATTTAA
Organism: Ptychadena robeensis; assembly: GCA_036250615.1. Lineage (NCBI taxonomy): Eukaryota > Metazoa > Chordata > Amphibia > Anura > Ptychadenidae > Ptychadena > Ptychadena robeensis. The sequence continues at coordinate 141,212,471 of CM070032.1, read as the reverse complement.
CCACCCAGGTGATACAGGTATTCACGATTCTCTGATTAAAAAGCAGTACTGAATGTGAGGATCTGGGGCGCCTATGTATGTTATTACACTACAGGCATATGGCAAGGGCACTGCCCCCCATTTCGTCGGTTTCATCACTGATGTCAGGGAGGTGGGTCCAGTGACAAGTGCGCAGGAGACCAATGCAGGATGATGGTGGGGGTTCACCCCAAGTATAAGGGTTACAGATATTAGTGAATAAAATCAAATCAGTGGTGGTTACCACTAGGGAGGTTGAACTCCTGGGAGGTCAGCCCTAGTTAGTACGGGTGAGTTTGTTTACTAACAATACTCACCCAAGCTACACTTTGGCTTACTCATCTGTCTGGAGGCAGTCCGTGGCATCTCTCTGTTTCGGTGTCCCCGCTGATTTTTTCACATTCACCAGTCATTGTTGATGCCGAATAGGTGGGTGCACCGACATTGACCTCCATTATGGAGGCAAGGTCATTTTTTTCATCACATGCCCAGCACTCAGCCGGGAATGTGAAGGGGGAGAAGGGAGGGTAGGGAATTGCAGCAGTTAACATTGCCTGTAGTGCGCCCTGTTTGAGGAGCACCCTATTGTCTATACAATGAAGCCTTCACTGGATTACTTTTCCCAAGAGGACATGTATGAGTTAAAATACTTCACATGCATGTGTGAATCATTGATTTGGGGATGTGAACATAGGGTATTTACATATGGAACTCCCAGGTGTCCCAATGGGTAAAGCCTCCTATACACCTTATAATTTTACTATACAATTTATGTACAATTAACTTTTCTTCTACCAAACCATGTAATATGAGGACCTTTCCAAACCTTCCAATTATTATGTATGCTATAAGGGAGGCCACTATACTACAGTGTTGTTGGTAGATCTAAAGGAAATTGTATCTAAAGGTGTATAGGGGGGGGGGGCTTAAGGTAGTCAATGCAAACCAGGTGCCTGGTGCATTGGAGTTTTAGGCATGGGCAACAAACATGGGCGGTTAACATGGGTTAACAAAATGCAGAAGTACTAGTGCATATAACTGCAGTGATAAAAATGAAGTAACCAGCTATCGGAGAAATAGTGGTGTCACATGTGACAGCCGCACAGAGTAAAACAGTAGGCTGTAAAACTTGCCACCAAGCAAAACATTTGTCTTTAGTATAAGTAGGATCTCTGTAGTTCCCTTGCCATCATTTCAGTTTAATAGAACACCTGTCAGCTTACAGATGATATAGCACTTGCAGCAGCACATAATTGTATCCCTGTTGTATAATAACACATGTATCTAGTTGGTTTGGCAATGAAATGGTTGTGTTTTGAGCCCTCCCCTTATCTGTACGCTACCAAACCCCTTTCCTCCCTCTTGCAGCTGTCTCAGCGTTCTCATATCATTTTCTGGAAGCCGCCAAGATTCAAATGAAAATATCCTGACAAGCGCACAGAATCTTGGCTATGTTCCCATCTGCAAATCCCAGTTGAAGAAAAATGTTGGGAACCGCCTTTTCCATATCCATGAATTTTTATATTTGTTGATACTGTATGTCTACAAAAAATATTTGTTTGTTTTAATTCTCGCTTGTTACATCATATAAAACTTAGGTGGGCTTTTTATTGATATACATTTTTTTGTTTATGAAGATTTTTACATTGTAATTATTCTAGTGACGCATTCGCAGTCCAAGCATGACAACACTATATCAGCTATTTGACATCATACAGAGGGTGGTTCCATATTCCTCAGAGAGCCGAAGAGTCTGCACAGGAAGAGAACAGAAAGCATCAACTTACACAGATTCCCAAATTCAAAAGTTATTTATTCCAAGGGAATGCATTGCGCTCATAAAAAAATGCAAGGGAATGTGTTTTTTACTGACTGCTCCCTTCATTCAAACAAGAGAAAAAAAATCACCCTGACACTGCATCAGAAACGCATCCCACGGCTGTGCCAATGAGTTGCACACTTACTTTTATCCTGATGGCCCTTTTTGACTATATGCATTTTGCACATTACATGCGTTTGCATTAGTGTTTTTGAACAAAGCAATGAAAAATGCATCAGTGCCCTTTCACACTATATGCATTTTTAAAGGCATGCGTTTTTGCATTTATAAAAGACGCATGCGTTTTTCACATTACATCTGCATTTGCGTTTTGCAATATCCTTTGTGTTTTTGAACAAATCAATTAAAAATGCAGGAAAAGTGTATCAAAAATGCATACAACAGGGCATTTAAAAAAATGCACGCAGAAACGCTGCGTTTTTAAAAAGGCAATGCATGAAGTGTGAATGGTAACATTAGTTGTTTATGTAAAAACGCGAGCAGTAAAAACATGTGTGCGCCAAAAAAGTGCATGTTTTTAAAGCGCAAGTGTGAAAAGGGCCCTCAAAACTGCATGCAGCAGGGCATAAAAAAAATGCATGCGGAAAAGCTGTGTTTTTTAAAACGCTATGCATGCAGTGTTAAAGGTAGCATTGGTCTTCTATAAGAAAACGCAGCACTGTAAAAATGCGTGCGGTACAAAAACTGCACTCTTTTTCAAAAGTGGGACAAGGCCCTTACAGTTTCATACTTTAGTTTACTTTAAGGCTGGGTCTACACTACATATTTTTGTGTGGTTTTCCTGTGTGTTGACCTCTGGAAAAAAATGTGCAGTACAGCCACCCCCTGTATTCCCCGATGGCAAATGACGTGCCAGTCTATGCTGCCTGTGTCATTTCCACGTTTACGGGTGGTGCGGAATGCGTGGTGGATTCACAATGCTTGGGCAGGGTGTCATGTTCAAACATGACATGTTCAAACTGTGCCCGACGCGTTTTCGATCGCGGTTTGTGAATAGTAAGTTTATGACGCAGTATTACACCAATGGGTCCATAACACCACCTGCAGTTTCTGGGGCTGCCTAGTGTAGATCCAGCCTTAATCTTTAGTCATGTCATCATGTTCTTGCCAAAGTTCTAACTTTCTCACTGAACCCATCCTAATATGATGTATTTTAGAGAGTAAACGTATTCATACACTGCCCAGCCCCCAAAAAAGTCACCAACACAAAAAATATCACACACATATCTCACTGGACCGCCTTCGGCTTTGCTCATGACACGCATTTGCTGTATTGTTGGATAAGCTTCTGCAATGTCACAAGATTTATTTCCATCCAGTGTTGCATTCATTTTTCACCAAGATCTTGCGTTCATGATGGTAGAGTCTGACCGCTGCGCAAAGCCTTCTTCAGCATATCCCAAAGATTCTCAATGGGGTTAAGGTCTGGACTCTGTGGTGGCCAATCCATGTGTGACAATGACGTCTCATGGTCCCTAAACCTCTCTTTCACAATCTGAGCCCAAAGAATCCTGGCATTGTCATTTTGAAATATGCTAGTGCCATCAGGGAAGAATAAATCCAATGATGGAATAACCTGGTAATCCAGTATATTCAGAAAGTCAGCTAAGCTCATTCTTGAAGCACATACTGTTGCTGAACCTAGACCTGTACCTATTTGCTTAAATCTAGGTGGCAAATTATTTTTTGGCCAGGCAGTGCATATTTATATAACGTAAAAATAGACTGATCTGAGAGCTGTGTATCTGCAGGAAATGTGAAAATGTTATATACAGCTGCCTTGCAGTCTACCCTAAAGGGGCCCCCGGATTCCTGTACATCTGTTTTTTGTTCAACAGATGGCCATATTCTGAGTTTTCAGTCAGATCACTTGTTCTTTTAGGAGTTCACTAGATCCTTTGCATATATACAGCAGACATAGAACTTTAACTTATTAACTTAGGAAAAACTAAATTCACATATTCCCTGCACGTTTCCCCTAGTACATAAGTAAAAATATTTTTATAGTGGACATATATCAGTGTTATAAAAATGTAGCATTCAGCTGTGAAGCTTGCAGAGGTCAAAAAGGCTCCCATACATGGGTCGATTTTTCACTAGTTTTTTGACCGATCGATCACCACTCAATTGAGTTCTGCCCACTCTGAACGATCGACCAAACAAAATCGGAATCGACCAAAAATCGGATCGGAAATTGAACGGACATTTTGTTCTTTTTGGGTACGTTGGTGGACCCATAGCTTCCTATGCGGCAGCCTTTCCGATCGATGGATTTTGTGGAGTCGGCCATTTTGGAGATCGGCTCATGCCCAAATCAACCACAAATTGGATTCCCAAGGTGGTGTTCCATCTATTCCCAATCTGATCAATCACCGATTCCATGTTCGCTTGGAATAATCGGATCAGGAATCGATCAGTGACAAATGGACCTGTTTGGCTACCCTAACACTTTTAGCTCATCTCCAGTCCAATACACAGCTACACACATTTACCCATCTCTCAATAATATTTACTGTACACAATCCAAAGCCATTACTTTTTCACAGAGTAGTCATTTGATTTTATTATGGAATGTGGGGATTTCTTATTAACACACAATTATTTTTCATTGCATAGTGTGACATTTCTATAGGGGCCATATCCGCCCCCTACATTGCATCAGAAAGTATTAACAGTGCATCACTATTAGATTGGATTTAATGTCTTATTAGAAAAAGTATTTTCTAAGGCATTGTTTATAGAACAAAGTTGGAGGTCACATGTGGTATCATGGGATGTCAACTTAATAAGTCGTTCAGTCACATGGGTCGGTTCACGGTTTTTCAGCCTAGGCTGTGGGTGAAATAACAAAACTAAAAACATCCAAGGAGAAACACATGAACAAATTGTTTGGTTGATTAGGCTGATCTTCCCTGATTCACTGGTCAGGATAATTTGATCATGTCTTATTTCTGCTTCCTGTGAAGGCTAAAACAATATCAGCCAATGAGTTCACTTTTCCTATAAATACTTGCCATCTCTGTAACCATTATTATTTTTCATTTGCTAGGGTCAGTGTCACTGTTGGTAGCAAGAGGCTACACCTGGACCTTGCAGAGTACAACTTCACCAGGATAGCGCATCAATACCTGCCATTGATAGAAGGTAGCCATAGACAGTACAATCCCACCATACATCCCCCCCAGGAGAATTGGAGCGTACACCTTGTGTGCTGGACATTACTCTGTGTGTGAAAAGTAATACGATTGGCCATGAATTTATCGACATAATGGATTCCCATGCAATACGACTTGCGGTGCAACCCTTAACAATCTGTCCAGGCGTGCGCATCTGATTTGCGGCCCAGCGATCGGTGGGACGTGCACGGGGGTCGATCGGGTATCGTGCTGTCTATGGCTACCTTTAGTTTTAATGTATAGAAAGGCTAAACAGGACAGTTAAAGTGGAACTACCACCTCTGAATCTACTTTCTATTATTGGTCACAATAGGGGCAGATTGAAGGTCAAAAACAAAAATACTTACCCATGGGAACTTGGGAAGGTAAACATTAGTCTACTTTTGCCTGGCAGCCAGCCAGATCTGAATCCAGTGACACTCCCTCCTCCAGTATCAGATCCAGATTGGTGGAGGGAGCGAGACTGGCAAAGTCTCATTCCTCCATATTGAAGACAGGCATGTCGGCCCAGAGCCAGGAGGGAGGAAAGGTAAGTATATTTTTTTTATCTTTAGGAGTTGGTGTCCACGGATTAAGACTGCATGCAGGTAAGTTAGATGTATATGTTTTATTTGTGTGGGTTTTTTTTTTATTAGTTTACATAAGCTTAAAAGGTCCCTAACCCATCATTGGCACTGGTATCTGGTCTCCTTCAATGAAGAACAGTATGAGTACTGCCAAAGCACTACAAAGTGACCTTAAGTGGGCCACTGCTGTTTGGCCGGGTCAGTTTTGGTTTGGGGAGGCATATCTATGGAGAGACTCAAAGACCTGTACGGAAAAGATGACGACACCCTGGCTTTTTTTTATGGTATTGTGTTGTTGGTCGCTTCTGTGGTGGAGTTGGTCCTGGGTTCCTCCCGGTGCATGATAATGCTCTAAATCATGTGAATGCATTCTTTAATATAATGAATTACATGAAATACATGAATTCATTTTTTATGTAATTCATTTTATTAGCAAACTGAAAATTCCAGTGTTAGCTACTTTGTGCTAATGCCACTGCTATAGCTTCAATTTTAGTAATTATCAGACAACGTGTGATAAGTAAGCAGCACAAAATCAGCTTTATTTAGAAAGTACTTTAAAAAAAAGTATTGGATCTGATACAAAGTGTAGTTATTTTAAAAGTAAAAAGATTGGTATACTGTATACTGAAATATGTAATGTACGTATACTGTGTGCTTTTTCAGGAACCCCCATTGAAGTAAATTGTGAATCACTGTGCAGTCATAAACCACCTACTAGCACAGTAGTGAGTCTTGTGGTTAACACAACATGCAAGAGTTGTGGTTTTACTTGAAACTTCCTTCTCTGCTTCTTGGTATAGATGTGTGTTGCTAAGCAATGAAGTAAACATATTGAAACTATATGAGTAATATTTACTTTGCAAAAATCTATAATATACAGACAAAAGCATTGGTATAACTGGTCAGCACACCTACAGAATAATGTATAATATCCCATTCTTTAAGCATATCCCCTCTTTGCAGCCACAAGACTGTATCTATATGGTACGGGTGCTCCTGTGTGCAAGTGCTCGCACACTCACATTTACCGCACCTGCACTTATCAGGCATTTACCGGGTGGTTAACATCCGCACATGTAAATAAGCCCTAAGAGTTTCCACTCTTGTGGGAAGTCTTTCCAAAAGGTTTTGGAATGTGACTGTGGGAATATTACTTGGGAATTGCATGTTTTTTATTTCATGTCAATTTGGCGATTGGTCTGAATGAAACACTGGAATTCAATGTGTTGGGTATAGTGTATATCAAACATATGTTAAACCAGTGGTTCCCAAACTGGGGTTACGCAGGGTCTCATTCTGAATGGGAGGGGGGGCTCAAAAATGTTCCTAAATAGAAACCTGTTCCACCACATCCCAAAGGTGCTCTATTGGATTGAGATCTGGTGACTGTGGAGGCCATTTGAGTACAGTGAACTCATTGTCATGTTTAAGAAACCAGTCTGAGATGATTGAGCTTTATGACATGGTGCAATATCCTGCTGAAAGTAGCCATCAGAAGATGGGAACACTGGTCATAAAGGGATGGACATGGTCAGCAACAATACTCAGGTTGGCTGTGGTGTTGCAACGATGATCAATTACTACTAAGGGGCCCAAAGTGTGCCAAGAAAATGCCCCCCACACCATTACACCACCAGCCTAAGCCATTGATATAAGGCAGGATGGATCCATGCTTTTATGTTGTTATGTCGCAGCAGAAATCGAGACTCATCAGACCAGGCCACATTTTTCCAATCCTCTATTGTTCAATTTTGGTGAGCCTGTGCGAATTGTAGCCTCAGTGTCCTGTTCTTAGCTGACAGGAGTGGCACACAGTGTGGTCTTCTGCTGCTGTAGCCCATCACCTCAAGGTTCGTGTAGTGCATTCAGAGATGCTCTTCTGCATACCTTGCTTGTAACAAGTGGTCAATTGAGTTACTGAAGTTGCCTTTCTATCAGCTTGAATCACTCTGGCCATTCTCCTCTGATCATTGGCATCAACAAGGCATTTGCCCCTACTGAACTGCCGCTCACTGGATGTTTTCCTTTTTCAGACTATTCTCTGTAAACCCTAGAGATGGTTGTGCGTGACAATCCCAGAAGATCAGCAGTTTCTAAAATACTCAGACCAGCCTGCCTGGCATCAACAACCATGACATGTTCAAAGTCATCACCTTTCTTACCCATTCTGAAGCTCGGTTTGAACTGCAACGGTTTGTATTGACCATGTTAACATGCTTAAATGCACTGTGCCACCATGTGATTGGCTAATTTGCATCAACAAACAGTAGGACAGGTGTGCCTAACAAAGTGGCAGGTGAGTGTATGTCCATTCAACTTTCCATGATGACTCCAGTAAGCCTGAATGAGGGGTTGGGGTTGAGAATATAGTGGTAGCAGTAAGATGTGTGGGGATTTATAGCAGAATTTAACTGGATCTCTATATCTTCTGTGGGATGGAGGTGGAAGTGTCACAGTTTGGAGATACATTTCTGCAGCAGGGCCTGGCTAGCTCACTATCATAAAAATCCCCCATGACTTCTGACATGTATCAGAGGTGCTTGAGCAACATATGAGACCATCTCAGACAATTCAAGCTGAAGTAGCACTTGAAGCAAGTCCTTTATCTATGTGCATAATAAAAAACAGTGCTCCGTCAAGATGAGCTACCCTTGTAGTTGCATCACAGGGGAGGAATGATCTCTGCTGTCAATAGAAAAGCTGCAGGTAAAGGGCTAGGCTGGGGGGTTAAGTTGAGGGGTTCTGGTGAGGAATTTTGTGGGTTTAAAGGTGAGGGTGAGCAGTTCAGGGATTTGGGCATCCGGAGTTAAGGTGAGGGGGTCTGGGTGTTAAGGTGAGAGCTTCAGGGCTATAATTTACAATTCTGTCGAGATGTGATACCCACACTTAATGCATGGTAGCACATCTCCATGGACAGATCATCAGAACACCAGCAATGGTTGGAAAGTTTAGGGTTTGGGCTTTAGTAGTAAAATGGTGTCAGTCCATTGCAGATCACCCCTCTGCATATCATTAATTTTATGACTGAGGCTGCAGGCCAGTGGAAACTTGAACATATCGGCCACACACCATGCGGATGCACGCGGACATCCATGCGTTCGGTTGCGGACTTTGGGCAGACCCCTTGTCCTAGGATGGTCGGGCGCGGCAAACGCGCTAGGCGGGCGTTCAGGACTGCACTGCGTCCAACCGCATGTGCACACGGCCCCACAAGTGGAGCCTGGCCGATGGTTCATCTATGGGTGCGGTCGGGAGCGGCTGCAGCCACGCGAAGAGCACCGCAGCCATCCGCATGGATCCGCAGTAGTAGAAACAAGCCCTAAGCAAGAAGAGTCTACGGAGTTCCCTGCTCCGTATGAGTCTACTTACCACGACAGCTGGTTACTGTTTTCGCATATACTCGTCTAGCTGTTTGGTGTTGTAGTGAGACATCTACTGGAAAAAAATCAGATCACACCAATGCAGTCTGCAGAAAAGATGATCAATGAGATATTGTATGCAGACTGAAACTGAACTAATCAAACCCTACAGCCCCAATGCACAAATCTTGCAAGTGCACAAAACAATGTGTTAGTGCCTTATGCTGCAGTAATAAAATGCATGCTGCAGGGCATATAAGAGGCATGATATCCAGTTATGTGGGGACACAATGTGTGCAATTTCCATGTGAGCATTTTGAAAACTGTTTCTTTCATTTAGGGACAAAATGGGTGAATACATTTTATGGTACAGTTGCAAGAAAACATATGTGAACCCTTTGGGATTACGTGGAGTTTTGCATGAATTGGTCGTAAAATGTGCTCTGATCTTCATATAAGTCACACCAATAGAAAAACACAGTCTGCTTAAAATAATACTACACAAACATTATATGTTTTCATGTTTTTATTGAACATAGCATGTAAACATCCTCAGTGCATGGTGGGAAAAGTATGTGAGCCCCTAGCCTAATAACTTGTTCAAGAGCTAATTGAAGCCAGGAGTGAGCCAACCTTTGTAGTGAGTGAGTCCAATCAGTGTAATGATATTGAATGTGTTTACTGGTTTCAAGAAGCACTTATGTGAACCATGTCTCGCAAAAAAGAGCTCTCAGAAGACCTACAATCAAGAATTGTTGAAGCTGGAAAGGGTTACAAAAGTATCTCCAAAATCCTTGATGTTCATTTGTCCACGGTAAGACAGACTGTCTACAAATGGAGAAAGTTCAGCACTGTTGCTACTGCAAGAGCACAGCGCAGAATGTTAAATGAGGTAAAGAGGAATCCTAGAGTGACAGCTAAAGACTAAGACTCTGGCACATGCTAACATTTTTGTTGACACATCTACAATAAGGAAAACATTAAACAAGAATGCAGTACATGGTAGAACACCACGGAGGAAGCCATTGCTGTCCAAAACGAAATTGCAGTAGGTTTGAAGTTTGCAAAAGAGCACCTGGATGTTCCACAGCACTACTGGCAAAATATTCTGTCAACAGATGAAACCAAAACTGAGTTGTTTGGAAATAAAACACACAACACTATGTGTGGAGAAGAAAAGGCATAGTACACCAACATTAACACCTTAGCCCACTGGCGAAGGGAGCATCATGGTTTGGAGCTACTTTGCTGCCTCAGGGCTCAGACCGATTGTTGTCATTGATGGAAAAATAAATTCCAGAGTTTATCAAGACATTTTGCAGGAAAACATGTGACCATCTGTCCGCCAACTTAAAGTGGACCTACCACCAGAAATCTATGTTTTCATGAATGGCACTAGAAGTGCCAATAATAGGGAGGAATGCAGTAAAAAAAACTCAAAAACGTTCCTGTAATGAGCAATTTAACAAGATTACCACACAGCTCCCATCACTTCCTGGTTCGTGGAGCCAACACATGAAACACATGGGGGTGCAATATCGCGGGTGGCCACTGGGGGCGGTTAGTGACCTTCTATGGGAATTTTCAAAGCAGTTCACTGAAAAATCAAAGCTTCCTGTGACGTCCTGCCTTGCTCTGCTGACCATGAACCAGGAAGTGAGGAGAGCTGCCGGATTATATTCCTAAATTGCTCATTACAGGTAAGTTTTGGGTTTTTTTCACTACATTCCTCCCTATTATTGGCACTTCTAGTGCCATTCGTGAAAACATAGATTCCTGGTGGTAGGTCCGCTTTAAGCTCCGCAGAGGATGGGTGATGCAGTAGGACAATGACCCAAAGAATACAAGTCATTCAAAATAGAACCTCTTCAACAGAACAAAATACTCCTTCTGGAGTGGCCCAGTCAGAGTCCTGAACTCAACCCGATTGAAATGCTGTGTCATGACCTTAAGAGAACGGCTTCCCTACCTCCAGCACTGATGTCAGAGCTGTACGTAAGCTGGGCAGGTTGAGCACAACTCACATAGAGTGCAAATGGAAAAGCGGGCAGCCCTCCCATCTTCATTTGCCACTGTGTGTGGGTTGGGCTAAACTCACAAACAGTAAGCACAGAGCCGTAGGAAAGATTAGCAAACTGGCTGTATGCGAGAGCTGGTCTCATGCTCTTACATACAGAAGCAGAACAAGATGGGAGAGCCACCCGCAGGCAGCTCTTTCATCTGGTTCTGCTACTTCATTGTTAATGTCAGCATTGCTTAATCACTGTCTCCCTCACTGTCCTCTGCATCAGCCTCCTGCATGGTAGATTCTGCTGCAGATGGACCTCCATGTTCCCGATTGAGCCTCTGATTAGCTGTCTCCCTCCACAGGTCACCAGCTGGCTTTGGATCAAATGTAACTCTCACAACTGTACAACACAGTTTGAACCCCCAGATCTCAGTATATATCTCAGTATCATACCTCAGTAGTGCAACTTTTCTCTTAGGATTTTATCCTACATGTGCCTACTCTGATTTTCGTCCCCCAGATCTTCTACACCCTTAAATGTCCCCTTTTTTATTAGTAATTAACATTCACAATTTACCCTTTTATAGTTATTAAAGTTTACCTGTGGTTATCCAAGTGACTTAAATTGTATACGTTTAACAATATAGCTGTAATCTCAACTCAATCTGCAATATCAACTTCAGCCACCGGATGTCCCTAGAGAGCACTTGCCATCAGGCTCCTTCTCATCAGAGAGGAGGGAGAAAGCTCCTGGCATCTCTCCTGTAGTCTGCAGAGGTGCGTTGGAAGGAAAAGAAAGAGTAGTGTAGAACATTGAATGTGATGGTGCTGCCAGTACAATCTGTAAATTGATGGGTACAGAGATCTCTACAATGCTTGTGTTATAACTATGACAGAGGTGTATGCGTACTTTCATTTATTACTATGAAATGTCTGCCAGGGATAGTACAATTGTAGGTACATAGACTTTAATGGAATTTAGTTTTTATGTTGTAGGCCTGTTACTTCCTAAAATATGTCCATACAAGGGTCTAGTAGACATCCTGAATATAATATTGTTTAAAAAAATTACATAAAAAAATAAATAAATAAAAGGTATAATTTGAATGATAAAATCTCAAAAATACTTCTTTTGTATGTAAGATTTCAAAATTGTATGCATTTATATTTGTTTTTTGTTTATAATAAAAACATTAATTGAATTGGAATATTTTTTTTTTTTACTTTGAATTGTATTGGATACAGTCATCACTGTATCCAGTACAATTCCCTTTTGCACCCTCTCTCCCCTGGTGTGATCACACCAGGAGAGAAAGGGTAAACTGCATAGGGGAACATCTGGGGAATCACACTGAGAACTGTTTTCTGCATAGAAAACTGTTTTCGGGCGATTTTGAATCTCCAGCCCCCTCCCCGATGTGACTTCATCACATCACTCCGGGGGGGGGGGGGCGTTCATCTTCTGTGCAGAAGCCAGTTCAGAAGACCAGAGCCACCAGGACAGCACAGACTGGTGCCGGGGCTCCGCTCTCCGCTGGACAGCCCCATCTTGTCCAGTGCAGTACTGACAGGACAGCACTGGATGAGATGGTGCCATCAGGAACAGCAGGGGGGTTAAACTGAATGTGCATTACTGCGTTGCTCAATGGGTTTAAAAATAAATAGGTTTGAACTGGGCCTAATGAGAAAAGCAGTATGGGAAATATTTAAAGAGATTACAGAGTAATCTGTTTGTACATCTCACACACTCTCCCCGCCTTCACATTCCCAATATTATTAATGACGCAGAAGATGTGAGGACCCAGGGAGGGTAGGCATGTGTTTACATACAGGTTGATGGCAATGGCACCCCCCCCCCCCCCCCCCCCCCCCCCCCCCCCCCCCCCTCACCCTTGGTGTCATCACTGATGTCAAACAGGTGTAATCCAGAAGAATCAGCAAGGATATCGACACATAGGGTCTGGAACAGGAAAGCTACCCCGAGTTAAACTTGGGGTGATCAATATTTGTAAACAAGCTTAAGCCCCCCATACACGTTCCGATTATTCTCCCGACCGATTTTTCGTCCGATTGTGTCACCTGGTTTTCACCTAAAATGTTACGGTCAGTTGGTCGGCTGGCACGAAAAATTGGAATTTGAATTATCACCAATGGATCAGCCTGACACTATTTATTAACAGCAGATGGACGAAAATTTACGGACAGGTCCGAAGTGGTCCCGACCGATTTTTCGGCCGATTTTGAGAAATCTGGATTGGTCGGTACGTAATTCCACATCTGATTAATCTCCTGATCGATTAATCTCCCGACCACGTTGGCCGGTCAGGCAAAATTCGTACGTGTATGGGGGGCTTACCCTGAGTATGCAGTTTAAACTTGTTGTCTCTTTTCCTTTTAAGATATAAGCTGATCAATGCAAGAACTGTTTTTAGAGTGATAGTAGTAATACTACTAATGTATTGATCCAAAAAGCAGTGCTGATGTCATAATTTCAGCGTGCTTTATGCACATCCAAGGACCACTGGAAAATAAACATTGGGTGATTCACAATGTGAGTAAAGCTAGCCATACACACATCAACTTCTGCTTAATTGATTTCTGACTTGCTTGCTTGTGCAATTTAAATATCGACTGTCAATCTAACATCAATTGATACCAATCAGTGTCATCAATTAAAAACTGATTCCTTTAATGCAATTCTTTGCACTTAAAAGAATAAAGATGTGCGTGTGCTCCAAAATAAAATGTACATCTTCAGATACTTGTGCAATAAGTTCTTTCTCTTAATGTTCCATTTCCATCTTTTTTCCAATTTTGTGGGCAAATGGGCATTGGACACAAACTTTTGGGATTGTAGGGAAGCTACCCTGTTTCCCCTATGATAAGCCATCCCCATCAAATAAGCCACCCCCCATTTTTGCCCAAAACATGTAAAAAAAAAACACCACCCAGTCGCAATAAGCCACCCACCGCTACCACTGCAAGGGAATTTCATTTATGATTGGCCGCAGAGTGATCAGAAGGGGACATGATTGGCACAGAGTGATCAGAAGGGTGATGATGATGGCACAGAGTGATCAGACGGGGATGGATGATGATGGCCACAGATGATCCAAGGGGACAATAAATGGCACAGAGTGATCAGAATAGCGACAATGATTGGCACAGAGTGATCCGGATAGGGACAATGATTGGCACCGAGTGATCAGAAGGGACAATGGTTGGCACAGAGTGATCCAGTGGTCAATGAAGGGCCACATAATGATCAGAAGGGAAATTGGGAAATTATTGCACAGAGTGTGATCAGAATGGGACAATGATTGGCACAGAGTGATCAGATTTAGGGGACAATGATTGGCACAGAGGTGATCAGAGAAGGGGGGACAATTGATTGCACAGAGTGATCAAAGGGGACAATGAATGGCACAGAGTGATCAGAAAAAGACATCCCCTTGAAAATAAGACCTGGGGCATATTTTGGTGTTTAAAAAAATAGACAGTGCCTTGTCATCGGGGAAACTGTGTATGTTCAATATTCTTTTTTAAAACCCCTCTGGTGGTATAAATTTTCTTTCTTTTAAAACCGATTATGTGTGATTAATGACACAAAGCAGTTACTTCTGACACCTGTGCCGGATGGGCATATCTGACACCAGGTAGCTGCAGCCAGGACACAGGAGCTAGACAGACATCCCTGAAGAACGTAGTTGGCATATCTAGATCAGGTAAGCAATCCTGACTCTGGCTTGGGGTTACTGCTTTTGATAATGAAAATGCATCCTAAAGCCCCCCATACACCTTAAGATTGATCCATACAATCTATGTAGTGCCGGATCCTCCCTGATAGAATACATAGTGATTGGAAGGATAAGAAAGGTCCTCATGTTACCTGGGTTTTGGTAGAACAAAAGTTGGTTGTACAGAAATTGTATGAAAAGATTGTAAGGTGTATGGGGGCCTTAAGGGTTTTCTGGCCAGAAAACAACCTTCCTTTCAGTTTAAAATGAAAATCAATTAGGTTGTTTAAAGAATCAAATTAATGTACTGTCGTTAAGAAATTTTTAAGCCTTCTGTCACGTTCAGAGGGTCCTTCGGTTGTTAAATGACACCATAGACTTCAATGGTGAGGCTCTGAATGCGACAGCACTTTGCAAAGCCTTTTGGCGACCTGGGAGTAGCTTTCCCACCTCTCCAGGCATCCTGTAGGGTCAGCTGACCTTTGTAGCCCCTGCTGGGGCTGCTTGAACACTCACCCCGCCCCCCCCCATCGTTTTTCAGGCTTTAAAACTACAGTACATTTTGTAGAAATGTCTTTCCTTCAAAGCCTCATAAACACTTTCTGCCACTGGACAGCGCCTGGGAAGCTTAAACGACACTTTCAACTGACAACGTAGTGTAAATGAGCCCCAATGAGCCATACATGTTGCAATTCCCCCTGCAATTGCTGTACGATCGATCGTGACATGCCAGCACAAAAAACTATGACAGTGCACATCACCTTGGGGGAATTGATTTCATGTTCGATACTTTGGATGGGGATCAAGGGTTCACGTTCAAAGTAACAGCAATCGAATAGAAAATACAGACATGTCTAATTACTTTTTTTATCGATTTCATGTTAGATTCTGGTTGATTACTCAGAGTGGGCAGCCATTGATTCCCGAATGATTGATCACCCCAAACATGCGGAGTGGTCAATTGTTCTGGAATTAAAGGATCAACCTGTGTATGGCCAGTGTTCTGAGATATTTTCCTACCCTTACAACTGCGCATGCCTTAATTTTTCAGAATTACTGGGTTAATCTTGCGGGTTTCGGGTGTTAAGGTTAGGGGTTTGGGGAGGGTAGATTAATGTTAGCCCCCCCCCCCCCCCTACCCTTTAAACGTGACACTGGATACCCGTAAAATTAACCATGTAATTCCGAAAAATTAGGGCATGCGCAGTCATAAGGGTAGGAAAATAATAAGGGTAGGAAAATGTTTCCGAATACCGGCTTTAGAAACATCTTTTTTCAGATTATACAGGCAGCACCATCATATCTAATGTTCTACAATACTCTTCTACAAAGCTCACGTGACATAACATCTCTATGGTATTTCCAGGCAGATCGTCATTCTGAGCAGCCGCTCGTACTACGTTGGAGGACCCGAGCGGAGTAAAATACGGAACTTCCGGTTTTGTTCCTTCCTTCCGGTGTGTCCGCCA
Source organism: Ptychadena robeensis (assembly GCA_036250615.1). NCBI lineage: Eukaryota > Metazoa > Chordata > Amphibia > Anura > Ptychadenidae > Ptychadena > Ptychadena robeensis. Next base: position 141,196,295 of record CM070032.1, on the reverse strand, counting down.
TCAGAGCTGCAAGGTATGTGATATGGAGAGACGAATGTAATCCATCTTGTATCTGCTCCATCCGCGGTGTTAGGACCCGTGGTGATAGTACATAGCGGAGAGGGGGAGCTGTGCTGTCAGGACACGTGTCTATTGCTGGAGTGTGTTGTTTAGATATCCGGTGTAAGGACGAGCCACAGTACCGGGAGACGGGTCAGGTATTTGCGCTTGGTGTAGGGTGGATACATGTGTCTGGGTAACGCTCATATTCCTATGCTGGCATGGCGTGTTACCGGGTCCAGGCCTCCCAGAACTTTATAGCTAGCAGGAGTACAGCTGTCCAAATGTTCAGCATAGGTGATGAGGTGGTCATGCAGTTCGCATGGCTCCAGTATAAGGATGGATCCTTGTACTTTTCTGTGTGCCTAGAGCACTGAAGATGGAGGATCAGCATGACTTTCAGTCATTCTGTATGTTTTTAGGTCAGAGACCGATGCTGCATGGTCACATCACACAATTGTGTGCCTAGCACTATAGCAGCAGTGCCAAGGTAAAATGTCAGCTCACACCTTTCTGGAGTATTAAGTCACAGCACACTGGACTCCCTTAGAGTTCATCAGGTGGATGACCAGCAAAATGTGTTGAGGAAATCTTCAGGTACACCCAATGCTTTCACTTATACTGCAGGTATATCATGCCCTGGATGAATAGTGAGCTTCACAGGCAACTTCCCAAAACGTACCACTGAGTTGAATGGCTCCCCATGTTCTTATTGGTGTAGGAGATCTTGGGTTATGAGTATTTCCGTAGCCATGATATGCCTGAACTTCTGCTAAGTATGTTGCCATATGAAAGGCATACAGTCCATATCCATAAAGTTATACATGATTCTCTATATTTGCTATTCAATGACAGCAGGTGACTACATTATGTGTTAATGCAGATCAGTGTACTGCTGCAGCAGTGCTTCATATTTTGTCTCTCCAGAAGTTTACATACATACACTTTGATGTTTTGTGTCACTGTCTATGTGCCAGTGGTGATGCATACCAGTATGTTCTGCTTTGTTAGAAGCTAACTGTCCTTCTGTTTTCTTTTATTGCAGAATGGCTATCAGGTACCCTATGGCTGTTGGCCTTAACAAAGGCCATCAAATTACCAAGAATGTCGCCAAAGTCAGACACTCTCGCAGAAGGGGGGTGAGTAATTAATTTTTTGCTGATTTTGTCATAATAAAAAAGATTTAGCCTTTGGAGTTACTGCTATTATCTGTGTTGTCCAAGTGCCATAAGTTCCAGTGAACAGAAAAACTTGCCATGAATTGAACCTGACTCTTTTCTCATTCTGGTACAGTAATGTTTATATCTGCAGGCTGAGGTGCCTGATTTACCAGATTGACCCTTATCTGTACCTTAAGTTACTTAACTCCTTGCCGGGATTCCACAGCCTCCCCTTTACACAACACTGGTGTCGTCAATGACGCTGATTATGTGGGTTGGGAAAGCGATGCTCCTCCATTATAATGGAGGTCGAAGATGCCAATCTGTGGGCCTGCAGCGATGTAGTGGACTGGCGTGTGTGCCGGATCCCGGCTAAGGCAGAGGTTGCAACAAACTGGGTACTGGCAAAACGCCAAGGAGGTACATTTTTCCAGTGGCCTAAACTGCACTCTAAGCTGCTTTTGCTGAACTTGATTTAAACTACCTACCTGGTTCAAACTCTGATGCCTTTTAATACTTCCTGAATCACGGGGTGTGCAGCTCAAGTGAATGATGCATGCTTGTTTCAGGCAATTGGCATTTTCAGGCATGGTAGCATTTTCTAGTATCTGTTTTTTTCACATTCAGTCTTCATGCTCTCTTATGGTGCACTGCATAACAGAAATGTAGAAATTGTGTAAAAACCCATTTTAAATGGAATATTTTTTCTTCCAGCGCCTGACAAAGCACACCAAGTTTGTCCGTGACATGATTCGTGAAGTGTGTGGTTTTGCTCCATATGAAAGGCGTGCTATGGAGTTGCTGAAAGTGTCAAAGGACAAAAGAGCTCTTAAATTCATCAAGAAAAGGGTAAGTGTTACATATGTACTGGAAACTAATTTGTTGTAGTGATTTAGATGGGCGATGCTGCTGTATACTGAGATGTTTGATTTTAGAGCTCTGATGCGAATATCTCTTGACTTTCCTAGTATGTTGCTGCAGCTCACAACTAATAGAATTGACTTCACGCTGTATGCATGTGTGTTTTTTTTATTTATTTATTTTTTACTGCATGCGTTTTTACATAGACAACCAATGTTACTATTCACGCTGCATGTATTGTGTTTTTAATACACTGCTTGGTCACAATATGTAAATACTTATGTAATACATAGCAATGGGTTCAGATTAGGAATTGGCACAATGCCATCCCTTAAGCTAGGAATAGTCGGGACAATTTCCCATCAATCCCTGACCTAGCGTGCGTGATGATGTCATCACACAAGCCCGCTAGGGCCGAGAATCATCTGGCACCCTTTGTGTGCCACTCATTACTTCTGCTGGGGGGGGGGGGCAGCTGTCCCCATCCAAACTAATGGGATCGGATAAAAATTATCCGTCATGTGGGATCACTGTGATCCATCATGACTGCAGATTTTAGTCCAATCCTGCAAGTTGGCGCATCCTATTCCTTGCCGACCTGATCGCGTGCTGGAACGTGTGGGCATCCGATCGGCACGTCTATGCCCAGCTTTACAGATTTATTTTCAGTAAATGATGTGAAGACGTGTAGCCATACTTTAAAATGAGTTTGAGACTTTCCTTTGTAAAATTAGTCGGCAATCCTTTAGGAGTAGCATGGAACTGATGGGTGTGCTTGTCCTTTGTAGACACTGCCCCTTTGTCACCTTTCCCATACAGTGCAATAGGAAGGAGATAATGCAATAGTGTCAGTGGACCATAGAAATGTGTTAAGGAAAATATAAAATGCAATCTGTAGTATCAGTGTTTTTTGCTCTCTTTGATATGTTATTCATAAATCTGACTTTCTTTTCAGATTGGAACTCACATCCGTGCTAAGAGAAAGAGAGAAGAACTCAGCAATGTGCTGGCTGCCATGAGAAAGGCTGCAGCCAAGAAGGATTAAACTGTAAAGAGAAAATTGTCAATAAACAAAAAACAGTTTCTACTTGTTGGTGTGGTCTTTATTTTATTTTTATGAACCAAATGATCCTTTACCAACCTGTGTTTTAAAATTGTGTACAGAGCTTGTACAAATCAAATTTGTTAGGACTCTCAGGGCATGTGCCTTCCAGAGATACTGTCCAAGTACACATGTATTCTTCAGGAACCAAAATGTAAATGTTTTTCAGGGCAAAAAA
>CM070032.1:141178715-141189245 GCA_036250615.1 Ptychadena robeensis | reverse complement strand
TTTATTATCTTTTAAGTATCTTAAAAAGTCTTTTGAGACATTTATGTGCCTAAAAAGCCCTATTTTTCTGCCCCCACATATGTTCTGACCTTTGAGACAGATGTAATTGTTTGTCCATTAGCCAAGAAATTACCTGAAGAAACCGCAGTGAAATCGGAATACGCTTTTTAATACAGGAGATGATAACTGTACAATTATGAATAATTGAAAAGAAGGCCCTCATTTGGCAGTACTAGCAACGTGTCAAAACAGTTGGAACTTTACACGTCAATGGAGATGGCGGTTTCTCAAATTTTATTCTTCATAGGTCTATTGTCAATACATGTTTGTATCACTGCTGATTTAAAACTTAAAAACAGTGACTCCAAACTGTGGCTGGGCTTCCCGCTATTGGATTTATCCTCCGGTACATGGACACTTGGCATTTGCCCATTACAGGTAGTGTTTTTTTTTTCTCTTCTCACAGATCATACTTATTGTTGGATGTTTGGCTGCGAGATGATGATGTACACTGACAAGTTTAGGCCTGGTTATTTTGTCAGCAGCTTTGAAGAGCTTTTTTTTTCTATTTTGAGCCTAAAGCCTGCCATAGACACCTCGATCTATGGCAGACCTTTAGCAGACTGATTAGAGCGTGGTGACGTCACCACGCTGTACTCAGTCTGTTACATGTTGCACGGCAATCCTGTGTGTTCCACTAACACACAGGACTGCCGTACGACTAGCCAGTAACAGGGAGGGGGAGGAGACTCCCCCTCACTGTTTACAAGCTGCAGCTGTTGTGCCTCACAGTTGTAGAAAAAAAAAACAGACATGACGGATGTCTATGCGACCCGACCTGTCAGCTTTTTTTCTACATAATTCAAGGTGGGCTCCCACATAGTTGCGGCAGACCAACCTTGATGTGATCGGCGGGAGTGAGCACGCATGCTACAACTATGGCCGGGAGTCAGCCTGTCTATGTGGGGCTTAAGATCCCTAGGAAATTTACCAAAGCAGTATATAGATTGTTAGTATCTAGAGATTGTCACATTTTTTTAAAATAATTTGGCAATTGTGAGTTAATTGCTAAGTGCCTGAACATGGCATCATCACCAACATTGCAGGAGATGTATAAGTATGAATCTAACATAAAACGTTTTTGGATTAATAAAGTTCAAAGTCAAGTCAAAATTTCGAAAGTTGAAAATGTCAACTTTGACTTTAATTTATGCAAAAACGTCATGCTTTGCAAACAGCTCACAAATTCAGCAAGTCAAAAAATGTGACCATCTCAATTAATATCTAAAAGGGCTCTTTTTCTTACCCGTGACTTAAATGTTGCCTTGGCTGGTTTAACCAAACATTTTCAACTAGATGTTGCTTTTTGAATGAATATGGTCTATTTGATATTACTACAGCTGCTAGGATATGTGAGTAGCAGGCTCTGGTAACAGATTTTTCTTGCTTTCATTTGCTCATAATGTATGCAATGTTTGTATTTCAAGTTCCATACTCTGAATATGGAAAAGTATTCTAAATTACATGAATCTGAATTGTACAATTTTACAGGCGCACCTCTGCCTTACATACCATTGGCAGATGACAATGGAGCCATACACACGTTCATTTGCACAAGTCAGTCAAAACAAAATTGAATTAAAAAAAGTTAAACACTGTCTAAGCCCTGGCCTCCACTAGTCATGGACGTCCAATGGGAGCTCAGACGTGTTTTGCCATGCTTTAGGGCACTTTAATCGCTGCATTTACAATAACATTATTGCCCATTTAAAACCTATGGGCATAGCGCATACATTACAAGCATGTGTTTTCAATGGACATGTCCAATGTCATACATGCGATGTAGTCCATTGGAAACTGCGAGCAGCGTCTTCCCCATGTTCGGGAAGCAGTGGATAATAAGGTTGCCATACATATATCAACTTTTGTTCAACCAAATTTTGTTTTGATGGACTTACAAATTCTTCTGGTCTTCTATGGCTGTCATGGATCTCAGCCTTGTTGTGCCCATGTAAATACTCCCTACTCCCTAAGTTCGGGAAGCAATGGATACTAGGCCTTAATACTTTTAATGTATAAGCACACAGTGTATTTGATGCAAAAGGTGATCCTAAGGTGTGTGTACATACTCTAAATTCAAAATGAAAACATTTAAAAAAAAAAAAAAAGCCATCAAACACTTCTACCAAATTGTTTTAATCTGACCGATCATGGTTCTGTTAATTTCTATCAATTAAAACAATGGTTTTCCCCCCAAAGTTGATCAAACAGAAAAATCCAACCTTGTATGCCTAGCTTAAAGATCACAGAAGCTCATCTTGTGGAAGGCAAAGATGCCCCAGGTTATCTTAGAGCCCACACCACAGAATGAGTGTCACACAGATTCGTTAAGCTGCCTTGGGGTCCAACTGCTATATTTCATTAAACACTATAAATGGTGGGTGGAAACTGAACTAAAATCCTGGAACGAAACCTTCCTGTGCTTAATATGATTAGCAATACTGGAAGAAAAGCTATTTCTGGTTTGTGACTTCAGTCAAGTTAGGACATGAGAAAAGAAATATGATTGAATATTATTAGCAATGGTTCACAAGACTATGAAATATGGTCAGTCACATCTTGACATGCTTTCTGTCTACTTTCTCAGGTGCAGTCCGCGTGCATGATTGAGAGCGATAGGTCTCATTTCCCTGGCAAACCAAGCAAGGAGTCATTACATTTCTTTTCCCATTATCTTAATAGTACTGTAGAATAAAAAGTTTGTATGAAAAAGTTCAAACTTTACATTCGAGGTGGCAATCCATACATACAGTCTGAAACATGGCTAACCAAATATTTAATAGTCAAGATGCTGGTTTATTAACAGCATTATCTTGGTCCTGCTTCACAGACATTACGTTACATCAGTACAAAGTTTTAGTTAAAATGTTTTAATAATTACTTTTCTAAATGAATACCATATGTACTAAGGCAAAGAGTAAATTAAGCCATAATGAATTTGGGCTGCGTGGCAGCAATATCGAGCATGCCATTCCAGTAGTTAACACTGAAATGATGATCATGTTGGACATCAGAGAGCTGAAAACACAATGTCATAGATCTCTCCATAGTGCTCAACAAAATGCACCTCTAGACCTTCTGTGATAAATGAGGCAAGGTCAGAGAAATCTTTCCTGTTTTCTGATGGGAGGATCATACAGGTGACACCTGCTCTCTTAGCCTACACAAAAAAAAAAAAAAAAGAAAAAAAATTATATGTGTTAATTAACCTCACATCAATAATACTTTTTCATATGTATTGATGTAATATATATTACATTTGATAATTTCCATGGTTAATACTGGAATATTTGAAATTCATTCAAGAACAATCTATACCCAATAACTAGCGAGTCATTATTCACTATGGTCATAGTCAGTGTGTTATAAATGGTATGCAGGTTACAGGAAATTAGAAGGTTGAGGGAACAAAAGCATGGCCATGTTAAAATGACTTCTGCTGGGCAGCAAATACATCAATATGGCTGGTAATTTACTCTGGTTATGGTTTACAGGTTCTGTAGTGCAGTCTGGATATATACCTATATGTACTCATTGTATGGACAATGCAATGGTAGAGCACATCAATTAAGAGGAGAAACATGTAGGGGAGAACTGTTAAAAATACTATGGTATATGTATAATATTATTTGTGCTTATTTTTTAGGTACCGCTCATCCTTTGTTTTAAAAATCACTGCTTTGCCACTAGAAAACGTCTTCGCCTATGTAACCCCTTTGTGAACAGACCAGATATTATATGATATCTAAGTTATCTATTTTTTGTCTTTGTGGGCAGGTCTAAGTAGAAGAAAAACACACACAGTTTAACATTCTGTAATTAGCTGTGTGGGCATTCTTGCAGTAAGTGGTAAGAATTTGAAGGCCAGAAGTGTTGATTAGCACAACGAGACAAGAGAATATACTGTACTCTACTGCTCTACAGGGCCCCCCTTTTCTATTTAGGAACATTATTGTGTCTCCCTTCCCCATTCAAACACAGGTTAAGAATGAGGGCCAGCGAGATATCCCACGTCAGAGAATTGAAAGAATGAACATACAGACTCCAGGGTAAAGAACCCAAGTTTCACATCTGGCATGGGAGGGATTACTATTCTGAATCACCAGAATATAAAACTATCATGCGTAGGTAGAAATGGAAAGATGCGACCTTGCCACTCCTCTATGGTATTTGCCACCTGGTAGAATTGTTCTGGGGCATTGGATGGTTATGTGTTTGACTCTCTTCTGTTAATACCGTATTTTGTCGATTGGGGTGTCTTCCGGAATTGGTGCATATTTTCTGTGTATTATGTCCCTCTTTTTTTTCTTCTTTGTTATTGCCTGTATTCTGAATGAGGGCCAGCGCCCCTTCAGTTTGGGAACCACTGCGTCACCGCATCAAAAGCGCACATGTGTTTTTCTGCATTTTTTTTAAGCAGATCAAACGGTCCAATGGGAAAAACATGCATCCAATGCAATAAGAGCCTTAACCTGTTTATACAGACTTTGCGTCATGTCAATGTGCGGATCCATGTTAATATTAAATCTATGCAGATGTGTGTGGATGTGCAATATGTATATGTGAATGCGTTGGTTATGCCTTAAAATTCCAGTGTAACTTAATATACTGTTAATAAATTCCATTCTCTCTGGAGCTCAAAAATATTTTTAGTCTCGGTCATACTTACTGCTATAGTCTTTTCTTTGATGCCACCTACGGGTAGAATTTTACCAGTCAAAGATACCTCTCCAGTCATTGCCACATTCTGGCGGGCAGGACGTCCCAAAGCCAGGGAAAGAAGAGCAGTAACAATGGTGCAGCCTGCACTAGGGCCATCTTTTGGTGTAGCCCCCTAAACAGAAAAATCGAGATACATTTGTAGTACATAACAAATACCATTACCAATAGTGGAACAAAAGATGCAGTGCAACATTTCTGGGTCCATTGTCACAACTCTAACTTTGATTGAAATTTCTACTAAAATTGTATAACTGACTCTAATGAGACACTGAAACCCAAAACATCAGGTTGTTTTTTGCTTTAGTATGAATGAATTTTTTTATGTTTTTGCTGAATTTTCTAAAAGGTTACTTCATAATTGGTCTGGTCTTTTGGAAGCTGAGTCCCTCCCCTTATCCATCTTGCCCGTTGTGGGTACCTAATTGAGGGCAGGACTTAATTTTTGCCGTCCTTTCTATTCCATCGTTACAATGGGAAAGGTCATTTATCCATGATCCTCCCAAGCCTACATGCCTGTGAATTAAAAATTATTGGATGTTTTATGTTTAAATTTACCTGGAGTCATTTTCTTATTTCTATGCAGGTGTCACACTAATAATGAAGCCTATACGGAACAAACTGAAAGTAGCATTATGTATGGTTCTGATGGTTTATGTGATTTAATATACACCATTCAATTGTTGACTGTTTCCATATATAAATGTTTGCCGCAATGTTAAAAATCATTTGTATCTCCATTCCACAGATTTTGTAGACATGTCTTTTATAGGATTTTTGTATACTGTATTACAATTTCGAATGCCCTTTACCCATTTGCTATGTAGAATCAACCACTGTTTTAAGACTCCTATCAAATTAGTATTTTAAATCCAACAACAGGAAGATATAGAATTTTGAATAACTTTATATTGCCAATAACATTATATACTGCTGTTACAACATGAAAAAAATAACTAGAAATGATAATTTCCATAGTTAATATTTGAAATATTTCATTCTCACCTCTGGGACATGCAAATGAATGTGTGAGGTAACCAAGAGGTTATTATCTGGTTCTTTCTTCATCAAGAAGGCACGGGCAAAGGTGTATGCAATCTTGGCACTTTCCTTCATAACATCCCCAAGTTGTCCCGTTACTTCAAGAGAACCATCTTTACTTTCTTTGTCCAATGGACGTCGAAGAGAGGTCTCAATAAATAGGGTAGAACCTCCTGAAGGTCAAAAACAGCAGAATTTTTTTCTAAGATCAACTACAGATGATACCGATTAACTCTACATTTTTAATAAAGTTTACATTTAAAACGATCAGTAATGTTGGAACTCAATCGAGTTTTTTTCGAGCAGGCTCTATTGATCCTGCTCGAAGGAAGGCACACAAGGGTAAACAGATTAGAGTACTATCAGTCACTGTGAGCGTGCACGTTGATGGATTGTGCTAGAATCTTTTTACAGATCTACCCGTGTGTGCCTAGCTTTACATTTCTACACATGCACTAAAATCAATATATGTGATCTTTGTTGCGTTAAGGCTTAAGGATTCCCCTTTCCTTGTAAAATACAAATTAAAAATGGACCTAATAGATAATTTATGCATGTGGCTGTCCCTTATGAGGAAATAACTTTCCATTAATTGCACAGCCTTGTACATACATGATTAATGCACCATGTTATGCATAGTTCCGTGTTATTATTCCACCACAATGTCTGAAAATTATAACTGTTCAAGTACAAAAGAAGTTTATGATATATACTGTATATATACACTCAAATATAAGCCAAATTTTTCAGGACCTGAAACATGCTCAAAAAAATATTATTATATCCCGGTAAAAAGAGCTAGAGCAATACTTCTTGTTTACAATGTCTCCACAACCCTTCTCCACATTACCACTGGTTTGAGCGATATCATGTTCAGGGGCTTTGCACTAAACGTATTAATTAACTAGTTGGAATAATAGCATCTCAAAACAAAAACACATCTGCTTTGTGTTGCTGTGTCTAAATCCCCCCCCCCCAACTTGTACTCAGAATTTTTGGGTAAAATTAGGTACTCTGAGTTACATTCAGGTCAGCTTATACTAGAGTATATAATGGCAAGTACTTGAAGTGTAATTCACAGACAAGATACAAAACTGCAATTGCCGTTTTGTTTGTTACCCATAGCAGTCCAAGCCAAGCCCATCACAACTCCAGGTGGGGTTACTTCATACATCCTGTCCACAGTAAAAATTGGCTTTCCGACAAAGTCCTGAAGGTTGGATGGCATAACATCCACAGACTGGGCCTCCCCATTTACAATCTTGTAGGCAGCCTTGCGAAGGACCTAAGGGGGGAAAAAAGGAGGGACCATTCCAATATCATCTATATCCATTTGCATCACAAGTTAGCTTCACTTAAACTAATGCTTACATCATAAGTTACAATTTTACCCACCTTTTCTACTTGTTTCTGCAAGTTCCGTACACCACTCTCCCTGCAATACTGCCTGATCAATACAGTGAGAGCATCAGATGTGATTTTAGCCTTTCCTTCATTCAGCCCACACAAAGTTAGAGCCTGTGGCACCAAATACCTCTGAAAAACAGATTACCTTTATGACTACATTTAATTATAGGGTCATATTGGTATGTGAACCTTGTTTAAAACAAAAAACAAAACACAGTTAACAGGGAAGGCCTTACCTCTGCTATGGCCAATTTCTCCTGGGCTACATAGCCAGAAATATTGATCATCTCCATACGATCCCTCAGAGGCTCTGGAATAGTGTCTGTAACATTGGCTGTGCAGATAAAGAGGACCTAAAAGATTTTTATAAAACTTATTATTCTGAGGAGAATACACAAAGCATCATGCCTTAAGTTCAAGTACGACAAGTGTTCATAAAAATACTCTAAATATGGGAGCAAAAAAAACCAAAACATCTTCAATGCTGCACTTACTATCGGCAAGCAAAATTACTCATATCCTCACAAGCATTTAACCCCCAACCACTTTTTGCCTATTCTCCCCCTTTAAATCTCTTCTGAATCCTACTCCCCCTCCCACTGTCACCTTCTCTACCCATGACATTGACACATAGGTTAAAGACAAAATTAACACCACCAGACTTGTGAACTTTTCCCTCGCCTCATTTTCCCATGTTGGAGGAAGTTACCTCCTCTCCTTCAATCTCTATTCAACCTCACCCTCTTCACTGGTATTTTCCCTCCGTCCATCGACCATGCAATAGTTCTTGACCTCTCTTCCTTATAGCGAACGACCAATCTCTTTTTTCCATTTGTTGGACAGACTACGGCTGGGTCTGCATAGTGCAAGCACCCCCTTTATTTTCCTATAGGAATTACATCACAGTCTATAGTGGCTTGTCATGACGTGCATGAGGGCAGCACGGCATACGTGATGGATTTACAGCGCCCGGCCAGGCATGGTGCATCAGTTGGCTTCCTGTGGGCACAAGGGAAACGTGCTTGGCCCAGTGCTTTTCCCCCTCTACACCTCCTCTCTTGGCAAACTTATCTCATCATTTTGACACCTTTGCCCGTGCCTTCTTGCAATACAATTTATATGCGGAGGATACCAAATTTACTCATCCACCGCTTCCTGAACAATATAGACTTCATGGGTAGCTGGCAGATTGCATAAACTTAAACAGTTTGGCTTTACTGGGGTTATGTTACACCCCCCCCCCCCCCCCCCAACCAACTTTCAAGCCTCCCCGACACTTCACTTCACTTACAGTTAAAAAAACACAGCCACCTCCCCTATCCCACAAGCTACTACCTTTGTGTCATAGGCCATAGTTACAAGAGCAATGCCAGGAGAAGGGATTCTGTATCAAACAGGGTCCTATGCTGTTTTTTAACTGCTGTATGTTTTAACTGCTACTGTGTATTAAACATGACCCTAATGTCTTATCTAGATATATACCTTATTCCTATTTAACATTAGTGGCCATTAAAGCCACTTGCCCCTGATTTTTTCGGGGGGAATTTCTGCTGCCTATGGGTGTCCATTTCCCCATTTGTAGTACCTATTTAAATATAATTAACAGTTCTGTGCCTGTTCTTTTTTAGTCACTCCACACCTCTTGCCCCCTTACATTTCCAACTTTGTACATTAACCTCCCTAGCACTTTACCGAGGTCCAGATTTCTGTACCAAAATCGCACCATAGACTTAAATGGAATATTTTAATGTTGTAGGCCTGTTGTAGGGTTTGATGTGCCACTCTCCAGAAGCTTGCTTGTCACATCAAGGACAACGGGACAGTGCGAAGTGGTAAGTATGCGCTGCCGAAGCCCCAATCTCCAGTGCAATAGTGACTGTGCAGTGCTGGACGAGATAGTGCCATCGCTAACGCTAGGGGGGTAGGGGGGTTAATATACCCCTAACCGGCCCCCCTCAGCTTCTCCACTGACCTGAAGTCCTGAAAGCCCACCCCTTGAGTCTGGCCTACCCATCTTCTCATTCTAATCACCACCACCTTGCCAGTACCGTCCCCCATCAACATGTTTACATTGTTCTCCTACTTCTTAGATTGAAAGCCTGATCAACCCTTCCCACATCCTAACCTATACCTGCGAGTTCTCTTGTGTTGCATTTCAACTCCACTGTATTGCAGATATGTGCAATGATGTTGGGGCTATATAAATAAAGCCAACAATAAAAACAATATATATAATAAGTTACATTCCTTAAATACTTTAACTTTTTTAAAAATAGCAATTTTACCTTAGATAAGTCAACAGGAACATCCAAGTAATGATCCAGAAAGTTGGCATTCTGCTCAGGATCCAAAAGTTCAAGGAGAGCAGAGGACGGATCACCTTGGTACCCACGACCAATTTTATCCACCTGTAAGAAAAAACATGTATAGTGAGGCTTTACCAGGATAGCAGAGCTGACTGCCTTCCCTCAGACAGAGAACACACACCACTTTACAAGCATAAAATAATAAATAAAAAAAGACCATGATAGCATAAACATGATGACCTTAAGGGAGAAAGCCCTTAGAAAATGTTAACCTTCTCTCTACATGCTGCTAAGAGGAAACCAGCCATTACCTTTAGTAGTTTGCTAACAAGGTTTGTGACGGAATCATCTATCACTGTGTATATTGACCATGGTCAGCAGGGAAAGGATATTAGACAGAAAATGCATGTTTTAGTGTTTGGTTTAGGATGGGAAGGAAGGAACTGGGTTTTTCATCTGCTGGTGATCAGTGAAATAATCAGTTTCTATAACCAATCTCAGCAAAAGGGGCTCACAGCAGTCAGTCAGGGCTGCTGACCAGGTGGGATGCACTGTGCTGTCTGAAGATACCAGGGGCCACACAAGGAGAGTGGGGGCACAGGCCTGTAACTACTAGCCAACCAAAACATATTCTCTCCCCTAAATAATGTTCCAACCTTCTTAATGAACATATACAGTGGTGTGCAAAACTATTTGCCCCCTTCCTGATTTCTTATTCTTTTGCATGTTTGTCACACAAAATGTTTCTGATCAACACATTTAACGATTAGTCAAAGATAACACAAGTAAACACAAAATGCAGTTTTAAATGATGGTTTTTATTATTTAGGGAGAAAAAAAACTCCAAACCTACATGGCCCTGTGTGAAAAAGTAATTGCCCCCTGAACCTAATAACTGGTTGGGCCACCCATAGCAGCAATAACTGCAATCAATCGCTTGCGATAATTTGCAACGAGTCTTTTACAGCGCTCTGGAGGAATTTTGGCCCACTCATCT
>CM070032.1:141163958-141174323 GCA_036250615.1 Ptychadena robeensis | reverse complement strand
TGCATTAACAGTTAGGTTTGGGGGCCACAAATAGAAGACTGAGGGGGGCCACTGAAGAACACCCAAAGGGCCGCAGGTTGGGCACCTGGGCTGTAGAGTTAAGCCTGCCATACACGTACCGATAATATTTACGATCAATAAAACCCGACCAATGTTAGTAGTTGATCATCATCAAAATCTGTGCAGGTCCACATGGTACGACAGATACATTTCGATTGAAATTCGTGACATTTTCGATCGAAAAGTGATCGGACAAGTAGAAATTTTTTTATTGGTCTGGAAACATCGAGCAAGTGTTTTGTGGTTTCCCGTCTGAATTCGTGCAGATGATGCTTACTAGCATATTGAAACTTCTGGTGCTGGCAAACTGCAGCTGGTGACCGGATGGATTTGAGTGTTTGTGAAAATAATATTTGAAATAACCATTTGCTATTTTTTTGAATTGCTGTTAACATTGTATTACAATAATTTAGGAATGGTTTACATTTTGTTAGTTTCTAAAATACCATTATTAACTACCGCTGGACATGATGCATTTTGGGGTGATTTCTAACCTTTAACCAATGACATGCATTGCCACCACCTATAAATACACTATCAGCTCCTTTCTATACCCCCCTACATCACTTCCCATTGGAAAGCACATCGTCCGAAAGAATTAACGATTATTTTTGATGACAAAACTGGAAAAATCTTTCCAAAATCGGTTTCCCTATATGGTACCATTTTAGCTAAAATTACGATCGATAAACGATTGCAACATCGGGATTCATCTGTTTTTATCAATCGTAAATATTATCAGTACATGTATGGCAGGCCTTAGACTCTCATTGAAGAACAACAGTCAGGAATATCAAATGGATTTGATTCCTGCATCATCACTTAAAGTGGACCTACCACCAGAAATCTATGTTTTTATGAATGGCACTAGAAGTGCCAATAATAGGGAGGAATGCAGTAAAAAAAACTTTCCTGTAATGAGCAATTTAACAAGATTACCACACAGCTCTCCTCACTTTCTGGTTCGTGGAGCCAACACATGAAACACATGGGGGTGAAATATCGCGGGTGGCCACTGGGGGGCGCTCAGTGATCTTCTATGGGAATTTTCAAAGCAGATCACTGAGAAATCTAAGCTTCCTGTGACGTGCTGCCGATTTCTGCCGACAATGAACCAGGAAGTGAGGAGAGCTGCCAAATTATCTTCTTAAATTGCTCATTACAGGGTTTTTTCCACTGCATTCCTCCCTATTATTGGCACTTCTAGTGCCATTCATGAAAACATAGATTCCTGGTGGTAGGTCCGCTTTAAATCACCATAAGACACAGAAATGGTGCAGGGGTTAATCATAAAGACAGAGGTATATGACACTTCCTGATGTGTTGAATTGAAAAATAAAATGCAGCACACCCCCAGGTCTTTGGCTAGCATGATCATGCCAACAAGATTTAATTACATCACATCATGTACTGAAAAAGTAGATCCAATGATTGTTAAAGAAAGGGAGTCAATGCAGCCTACCCTAAAGCAAACACAAAGATCTAATCTTTTGTGATTGGTACCAGTTACTAGAGCATGAATAAAGACTGTACACTACTTTATAAAGAGGGGATAGGGATTCTTGGGAGTCAGACAAGTCAGTTGTTAAGCTAATCTATAAACAGCATGTAGTGATTTGCTTACAATCTAGCTTTAAAAGTAACCTGAACCCAATAGTTGACCTCTTGTAGTATAGATCTCATTAGCAATTTTCTTGAGGACTGACTAAACTATGAAGAAAATTATTTTTAAGCTAACATTTGTTTTCAATACGTCTGGGAATAGCAGGGGAACATTTGGTATCCTTAAAAGATTAATTTTTTTTTAACATTTTTAATGAACATTTAAATAGTAAAACAGAATTTGCCTCACTGATCCCTAAACTAAAGTATCAAGGTTCATAAACTGTTAAACAGGATGGCTAACATATAAGAGAAACCGGCTTATATATAACGGTGTTCTCTTTATTACCTCTCTGCCCAAACGTTGCTGGAGCTTGCTCAGTTCATATTCCTTTTTTAACAATGAAAGAGATTTGTAGAGGCGCTTTGGAATCTGAAGAAAAAATTACAAAACGTTAAGAATTGGTTTTACCATAAAGTACATCATAAAGCAACAAAGCCATGTGAACATTTAATGTACTATGTTTTGGTTTACTTAAAATCTCATGACATCTACTCACATTTGTCTCTTCTAAGACATCCTGCAGTTCATGGGAATCAGCCCCAGTCAGCGCTGCACCCATGTCACTCAAATAAATAGGATTATCCACCACTCTCTGGCCAGCTTGCATCATCTGCATGACAGACTCCCTTTAATAATGCGGGGAAAAAACAGCAAATTGCAAGGAAGCATATAAGTATCATAGCCCAATGTAAACATGCAAGGCATATTCAGTTCTATGCTTCATAACTATAATGCCTAATGCAGAAACCAAACAAAATAATTTCCACTGTCTCAAAATTGGAGCTTATGAAAACTTTGACAGCTTCTCAGAAAGGTCACAGTTATTGTAAAAATAAAGTGAAATAACAAAAAAATTTAAATCTTTTAAATATTATGCACTTACAGATGATTCACTTATCCTTGTTGCTTAACCCCCTGGGGTGGTTTAGCGCTTGGCATACTTTTTTAAAATGCGATGGCGGTGGATTACAATACAAATCTATCATGATTTCCTGCCCTCCTGTAGAGTCGGAATACATCCCTGGCGTAACCAATGATGTTGGAGATGTGCTCTAAAAAACTGACACCACCTCCATAACATGGAGGTCAATGGCACAGCCTAGCCCCTGCACCTCCAATGTCATATCTGATGTCATCGGGACAGGCTCGAAAGTTTCGGCAGGTCTGCCGATATGGAGAATCCCATCGAAATTTCGGCAGACAGGCGAGTTTGGGCGCCGTTAGCTCAAAGTGAGTTTTATTAGTAAAGAAACTCACCCCAAGATAACTCGGGCTAACAGGAGGTTAAGGACATGTAAGCTAATTTCTTTCTTGACCTAAGCTAATGCTATGGGAATACCAGTGAAACATGTTGCGTTTTAGGAAATGGATTATGGATTCTGAAAGCACCTCAAAATAGGCTGCAATATTTTATTTTTGATGAATGAAAAGAGGGTACAGTGTTTGTTAAAATGTTGATGGCTGTGTAAATTCACACTGGGGAAATCTATACTCATTGTCTTGATCATCCCCACTGGACAGAAAGGAGGGGACCCTCACATGCTTTAAATAACATTAAAATATCTACAACTACCAAATTTGTCTGTATTTCAGAGAGCACTACGCGGGAAGCATCCCACAAAAATATAAAATAGTATTTTTCATACCTGTACAGGGGATTCAGAGCAATAATGTCACGAATGGTTTTCACTATTTCAGCGGTGAGAGCCTAAACAAGACCAGTAAAAATAAATAAATACTGAATATATGAGGAAATTTTTCGTCGTGTAAATGAAAAAAAGATTTTTTCAATTTAAATTAATCTTTGCATACATGACCATGAGCTTGTAATGGTCGACCCACCATAGGTGTGCCAATTGCATGCATCGCCGGCATCACTAATGATGGCTGTGATGTGTAATAGGCAACGTAGTTACCTTTTTACATTTCCTGAACTTACAAAGTAATAATTCCTAGAGACTGTGTCTGTTGACACCACCATTATCATTAAGCCACTGCATCATCCCCAAGCCAATGTTTGGACACCTCTAGGCATTATGTGCACTTATTGTGAAGGGGAGCATCTTTTCAACAAGGTGACAAAGAGCCGGAAAAGATAGCTAAACGGGTCAGATGGGTCAGACCTGGGCCTGATCTTCAATTGACATGTCTCCAGCAGCACCGCACAGTGCTGCAATGAAGATGCAGCATTCCACAGCTTCAAGACAGCACAATGGACACGCCGCTCAAATAACGCAGAGTGGACACCGCCCCATGGGACAGTGTCCTCTCTGGATCTTTTTCCCCACTGCAGACGGGAGTCCACCGTAGGAAAAAACAGCAGTGGACACAAGCCCTTACTACCCTACCCTTTGCTTATGTCCTAGCTATGCTTCGTCAATCGAATTTCAAAAGTCTGCTAAAACGACTTTCTGGCCACTTGAAAGAATCTGATTTGACAGTGAAAGGGAGAAAAAAATTGTCTTAAGGTCAGGTTCAGTTACCTTCAGGTATATGAATGAATATTAGGAGAAAGGGTTTTGTAGATGTTTGTCTAACATAGTTCATAGGTTAAGGTTAAAGAGTAAATAAAAAAGATTTTACCATAATTTGTGGTAAAAGAGCTATGCACACCTCAGTAAATTCAAAGGTATTTTAGTATAATAATAAAACACACTTAGGAAACGAATGTTAATGATTGTGATCTTACCTTCACTTCCTCATTGACCTGGAATTCATCATGTGTCACGTTTGATACCTCAACCATGAGGACTCCTGGTGGGGAGCCTGGATCAACCACTAATTGCTCTCGCTTGTCAGCCTCAATGGTGTTTCGGTTTGCTAGACTTCTTCGCCTCTTTTTTCCTTCTACTTTCTCCTCAGGCTTTGGATCATCAGCTTCAATATCCAATTGCTTATTGATGCGGATCCTATGTCACAGAATTCGTAATTCAATAATTTTTATCCATAATAGACTTTATAAACACACACAAAGTATATAAAGTGTTCAGTTAAAAAAAATTAAAATATCTTTCATAAGCTGGTAACAGAAGCCCATTCATGGACACTATACAATAATAATAAGATTAAAGAAGACTACAGTAAAGTGAAGTAGTTAAGCCTTCAAGCCTGTAAGATTATGAATTTCTGCTAAAAGCCTATGGACAGCTGTGAGACTACCACATATAGTGATTTCAACGTTGTACAAGGCTCAATCATTAGAAATACTGCCTCAGGAAAAGTACTCTACAGAAGAATAAGAAGTTGCTATAAATAGTAAAGCACTAGTAAAAAAAATACTGTCTATATACTTTCTACTGGTAAGATGTTTGTGTTCCATAAATGCACATGGGGAAATGTATCAAGTTATTTGACATAAATCAGCCTGCTTCTCAAATACCAACATGATTGGAAACCAGGGCAGCCAACTGGCAAATTTTCCCGGTCTAGAAAAGATTCAGCATGAAAGAATTTCACTACAGATAAATGCATAGATGTGGTCAGTGTTGGGTTTTATTTGGTCACTTTAAAGCGTAAGAATCAAATTAAACACAAATATTTGAATATTTTTCTGGTCTGGAAATGAACTGCAATTTGATGTTTCAGTTTTTGGTATATGCCTAAGTATTAATCCACTTGACATTATTAGACCTCTCTAAGAAAGAATTATTCCCCCTTCTCGTCCAGCTACTGTATTCTGAACCCTAATATTAACCTCCAGTAGATCTTAAATATATTTGGTAAACATTTCACATTGTTATATTATGTTGTACTGTTTTTTTCTACTGCTTATGGACATGATACTGTGCACTATGTTTGAAGATTGATTTCAGTCATTCGCTTATGTATGTCAGCACACTGTTGCTCCTTTGTTTCTGCTTTATACACCTTTTTTGTATTTGTTATTTGATAAATGTTTCTTAATAAAAGTTACCTTAATAAAAAAAAGAAGAATTATTCTGCTTGAATCCCTGGGTCTACTCTTTTGGCTAGATTATATAAGCTAGTTTTTTCCTTGTAGGGATTGTATGCATGTTACAGAATGGATTTGCAATGGAAGGTGCTGAAAGACCCAGATATGGACAGAAAACTATACATTTTCAGCTGTGGAGGAAATTAGGACACTATTGTTGCAGGTGCTGATTCAGCATGTGAGGCACTACCTACAACTCAGATTATCTCTGGCTTCTGTAAAAGAAAGCATAAAGCTCTGCTTTATTTATTCATATTTTTACAAAGGTCTTTAAAAGGCTCTACCTGTGAATTATCACGCCAAATCTTTGTGGGAGATGCAATTAATGTCACTACTTTCCATAAAATAAAAGACATACCTCCTATGACCCATGACAATCATGCGTAGCTTATCTTCCATGTCTTGCATCTCATGGATCTGTACAAATGTACCAGTGTGGTAGATTTCATCCAGACTCCCAACCAAATCGGACTCATTACTGTTGTATACCAAAAGAAAGAACGTTTTTAAGTTTACAAAATACACTTCAGATGAAAACATCAGCCTAAACAAAATGTTAACTATGCCTAAACAAAAGCTGAAATATTTAGATGTTGTGTTAAATTGATCGAGAAAAACTAAATTGTTATTCTTGGTATGGAGGGTTACCAGTCTCATCGATGTCAATCCAAAGTGTGAGATCTAAGGAAGTGCTGCTTCTATCCTCTATTCCCATAACATCTTAAATGAGGTTAGGTCATATCACAACTGTGCCTTACTGGAGACTGCCATGAGTAAGCAAAATCCTGCTTCCACCAAGATGTGCTTACAGCAAAAGGTAGCATGTAAGCAACAGACAAGTAAGATGTCCGACAACACTGATGCCCAGTCCTTTGCAAACTGTAGGTCTTTTGTGGCCAGTTTTCTTTTTAACCTTCTCTTATCCTATGTTAAATGTTTTCAGAAGGCAGAGGCTCTGTAAAAACCTAAACTGTTATATCTCACTTTTGGATAGAATTGGGACAAATTAACCTAGTTTTTTACTTCCATTTTTCTATGACATCTGCCATAATCTTTTCCAGGGATCCAAAATGTTAAAGTTGTGATCAGGGCATCAAGCAAAGTAAAAATATCACCTGCACAAGTAACAGCCCTGTAATGCAGAGCGATTGCTTTCCCTTTACTTACTGTGTCTCTAAGGGGGGGGGGTTTCCACATCCATCGGGAACCCGCTGCTAAGTACATTGCTTGGCATGAAGTTCCGATGGAGCACATTCACTTACCTACTCAGCGGATGCTGTGTTCTCACAGTGACAAGCCGTTCCGCCGATGCCGAGCTGAACGTAGTGAAATACGTTGAATCTCTGCATCGGTGGATGTCTGAATGCGCTGAGCAGGTAAAGTCTATGTGCTCCGTCAGGATCCCCGCCAAGCAATACGCTTAACGGAGGGGGTCCCGACGGTTGTGGAAACCCCACCTAAAACCGCAAACCTAAACCGACAAGGGGTGTAACCCTTTCCCTACTTCCTCTAAAAACCAGACAAAAATTTATTTTTTTAGATAAACATTTTAAACTATAGTTATCATTCTTATCCATGCTTTACATGAAAAAAGCATGCCAGCATTTTCAAAGCACATATTTGTTCTATAGCTCTTGTCCTGGATCACATGGCTTCTGACTATTGTTTTCAATTAGCAGATCGGATGATCATAAGACTTTTCCAAGTACACAGAAATACTGTACACACAAAAAACTACCTTATTTTTCGGACCATAAGACGCACCAAAATTGGGGGCAAAAAGTGCCTGCGTCTTATGGTCCGAATGTGCGACCCCCGCGGCCACTTGGCCGCTGGTGGTCATATTTTGGCTGCCCGGCACGGAGATTAGCCGGGGGAGCTGGAGGAACTGTCAGTTGAGAGATGCCGGCTGGTGTCTGCTCTCTCAGCTGTACTGTAAAATTGCCTGTCGGCAAAGCTTTGCTTGCATAGGCAATGGAGAGAGAGAGTGAGAGATGGACTGCCATCTTTCCCTCTCTCAGTGTCAGTGGGAACCGCAATAACTCGGCAGTTCCCACAGACACAATCACAGCTGATCTTCCCAGCTGTTTAGAGCAGAGAGGGAGAACACTGCAGATTTCTGCCCCCTCCCTCCTCCCGATCAATGTTCAGTGTGAAGACGCTGAGCTTGAGAGTGTACTGCTGCTAGTGACCCCTGCTGGCTGAATTGAATATTGCCTTCATTGAATTCATTGCATTAACCCAATTGATGTGAAAACTTAATAAATCTTTTTTTTTTCTGGATTTCCTGCCCTAAAAACTGTGTGCGTCCTATGGTCCAGTGCGTCTTATAGTCCGAAAAATACGGTATATTTGCTATACTGATGCAAAGCGACAACACTGAGCTGACCCCTTACTCTTAAGCTGGCCATACACGTGTCGGATTCCATGGCCAATTGATCACTCACCCAATTGATTCCGGCGATCTCAGCGGGAATGGGAGCTGCAATCCATCAGCCAATTAAGAGGATCCGATCGCTGCATACCACCTTGTCCGAGTAATCGTGTCCAATTGATCGGGGGCTCAGAATTGGATCCGACAGAGAACCAACATGTTGGATCCGACAAGTGTATGGCCAGCTTTATTTATCAACAAGGCTACTGAGCAAATAAAATCCAGCCACTGGCAGCTGGCCTGAACATAGCTAGAGCTATCTAAAGCAAAACTGAACTTAACCATCTTTCTCAAGTCAAATCATGTTCTTCATTAGTGATTAGCAGAATAGGCAATATTCGTATTTGCAAAATATCTCAAGCAGTAAATGCGACAATTCATGATCTCCACTCTTTATTGTGAAAATCAGCACTGGTACACATGCATATTGTGTACGTAATGTGTGTTGTCACTGCGACATCTAGTGGCAGAATGTGAAATAGCAGCTGCAGCGTAATCACATGTGACAACACTCAGAAGTAATTAATTGTGAAAATTTGCACTTGTATATGCGCATATTGTGAACACATAACATTGCTTTCTAGTACATAGACCCCCCCCCCCCTGTGGTCCACATACAGTATTGCATACTCACTTGTCATCTCTCTTGAGAAAAATACCAGCATATGGCTGGGCAAGCCTTACTTTACGCCTCAATAGAGCCATCAGGTTTGGGTTTTTGACCTAAAATTTAAAAAAAATATTTGTAAAATACAAAATTAATCGATAGTTTAGAAAATATTTATATGTAAGTTTTATAGAGTTACATTAAATAACATTTGCAGTTTTTGGATCCTGACATAAAAGGGACATTTCTGAAGAAGTACCAGTAAGAGTAATGACCCTAACCTAAATTGTTTTTTACTATTCATTGCAGCCCACGACACCATGGATGACTAGGTTTATCCATATGCCCTACATCACAATAGCATGGTATTAATACCTTGTATCAATGATGGCCAACTAGCCTGAAACATCTGAATACATCTTAAACAACATAGCCTATGAGGGTGTATTGTCACTTTAAACCAGCAGCCGTGATGTACAGTGGATGAAAACATTATTGCTTAATATCTGGAGTCACATTGTAACAGGCTGCGGTTAAAATTCCAAGGCCATTGTACCAAGGCTGAATATGTCAAAAAGTGATGCATGTAAGGTCATTTCATTGAAAAACAATCTGAAAACTATAGTATTTAGGATAACTGTTTAGTGAACCCCTATCCAATTTGAATAGCAATAACATTGTGCAAGTGCATATAAAAATGAGACATACAGATCCAACAGCCCAATTCACTATAATGCCAAGAACAAAAACGTACCACATTTTTCACACTATAAGACACCTCCATTCAAAATCAGGGGGGAAAAGTGTGTTTCTTATAGTGCAAAGGCAGATCTCTCCTCTGACTATCTGCTTAGTGTATGGGAGCTGGGCAGATCTTCCCGCCCTATATGAGCAGGGCTCAAGCTGCCTGGCTTACATACACTGCTCTGCCGGTACATACCAAAAGGCAGGGAAGTTGTCACAGGCAGCCTCTGAGGTTCCCCACCTCCTTTAACTCCTACTCTCCCAGTCAGAGCACAGAGCTCCAACTGGCAGTGTTCCACAGATATTTTTAGGGGGATCAGATGCTCCGCTGTATATGGTGCTTCTCAGAACAGTATCTGATGGTCCACAAAATGTGGTATATTTTACCCAACAATCACATGGTTATAGTAAGGAACTACAGAACACGAGTTAATTATATATATGCTTGTTATAAGTTTATCGCTACACATAGTTAGTGCTTTTTGACATTACAATGCAGACTGAAAAAGAACCCATGAAACACTGCAGCTGCTGTGCTTGATTCAACTTCAGTCTGTATGCAATTTGCTGATGTTATATTATATCCTTATTATAATCAGAACTGAAGGCTCTTCCACACCTGCCTGCCTGTGATTCAGCAGCAGATAGCAATGCACAGGGTTTGGATTCGCTTTTGTGGTTCCTTATTTATTAACAGAATCCTAAAAATATAAAAAAAAAAACAGATCCCACAAAATGGCAGCAGGGTTTTGTGCACAGTTCTGTGGTTTTCTTTTAATGAAATCTGTAGTGTGTTGAAATCCCTATCTATTCATTTCAATAGATGGTGGTTCACAAGGCACTTTAACCTCCCTAGCGCACTGCTGAGGTCCAGACTTCTGTACCAAAAGTGCACCATAGAC
>CM070032.1:141139533-141155711 GCA_036250615.1 Ptychadena robeensis | reverse complement strand
ATCGGATGGTGAATCGATCAGCCAGGGAATCCGTGCCGTGTATGGCTAGCTTAAGAGTTTTTGGACATGTCCATAATAAACGATTGCATTACTTTGGATCGGCCCTATCAAAAGTAAGTGCCGGCACACAAAGGGTGCACAGCTGATTCTCTGCATGACCGGCCATGTGTGATGACATCATCACGCACATTAGATCTGCCTGAGAATCATAAGTTAAACTAAAAGTCTATTCCCAGCTTAAAACACACTAAACTAATAGCTCCATGTTTTCCAGAAATACAGCCAACTCTTTCCTATTCTATTCAATAAAAAAATTGTGGCTATACAAACCCTTTAAAAATATGTTACTAAAGTCAAATGCTAAAGGCCCCCCATACACCTCACAATCTTCCCATGCAATTTCTGTACTATCAACTTTTCTTCTACCAAAACCATGTAACATGAGGACCTTTCTAATCCTTCCAATCACTATGTATTCTATCAGGGAGGACCCGGCACTACATAGTTGTGGGTAGATCTAAAGGAAATTGTATGAAGTGATCTAAAGGTGTATGGGGGGCTTAAGCCATAGGGCCCCCATACACCTTTAGATTTCACTGTCAGATTTCCTTTAGATCTCCTTTTGTTTTACCAAAACCATGTAATATGAGAGACTTTCTAAATCATCAAGTCTACCTGTGTTCAATCACAGAGGTCCCGACACTACGCTAGTTGTTGGTAGATCTAAGGCTATGTTCCCACTTAAGCAGGGTACAGACGGCTTAATATTCGAGATAATATTTTTTGAAATAGCCTGTGAAAATCGCCTGGCCAATTGCCTGGCGATCGCCTGCTGGCAATTCTTCAGGCGATGAATCCCCTAAGTGGGAACATAGCCTAAAGGATATCTGACAGAGAGATCTAAAGGTGTATGGCCAGCTTTACACATAAGGATGTTTTGTTGGCACAATTTAGGTAGTGTGATGACGGGGACACATGGCTCTATATAGAAGCCGTTCAAGATTGCCCGCATCACGCTGCTGCCCGACATCGAAGAAGCTGGGGGCACAGCACTGCTGTGTCATCCAGCTCTGGCGATGCTTTTCATAGGGACCCAGCGGTCTGCATGCAAAGCAATGGACATCGACCGTGATTTATGTTCATGTCCGATATCCCTGTTTTCGAGCGGGATTGATTGATCCAGCTTGAAAACAGGGATGGCCACATTATATATAGGCCAGATAGATGGCTGTGAGCGCACGGCGCTCGAAGCGGCCATCGATCTAGCCAAATCTTTGAGTGTGTTCCCTGCTTTAGATTGCTTACATATCATCATTACTAAAGCTAACAACTTGCTACATCTTTTTTAGCTAAAGAGGGAGTAGGATTTAACACTTTTTCTAGGGTCTGAAGGGTTTGTGGATTGTTCTCAAACATTACAGAAATAACCATGAAATTACCAATTAAACAGCCAGGTCAGATCCAAAATGAGCAGACCCTGGAAGCCGGCTGTGTACCTTTAAATTACCTTGAGAGATTCATGTGCAGGGAATTTGTTATTTAAATGACCTAAATTGATAAAGCAGGCAAAGGAAATTCTTGAACCTGTGTTTTTCTCTGAGAGGATGATTTATGTTTGGGAGATGGTAGAATGGTATTTGGTGAGTTTTAATGGTCTGCTGTAAAGCTGTCTTTATTTTCAAGACAATCTGATGAAAAACAACTTCTAAACAGTTGTACAAGGTTGGAAATGATGGAAAGATGTTTACACAAAAAACAAAACTAATGTTTACTGGTTGTCTATCTGATTTTAAAGGACAGGAGTTTTTTTGATAAAAGTCAAGGGAAGGGTGTTACGGATTCATTTTTTGGTCTAGCCTGAAATGGCACATTAAATGGTTTATTAGTATGTGGATGCTCTGAGTGCCTTTTGTCTCTTGACAATGTCCATCACATTGTGCACTCCTTGCCCTTAGTTACCTAGGCATAACCTTGGTAATATTTGGTAACCTTGTTGTGCAAAATGATGATCTGGCTTGATATTGGTTGCTAAATAAAGCATTAACTTTCATATACACAGGCTCCCATACACCTTACAATATTACCATACAATTTCTGTACAATCAACTTTTGTTCTACCAATACCATGTAATGGTAGATCTAATGGATTGTCTAAGGGTCTCCATACACCTTTTAGATTTCTCTGTCAGATTTCCTTCAGATCTTCATTTGTTTTACCAAAACCATGTAATATGAGGGACTTTCTAAACAATCAAGTCTACCTGTGTTCAATCGCAGAGGACCCTAAACTACATAGTTGTTGGTAGATCTAAAGGATATCTGACAGAGAGATCTAAAGGTGTATGGCCAGCAAAAGTGTATGAGGGCCTAAATGCTGCATAATTGTAACTTCCGTGACAACCTTGATGTAACCAGAAACATGCATTAAATCTAACAGTTTTGGTACTCTTCGCAATATATATGAGGGTTAACTAGATTTGAACCTGGTTGGCTAGCGAGCAAGAATGGCTTACAATATTTGTACAATACACGGGCCTACTCCCGCCTGATTTTTTTGGCCGGATTACTGCCATGCGCATTCGCACCAATCACCCGGCGGGCTCTCGGCCACAAATCGCGTGCGTCCACCTAGACAGATCGACCGGGATCTTCCTGCATGGTGGTCCAACCTGGCTGGCAAACAAAGGGTGTGCTCTGATCCTCTAAGCGACTGGCTGCAATTGGTGCATGTATGGGGACCTTAAAATTCGTAAAATTTTTTTTGCACTCTGCTTTGGTCAAGATCGCTGCACAGGAAACCTGCAAATTGGAGCCGTGTCCAGGGGTCTGTGTTGGACTGCTAGAAAACTTGCTAGCTTTGCAGTTAGTGAGCATTACCATAGAAAAGAAAACAAATGTATATTTTTTTTTTCCAGAAAAACAGTGAAAAAAATCAAGGTTTAATTATGCTTTCAGATAAAAATATCATCCTGTAGTTTGTACTAATTTTTTCTTTTTCTTTTACATAATCAAGACTTGTTGCCTTCATCCTGGAATGACTGTATAGAAGTCTGAGCGCTCATTGCAGAGACCAGGTTGACGTGGATTTGTGCTGTGGGTAGACTAGACATAGATCGTGGCTCTACTACATGAGTAAGTAAAAAGTTTGGGGAGTTGAAGTGCAATGTTTAGATGCCTGCATGGGAGACTGATGAGGTTGACTTGGGAAGTGGAATAAGTTATTAACAAAAAAAATGTAGTAAGATGCACAGCAATAACAGAAGGACATTTAAGGAAAGCACATGCTTTGTAAAAGCACTATGAAAACTGTTTTAGCCTGTAAAAGCTATAGCTTAAATGTACCTAATTGATCATATTAGATGTGTGTGTGTTTATGTATAGCTCGATATAAACTGAAATTATTTCATTGAAATATCTGCCCCTGAGGCTCCACTGGGGCAATTTGGGGGCATTCTCTGCTGCTATGGGAACGTCCAGTCATAAATTGTGTATCTTACTTGGTGTGATTGGGGTTAATATCACAGATGTGGCAGTAGAGGTCTTCATATTAATACGATAGATTACTCTGGGCATGGTCAGACTAAGATAGATAAAACTTTACCTTAGGAGACCCACATGCAAAAAGTATATTTTGTAGTTGTTGGTTATATTTACTGGTATCAGGATGTTGTATAGGTGTATTGCTACATGATTTACATGTTGGCAGGTGTATACTGTTGTCAAATTGCCACAATAGATATGGTAACCGGGCATTGTTAATGACAGAGGTTGTTTAAGGCTCTCCACTATTTAGGGAGTTCAGCTACTCCCACATATTTAGAGGGCCCTTCATGCTTCTTTTGAATCTGTTGACCTCTACTTCACTTTTATCAAAAGAATCTTCATTTTACTTAAGTTGCATACAACTTTTTAAAAAGTTTTAAAAAGAGAGGTTAATGAGATGCTGAATGTCAACATTAATATGCAAATTGTGTGTGCATGTAAAAGTGTTTTATTGGCTTCAGTCTTCATGCAATATGCATGCTAATGTTGAAATTTTGCATCTCTATTATTGACATGTAGAAATTAGAAATTACTGTTGCTGCTTTAGGAGAATTTTTGTTCAGCTACAAATATTTAACTATGTATAACAAGGTAAATGAATGTTCTTGACATAAAAAAAAACAATTACCGTATTTTTCAGACCATAAGACATCCTTTATCACCCCCCTAAAGTGGGGGGAACTAGTGCCTGCGCCTTGACTTCCTGCCAGCTCTCCTAAATCAGATGAGATGTGGCCAAAACTGGATCACTTATCTGTACTGTACTGTTTCTACCAGCAGAGCCCTGCTGATCGAAGCAGTACAACAGAGACATACATGGAAGTGGCCAGCCAGCAGCTTCCATGTATGTATGTCTGTCTGTCGGCTACGATCTCTATGCAGCTCACCTTTTTCTGTTTTTCCTGCTCTAAAAACAGGGTGTGTCTTATAGTCCGGTGAGTCTTGTAGTCCTAAAAATGATATTTGACATTTGGATTGTTTCTATTTCTGTGTAAATATGCTGTTAAATTCTTATTTCACTCCCATTGTCTCCCTTTTAAGATAATTCTGCTAACAGTTTTTAACAGTTTTTTTTTTTAAATTATCGCTGATACATGCATAGATAGAAGTACAGTACATTCATGTCAGACAGTTACTAAAACAGGCTACAGCTAATGTATATGAGCCCACTTATATTAGAAAGTATTGAACTGAAAATCTAAAGCCCCCCATACACCTGCAGATTCCTCCATACAACTTTCATGAGACCTACCAACAACTATGTAGTATAGTGACCTCCCTGATAGAATACATAGTGATTGGAAGGTGTAGAGAGGTCCTCCTATTACATGGTTTTGGTAGAAGAAAAGTTGGTTGTACAGAAGTTGCATGGTAATTGTATGTGGTGTATGGGGGGCTTTAGCCTTGGTTTTTAAGAACCGCTAACAAGTTTTCAAATTTCCAAATGAAATGACTTTTTTAGAGCATACTTTTAAAGAAAATAACAACATAATAATATCAAACTGTTGTAAAATGGTATTTTTATTTCCCATGTGCTGCATCAGCTATTGCTTGAGAAAAGAAAAAATCTTTAACCTTAAAAACTTTGAAATGCAGGTGGACATTCTAGATTTCTAATGTATACATGATGGTGCCATTCATCTTATACCAATACTGCATTCACTACACAGTGAAAGGTTGGCAATGCCATATGGAGTGATCCATTAAGAACCAACTTGGACATATTAGCAGTAGCATGCTAATATGTCCAAGTTGGTGAATTACATAAATGGATCAAGTAAATCTTTTTAAATGTATTTAGGTTTTATGCAATGCAAAATATTTTATATCCAGAAGTTTTAAGCCTACATAATAGTAACCATCGGCATTTGTATTTCAGCTCCGTGTAGACATTATGGCATCTGCTGGGTATCCATATCAAAGATCTCCAAACAGTATCTGCAGCCTACCAGTTGATGTTCATCCACATTCATTTAATCCCCGCCACAGAGAAAGGAGGCAAGGGTCTAGAAATGATTACCTAGCTTGCTCTGACAGGTGAAAAAGAACACCCTATATAAATTTGTTTTTTATTTATCTTTTTCTGTTTGATGGTTTTTAGATTTCTGTTGTGATGTTTTTTTGTTTTGTACAAACCGGTATAGTAAAGCAGACCAGTAGCCTCTAAAAAAAAATTTCAAAACATGGCTCTCTATGGGTTGTCCTATTCACAAAAGGATCATGGAAGCTTGTTTTAAATTAATTTTGTCACTTCTTACTCATCTTTTTGCAAATGACGAGTCTATGTATTGGTTGTCCAATTCTCTATTCAAATATAATTCTAATTCAGGGACTAGCTTTGAGCTTGATAAAGGATGGGACATCAGTAAAATTGTCCATGTCGATCAGGGAAACCAGGTCTACATATGAGCGCTGTACCCAGGGGCAGGAGGGGGTGGGTGCAGTTGGGTTTTGACTGCCTGTCAGGATCTGGTCCACCGCCTGCTGAGATATGTCTGCAGGGGGGGAGGGTCTGGATTGATATGTGTGGCCCTTTAGTGATGCTGAGGGCCGCACTTGTGGCCCTACATATCAACACAGTTGCCCACCACTGCTTTAGATCCTAAATTATATGTTTTTTGGCTTGGCACCTTCACATGTACATGTATATTTTTAATTTCGAAGCCAGTAGTATACCCCAAACCCTTCTCTACATCTCCAGAAAGTTTGGTTATGATAGCATGCTCAGGGGCTTTGCAATTAACTCGAAATCATTGAATTTTTGATACAAGATTTGAATATTGAATTTTAAATATTGTATCTTTATTCTTTTTAAAGTGTGACCTGCCAAAAATAATAATTTGTAAATAGTACAATGGAGAGGAATGTTTTTTTCCATTCCTTGTTATATGGCATTTTGTTTTATAGATGTCAAATTGGCTTGAGCTGTTAAAGAACAAAAAAGTAACGACTTTCTTGGTCTTCTGTCCCATTTTTATGTTGGAAAGGCTATGCTATGCACTTCCATGTTTTTTGTTACAGGTGGAGAGCAAGCTAAGAGGAATATTGCTCTATGGCAGTGCAATTACCTGTGACAGGTGACCTGTTTTATCCCTCTAAAGTACTACCTTTTTTCATGCTTTATTCTCTCCTGCAGAAGTTTCTGTGATATGACTGAGGAGGATTCATATGAAGGTGATTGTGGGGTCCCTGATGAGAAGCTTATTCAAAAGATTGTAAGCCAAGTAGAGTTTTACCTGTCTAATGAGAACTTGTCTCATGATGCCTTTCTGCTCAAACATGTTCAGAAAAACAAGTTGGGTTTTGTCAGCATTAAATTACTTACCTCCTTCAAAAAGGTAAGTGTGTGTACAATATGTCTATTTAAACCTAATAACAAAACATGAATGTCTTGCAGCTTACCAGTCCTTGTTTTCTTATTGGTGCCTGGTGTTTTACCAATCACACTTATCCTTCCTTGAGGGGCTGCATTTACTCTACTGTCTAAAGCTGGGCATAGACATTGCGCTGGGTGACAAGTCTGGTTGTTCTGCGAATCGGCCATGCACCCTTTGTGTGCCTTCATAAACTTTGGATGGGGACACTATCGGCAGCAGCACTGCTGATAATTAGGCAATCACTGCTCCAAATGTAAAAAAAATGTTCCTTACAGCAGGAGAGGTGATTCTCCTGATCTTCCCGCTGTGTGACATACCTGCCATGGCAGCTTGTAAAAAACAGAAACGGGGACAGCTGGGAAGAAGTCTTGTGTGACTTGGAATGCAGCTTCACATCTGCAGAATCTGATGTGATGTAATCGAAGCTCCATCTAGTGTCCGTTTTATAGAATTACAGCCTCATAGTCAGAGAGAATTATGGGTGGAATTGCTTCTGTCTGCCCTTCATAAATATGATTTCTCCGGGAATGAGGAAGTGAGGAAGGGAAGTACGTAGTTTTTTTATTCTGTAGCAGTTTTCACAGATGTATACTGCTGACAGGTGAGTATTATGTTAATGTAATGTATGTGTTTTTTTTTGAGTATAGAACTGCTTTAAGAAATTAAGAACTGCCCTTGGGCAGCAGCAGTGTTAATATGTATTCATAATGGTTTAAGAAGTTCTTCTTACCATTTTGAGCAGTTTCCCCAGCCGAATGAATGGGATCGGGTTAAAATTTATTGTCCTATCCGATAACTGTGCGATCCGACAGGACAGCTGATTTTAGACCAATCCTCGTTAGTTGCTGCATCCGATTCCTGCACGACCCGATCCCTAAGGGATGCGGCAGCACGCACGGCATCGGATCTGAGGTTGGATTGTGCAGGAATCGGAATGTCTATGCCCAGCTTTACAATGTTACCATACAATTTCAACTTCCATCAACTTTTTGTTCTACCAAAACCATATAAAAAAGAGGACCTTTCTATCCCTCCAATCACTATGTATTCTATCAGGGTGGTCACTTCATAGTTGTTGGTAGATCTAAAGGAAATTGTATGGAGTGATCTAAGGGGACCCATAGACGTTTAGATGCCCGTTTTGCAGTATCTGCCAAACTGTCAGATACTTTGGCTGGGGACCCTGGTCATGATCAACCAGATTTGTGGGGCTTTTCCGTTTTTTTGCTCAAGGTGTGTTTTGTGGCCGATCGACCGCGAAGCGTTCGAAATGAACACGCATAGCAGTCCATGAGCCACAAAAAGGTTGTGCATCGTAGCGTCTATGGATGGGGTGGGGGGGTTAGGGTGTATGGGGGGGGGGGGCTTTAATGTATTCTCAACGCAGGCTACTGTGCATGTGCAGAAGATCTGGTGAACAGAAGGGAGACTGACAGAAGAATTGCTTGATTTCAGAGTTGAGGGTACATAGTTGTTTTTTGTTCCCATTGTCCTTGTTTGTTTGGTTTATTATTGTTCCTGGTGTTAGTCATATCTGTGTTGCTGTTGTTCCCATCATTAATTCAGGTAACCAAATTTGAGTTTAAATTGTATATTCTTGTTCACGTTGTGTGTTATGCTATTGTTAATTCATTCCTGTTGTTGCCTTTACCGAACTAGGAAACAAAAGTTCAGGCTTATAATTCCGCTTGTTTGACTTTTCAAACGGGAGAATGTGTTACATGACATGTAAGATAGCCAAGCTGTACCTGGGTTTCATTTCCCAAGCCTTGGGTAACTCTTGCAATTGTAACTGTTCATATAATAGATCTAAACTGGAGTCTCTTATTGTCTTTTCAACTTATCTGTTCCTAGCTATTGAGTCAAGGCATTGAAAATCTTTGATGGGTATTGGTAACATTGCTTTTATTATTTGGGGTAAGGGCATTTATGAATGGTAATCCATTGCAATTTGTCATTAAGTCTTAAGAGCACAACACCAAACTGATGAGGG
This sequence comes from Ptychadena robeensis, assembly GCA_036250615.1. Taxonomy (NCBI): domain Eukaryota; kingdom Metazoa; phylum Chordata; class Amphibia; order Anura; family Ptychadenidae; genus Ptychadena; species Ptychadena robeensis. The sequence continues at coordinate 141,146,798 of CM070032.1, read as the reverse complement.
ACTTTAAAGGTATTGTAAAGTTAAGGTGGGCATGCACAGTTTAGCCCCCCCCCCATCCATCTTTAGATCACTCCATACAATTTCCTTTAGAACTAGCAACAACTACTTAGTGCCAGGTCCTCCCTGATAGAATACATGGTGATTGGAAGGGTTCCAAATGTCCTCATAGTGTTTTAGTAGAACAAAATCTTATCATACAGAAATTGTATGATAAGATTTTAAATCTGGCCATACACAGGTAGATTCCCGTGAAATCGACCGGCAATCAATTACAGCATGGTGACGTCACCACGCTGTGATTGATCGTGGGCCAATCGTGCGGTAATCATTGTGCACCACATGGGCACATCAATTTCTGTACGATGGGTCTCTCCTTTACCCAGATGGAGAAGCAGCTAGCCTGCACCCCCCCCCCCCCCTCTTCTGGTAGAGCTCCCCCATCACACACACACACACCTGATCACAGCCTGTGTGTGCAGCTCAGCTGTCAGCCCGTACATTACATTGGATGGTGACTTGCAAGGTTTTCCAACATGTTGGAAACCTGTTTGGTTGAGTTCCTTCGAGCAGGATCCATTGATCCTGCTTGAAGGAACTGTGGCTGGTTCAAATGAAGAAACAGATTAGAGGAACATCGGGAGCCGTGAGCGCGCATGGCGCTCGATGTTTCTCTAATCTGTTGCTTCATCGAGCCATGTGTGGCTAGCTTAAGGCGTGTGGGGGCCTTTAAATTTTTTGTTTTTACAACAATATAATGTGATCTATTCAAATCAATCCCTTTCCAAACCCCTGAGTACATGCTCCATCATACGATTGGATGCATATCAATTGAAATGCCTAGAAAACCAGTTGGATACTTAAAATAGTTTTTTAGTGATCGGATGTGTTTGTAAATTTCAGATGATTTTGTATGTTTGATTTCGGTAAAAAGGAATAGATTTTAAAATGATTAACTTGAAACCTCAACTTAGAAACATAAGGCTTGTTCCTTAACTTGGCTATGGGGCACTGTCATTTGGATGCAAACTCCCACAATCAGTTGGCCTCTAGAATCTGGATCAATGCAGTAGTAAAAAAAAAAATCCACAGCTTGAATGTGAAAAAAACTTGTAAGAATGCTGCGAACATTCTTGTATAAACTTATTCATTTTAACAGGCTATATGGCACTAAGAAACAGCTTTATTTTCAAGTCTTAAACTCTAAACTTCTGTCAGTATAAATGATTGCACACTGCTAAGAAGACAACCTACAATTAAAGGATAAATACACTTTAAACAAAGTCTACTGCTGAGCTTAATGGATGTAAACAAACAGCCTAGGCCAAAGCCATCAGTTTTCTATAAATATACATCCATGGTAGCATTAGTTGGCCCAAGCCAGGGGAAGGGTTAAAAGAAAAAAGTGCACTTTGTTTTAAATGTTTGTCAACTTTTCTAAAAAACAAATGTGTTTATATCGTCCAGTATTGTATATACTTATTTATTAAAGGGGTTTCCATGGACTATTGTATGTACTTACCTGGCAAAAGCAGCTACACAGTAAATGAAAATTGCCTAGATATAGGGATCAGTAACATTGTTTCACTGGACTGTAGGTTCGAATCATTTTAGCTAAAGCACAGCCCTTTTTTTAAAAGCTCCTGCAGTTTGACATATTAGTGTTTAAAAGATTGAGTTTTCAGTGTGTGTGTGTGTGTATGTGTATATATATATATATATATATATATATATATATACACACACACACACACACACACACACACACACACACACACACACACACACACACACACACACACACACACACAATTACACATCTTCTAATATTTTTAATCTTTGCATTTTGCAGATTAAATCACTTACAAGAGATTGGAGACAAACCTTGTATGCACTCCAGTTTTCAGACAATCTAGAGGTTAATGAAGAGGAAACCAAAGTGAGGCGTAAGACCCCAGTTCCAAATACTTTACTTGGACTTCCTCCCACAAAACTACTGTTGGCCTGGAATATAGATTGTAGAGATAAGACCAATCTTCTAAATCCCCAGAAGAACTTCTTGGAAACGGTCACTTCTCTGTTTGCTTCATTTGGAATTCTGACTTCTGTACGTACCTTAAAACCTGGGAAAGAAGTACCAAGTGATGTCAAGAAATATTTGGCTAAGTATCCAGATCTGGCTACAAAAACCTGTGCACTTGTAGAATATGAGAAACTGGAAGGGGCTCGAAAGGCTTTAGAGGCATTTAGCAACCAGCAAAGGGCCACAAATGGTGACGGTTGTGTCAGGGTTGTAGCAGTTAGTGGAAGAGGAACACGCAAGAAAAGTGGCATGGAGTCTGATGAAGCTGATAATTGTGACTTGCCAGATAAGAAATTGGCTAAGCAACATGGGAAACTTCCAATAAAACTGCAATACACAGCGGATGATGCTTCTTGTTACAGCTCATCGGAATCTGACAGTACTCCAGCTTCTCCAGTTCTGGCACCTCGTTTTCCCTGTGCTTTACATTTTGCAAGCCCAGATATTTCATTTAAGCCAAGTTCTTTTAGCAGTCCTCGCTCTAGCCCTCTTCTGGCTCGCAAGTGCGTCTCCCAGCCTTATCACAACCTCTCTCCTTTAGCTGCAGATCATGGGGGTAAAGTATTTTTAAACTCCGGAACCAGCCCAGAAACGTTTTGGAGGAATCCAGAGCATTCTATTGACAGCGGGGTTGGTTCCTCAAGTTCTTGGTTGCAAAGACGGAAAGCTGCTGCTCAAAATCTTTGTATGGAGAAGTCAATGCCCTGTAGCCCTTTAGCACTTAAGAAGGCTCCAGTCTCCCTTGGGCTTCCCAGTGGGATACTACGACTTCCACATGGGCCAGATGGCAGTAAAGGCTTTCATAATAGTATTGGCAGAGGGAAACTGATCCTAAGGCACTAAGAGTTAAAGGTTTTTCTACAACTGTTGTGTGCTACATTTTCATTTTTGGGGGCTTGGGCATAAAGATCAAACTTTCAATGAAAAACAATTTGTGGTGTTTAACTATTTAAAATGTATGTGCAGTGGTTACCTTGTAAATGACCCAGTATTAAATGAAAGCTGCCTACTATAGTCTTTAGATGGCAATGTAAAAAATTGACAGTTACTATTTGGGTTGTTCAGAGTCTCACAGAAATTTGTGTTTAAAAAGAAAAAAAAAGTCATATGTCAATGTAGTAATTTTATTAAATTAGAAAATGTATACTTTGTTTAAAGAGTTTATGGATTCAAAATAAAAGGTGTAGCTGTGCATGGGATTTTATTGTTTTATAGGTTTTTATAAAATTTTATAATTTTTGTTTTACATATAGTGTTCAACCTCACACTGCTGGCAGAAATGACAGAATTGCTAATCCATTTTAGAAATCTTAACCTAAAACATATCTAGTAACCGGTAGAGATGACCAAGGAAATGTTGACATTGGTGTCATAATGCATGCACATTGGCTGATTTTCAGTCTGTATACAATCGCATACAGCCCAGGTGTCCAATCTGCAGCCGGTTGGGCATTCAATGGTGGCCCCCCTCAGTCCTCCACTTGTGGCCCCCGAAACGGTTATTGCATAGGAACTCACCTGTCCACTGCTGACAGGTCTTCGCCAGGAATTTCTTAGAGTGGGGAGAGGAGGAGAGGTGAAAGGGGTACATAAAAGCCAATCAGGGAGCCAGATGGTGCCTAATTAAGTCCGTCGCTTCTCCTCTTATCTAGTGTTGGCTGGGGATTAGCAGACTGGTGAGTGCCTATGCTCCTACTATTCCACCAATGACGAGAGGATAATTGTATAATATATATTGTGGCAAATACCCTTTAAAGCAAATGTTGCGTGCCCCATAGAAATCAGAGGCATTGATGATATCTATGAGGCACATAACTTATGACTATATTGCACAATATGTATGGTATATGGCACAAAATGTGCATTACCATACTACAGTCTTCCCTAATGCTTAAAGTGTAATTTAAAACAAGTTTTTTTTTATGTAAAAACATTGAAAACAATGCCTTCTAGCTCTGCCTGCTGTAATTTTTCATTAAAATGCTTATACAAGTCAGTATAGGTAAAAATAGTTATGTGCGGCCCTTTAGTGATCCCGAGGGCCGCACTTGTGGCCCTCCATATCAACTCAGTTGGCCACCACTGGCATGTAGCCTTGGATGTACTTGATTTTCTCAGCTGATATCTGCATACAATGATTCCATGGTGATAGTAGCCACATTCACTAAAATGGAAGAAGACTTAAGCCCCCCCCCATAGACAGGCAGACTCCTCCATACAACTTTCATGAGACCTACCAACAACTATGTAGTATAGTGACCTCCCTGATAAAATACATAGTGATTGGAAGGTGTAGAAAGGTCCTCCTATTACATGGTTTTGGTAGAAGAAAAGTTGGTTGTACAGAAGTTGCATGGAGGAGTCTGCCTGTCTATGGGGGGCTTTAAAACGCCTATGCATTGGTTGAATATTGCACTGGATTCCACCAAGTACACATCATACATTGCTGCCCATAAACAGTAGGTAGACCAACATTTTTTAAAACCACCAGCCAGAGTGCTTTCTGTCTTCTGCATTGTTTTTCTTTGCCCAGAGAAAAGTTTGATACCACTACAAATACTTGCCATAATACCAGTAGATGTTGGCCATACCCCTTTCTAGAAGGTAAATGTACCTAACAACATTTTTTTTTTAATTTTTTTTGTGTTGGACTATAGGCAAGACCCCGTTGTCTTTGTACGCCTCACCTGGTTGCTGCCATACTCTTTACACCATTTAAACCAATAACCTTATCTTGGTTTCATTAGACCACAGAACATGCTTCTAGTAATTCATGTTCTTAAGGTAGCCGTGCATGGGCTGATTCCTGCCTGATTTTTCAGCTGATTGACCATGCATGCTCCAGCGGATCGCTCCACCACAGATCGCATGCACCCACCTGGCCAGATCGAGCAGGATCCTCCTGCATGTCAGATCGCACGGTGGTCCAACATGTCGGTTAATACCTGTCCGATGCCATTACTTTGGATGGGGACTGGCATTCCTGGCCGATCCTGAGCGGCCAACTGCAGAGTGATCACGCTGCAGTCAGTCCTTTATCTATTGAGTGAGGATTGTTGCATGTATGAGTCTTTGTCTTCAGCAAACTGTTTTAGATCGTTCTCTTATAGCCTAGGCCATTTTTATGTAGAACAAAATTCTTTTTTTCAAATCCTTTAGAGTTCTGAATGTTTTTATTTATTTATTTTTATTGACATTACTACTTTTTCCTTGAGGACATTTGGAAATCCAAACTGCATGTAAATTGACTAAAATTTATAGAATGTCTAATGACTTTTCGATCATTGTTCTGTTTTTGATTGCTTTGGGTCAATAGGGAATCGATTCATGCTCATCTGATACTCGATCGACATAACAGATTTTTTGGGGGGGTCGATCAAACTGTGTATGGCTGCCTTATGCAAGCTGTACAGTATGCAAGCTGACTACTTTACATTATCAAAGTATCATATCTAATAGTTTTTTTTCCCCATGGAAAAAAATGATAAATTGACCACGATCAGGAGTGTGCTCAGTTTTGTGAGATACTGTAGATGACGTCCTATCCTTGTTAAAATAATAACTGGAAAGATTTTGTCCCTACAATGCAGAAGCTAAGGGCAGACACTCCTTGTTTTTGGCTGCAGTACTATCAAGCTATGCTTCTACATCATGAGCAGGTACCGTTCTTTATATGGCATATTTTTCTTAAACGTTTGCCAATACTTTCCTATGAGCAAACTGTAGTCTATAACACTGGTACGATGGGTCAGACATATTTAACTGACCAGCTTTAAGCATCTTATACCTTTCCTGACCCCACCAGGTTTTTTAACAAAAGAGATTACAAAGACCTGTTGGCTCAAGGCACTTTGGCTGGTAGCCTCTGTGTATATTTGTACATTCCCCAAAGAGTAGGTTTTTTATATTGTGTAATATTTTGAACAATATAAAATTGCCAGTCTTTTTTCAAAGCTTGTACGATAAAGTACTTTCTGGATCATGTTGTATCTCCTATGAAATGTTTACAAAACTTCATGAATTTTTTTGTGATAGTTCTTTTGAAAAACAGGTATTTATTACATGTCACCCAAAGTTTATAGAACGCTCAGGACTGGTTGTACTGTGTAGTTGCCAAGTACTGATCAACAATGACCAATCAAGCAAGCTTTTGAGGGTTCAAAAGTCCAACAATGGGGTTGGTTTATGGATACTTTTTAAATTGCTTAGATCTTCACCAAAATGCATTCAACTTTAGTACTTTACACAATAAGATGGTATTAATAATACATTAACATATGGGTAGTTTATTAAAATATTTGATGAAGTAGGGCTGCGCACCTACAGGCTCGATTGTGATATAAACTAGTGCTAGACTATCTCTGTAAATGTTTCCTGCTAAATGTAAAGGCCCCCATACACCTTGCCATTTTACCATACTATTTCTGTACATCAACTTTTCTTCTACCTAAACCATGTAATATGGAGGCTTTTCTAGACCATCCAATCACTATGTATTCTATCAGGGAGGCCACTATACTACACAGTTGTTGGTAGATCTAAAGAAAATTGTATGGAGTGATCTAAAGGTGTATGGGGGGCTTAACAGATGTACTATAAATGTGGACAGATCTGGCCCCACAAGAAGGACTGTAGTTGGGAAAACCCTGTGATATTAGAGAAGAAGCCTGTGGTCACTGGAGTGGGTAAGCATTACACCTTTTTATGTTTTGCAGAAGGTCACTTTAAACTACACTATAATTACATTTGTTTGATCATTTACTGTTCTACTCATTACTTACGTAATGTTTCTTGGGAAAGATTCAGCAGCCACCACTGTTACAATGAAAAGTCATCCATCATATTATTTGTAAGCAGGATGCTGATTGAGTATTATTTCAACTCAGCCAAAACAAATAATCAAGAATCTCCTTGTTGTCAAAACAGCATAAGCTCATTAGAGTGAAGAAAAAATAAGAACTAAACTCAAAGAATACACCCAATTTTTGAATTTGATCACAAATAGAAAGACCGACTGAAAGGGAAGGTATTCATGTCACTAGTGAAAACTCTACCCCAAAACCTACTGTGGACAGTCCAATTAGATCTGTAACCCAGTGCATACAGCTCACAATTTATTTGACGTAGTAGCAGTATGCCAACACTTAGACACGAACTGTAGATACAATAGAGGTATATTGTACAT
>CM070032.1:141122560-141139523 GCA_036250615.1 Ptychadena robeensis | reverse complement strand
AGGGAATGAGAATTCCCACTCTCTTCCCCTGACCCCTTCCATTTTTTCTATGGTATTTGGCATGTTGGCCAGTCAATAATAAGGGATACCTCAGATTCCCCTCTATAGAAATAGGGCCAGCTTTATCAATAAGATTTGAAATTTAGCACTCAGACCACACTACACCAAGTAGATCAGCTCATTAGTGCAAGGCTCCATTTCCATTATCCATGCCACCTGTAAGATCTACTGTACACTTTAGGAATACCCAACTCACTCCCCAATATGCATGCTACAGTTAGATCCTCACATCTCTGCTGGATACTCCAGCACACAAGACCTACGGAGACCATAATAGAAGAAAATAACGATTACAAGTGTTTTTTCATGATAACTTCTATTGAGTTGCCAAAAAAGTGTTCAAAAGCAAAAACAATAAAATATATATTATGTTAACATATGACATTTAATAAAATAACAATTATCTATGGCAGGGGTTATCAACCTTTACTTTTAAAAGAGCCATTTGTTCTCCCCATTACTAAACTACCGCATTACTGCACATCACAGTGCATAGACCCATAATGCTTTTTAAATAGGCAGTGTGTTTGCAAACTGTGTGCGGGATGCAGTGTGTACTGTGTAATGCATGCTTTAGTGGCAACTTGGGCATTGTTGGTAAGAAACAAAGCATGTATAGGATGAAAGGTGGCCCTCCTCCAGGGCCAGGATAAGGTCCACCAACAACAGAAGCTGAGCTGCCCAAGTGTGCCCCCCCCCCCCGAATTGATGGAAATAGATAAAATAAAGGGCAAAATAACCACATAGTTTTAATGTAAACAAACATAATCCCGTCAACAACGCAGAATAAAAACTCTGAAAGGGTCAACTTTAAAGAGCACATGGGGGTGATTTTCCAGATGTGCTCTTTGAAGATAGCCCAATCTGCATATGAATGTCCCGTGCAGGGGGGGGACATTCATATGCAAATTGGGCTGGGAGAGGGGTGACATTGGTCAGCTTAGAGCATCCCCCGGCAGCAGCACAGAACAGTGAGTATGTTAGAGCCGTTAGAAGCGCTAGGGTTTTAAAGTTTAACCCCCTGACCAGCTCCCAGACCTGCCCTCCTCCATTCCAGTCCTACATCTAGCCATTTTTTATGACATTCTGCTGGCTAGACAGACCTTAATGGGCCTTATCGTGCACAGTGACCCAAGGGTATGCATAGATTGCCCCTTTTATGGCCCTTTTCACTGTATGCGGTAATATGTCACTGGGCTTCATCCTGGTTTCCTGGGAAAGCTAAGGATTCCATAACTTGCTGGAAGATATTTAAGCACTTTACAGAAGTGTGTTGTCACAGGAAGTGAGATCCAAATTTTCCAGAATCCTGCCAGAAGACTTAGTGATGTCACCCTCCCCTGGGCAAGAGAAACAGAAGCCATTTTTCTTTCAATAGTTTATACTTTATAGTTCTCACTGAGTATTCTTTTCCTGGGGGTGAAGGTTCCAAGAAAACCTTTCATGCTTTTATTTACACATCATATTCTTGCACCTCTGTGCGTTGGTAATATTTACAAAAAAAGGGCAGGGTGTGAACTTTTGGCTAGAGTGATAACAACTCTTTATTTCTTAAGACAATGAATTGCCTTTCTGTGTGTCCTAGTACCATATGTGTGTCTGGTGGAACTGTGTTTATCAAACTGCAATCAGTGTGTAGTTTGGAATCTCAAACAGATTAACTAGGTCTCGTGCTATCCAAATCTTGTTGGCACACCCTGTGAGCAGAAGAACATGAATTAATAGTCAGATAAACTGCCTGATGTCATCACTGTAATCATAATCACATGAAAACAACATAGAGGAACATTAGAGGCATTAGAATAAATACTTTTTTATAGATACACAAAGAAATTTAATTCAAGGTGCAAAGCCTCTTGATCAGTCAGATTAACAGGTGCTGTGTACTGTAAATAAATCAGTGTGAAAGTTATGGTGGATGCACACAATGTACAGTTTTGCCTTCATGTGTCTTTGGTACTTGATGTCTCCTTCAATAATCCACGGGTGATTTTGCGGATGATCACTTGGTGTCGCTGACTCAGCGGTTGGTCTTCTGCAAAACGGAGGTGCCCACCTGGAGCGATCGGACAGAATAGTGCCGCAAGTCGGTGGCACGGCGATCTGCCTTGAGTCCCCATCCAAAGTATCTTACAGGAACCGATGTGTGAGTGACACACATTACAATTCCCTTATGTTCGGCAGCCACCACACTGGTTGTTTGCTGGCCGAACGCATGGGAATCTATATGTGTATCACTAGCTTAAGTCACCAGCAGATTCTGCCCTTTTGTGGTTTCTACCTTTGAGAAAACTTTAGAAGTTGCACTACTGTCTCAGACAGGCCATTTGCATCTCAGACAGCACACATCTTGTGAATCAACAAAGACAATGTTAATACCCATGGCTCTTGCAACTTTCTGGCATGACCCTGACAACAAGAAGAGTTGGGAGACTTCACAATGACATTGCAATGCAATGCCCTCTTCACTCCTTAAATCCCTGCTTTGTGCTAGAAATTCCAGTCCTGAGGTTGGACAGTTGTTGTAGCTGATCAGCACATAGAAGTCTTCTTTCAATTGGATCTTGCGTCCAATAAGGGGTCTGGAATCTCTAGATGCATGGTCCGACTGATGTCGACCTGACACAGAGAGTCTCCAAAAATGATGCAGGTTCAATGACAAATAATGTATGAAATACAAATATTATTTTCATGCCAGGTCTACACGTTGGAATGAATGTTCTGGTTTACCGTCATTGCTTTAGACAGCACTGCCACTTGAGGAATGGGGTCTCTGAACATTACCCAGTTAGGTTGACAAGTGTAAAACCATCGGGTGTAGGGTAATCTGTATGTGGGCTAAGAACATATGGTAATGTTTACCATTATCTATTGCAATTCAACACTCCCCTCCCCTGATCCCATTAAAAAACTGTTTTCCCGACTTAAACTTTGATTTTCAGAAACAAAACAGGTGTTTTTGCTTTCTTTTCCACCCATGTTTCTACAGGTTCCTCTGACCTCCCGTGCAATTTTTGTAATAATGTTCAGAGGATTTTCAATATGAATGTTTGGCAATTTACAGGTTTACCTCCATTCCTGCCGCTCCTTCCATCTTGAGTAGTTTGCCCAACCAGGAAGATTACACTAACATAACCTTTATTGTCACTGCAGCCTCTGAATACAAAGGTTTTCTCAGATCCATGCCATGTTTTCATGTCCATGGAGTGATGCTTGCCATAAGAAACCTCCTGAACTTGTGGGACCCTGGTCTTTAAGACATGGAGCAACCGAGTGCTGGGACAGCTCAACTAGGCAGAGGCTTGTCGCTTGGATTGCATTTGCATTTGGCCATGGCCTCAAAATAAAATATATAAAGGTTCCATTTGCATTCTATAACTGAATACAGTTGAGAACAGCTATCAGAAATCAGATATAAAATAGAACGGTTAGCTGAGATTGCTGAACTGATATCTCTTCACGTTTACAAATTATGAGAATATATCTGCTCTCTGGCATATTTTAAAAATTTTGACATAGTTACATTTACAATTTTTTTCTACTTGGCCCCACAGCTCTTCCATGTAAACTAAAATAAAAAAGAGAAGCATGAAGCCATCAGACACAACCTTAATATAACCACAGCAAATTAGCCTCAGATTCCAAACTACACAATGCAAACCACACTACATCAGCAACACTTCAAATATCCTAAGTTTAAAACAGCTATGAATGATTGTGGTTTTGAACATATGTCTAAGCATGTACTACTATAATGTTAAAATAAGACCTATGGGATTTGTTAGGGCCCATTCATATTTCTGCAGACCAATGCAATTGGTAATGTGTATTTTGTCATCTGTTTATGGGCATTGCTTCAAAGATTAATGAATTATATTTTGCTATTTTCCCCTTGAATTGCTTAAAAAAGGATGTTCAGATGAAGAGATCTGGCCACTGCGTCCTACAGTCCAGTCCATGTTGGCAGGTAAATAACGCTGTCCTGCCTACCTAAAATTAGGAGGTAGACAGAAATGAGACTTCTGATTCTGTTGTTGTTGATCTTTTGAGGCAAAATAAATGTAATAAGCAAAATGTTTTTAACAGACAGATTTATATTAAATCAGTTGAGCATTGCTGCGACAGGGTGAAAACAATAGTACACATTTGGGACACAGCTGTTACCCATGAACAAGGATTTTTATGTCTGTTGATGTCTGTTGCTTGAGATGTTGATGTCTGCAAGCCAGGAGGCTTGCTTCCTTTCTGCTATGAACCCCTGCAAGGAGTCTCTCATGGACTTTGTTTTGCCAATAAATATGGGTAGGAGCTCTGAAGAGATTATGTAGAGTGATGTCATAACAGCTCCCCATTATAGGCTGATCCTTCAAAATCTATATAATTCTGAAGAATGAAAATCATGCGGTGACTTCCGCAGTTTGTTCTTTTACTGTGGTTGATGGCAGGCTTGGCGGATTGGGTGAAGGGCTTTGTATCAAGAACCACGTGGTTAACTTACCAGGGAGTCTGGCAGGGTTGGTGCATGTTGGAACAGGCGGTACCTATCCCTGCCTTGGACGAGGCAAGGGCCGTCTTGCTTTTGGACCTTTTCCATACAAGGGCATCATCAGCAGTGGTGTCCAAGTCAGTGTCGTGGTGACATTGGCCTTTCTCTTCAAGTATAGATCTTGGAAGGATTTTACTAAGCATTTGCTGATTAGGCAGGAGGTTTGGAAGGTCAGAAAGCAGAATGTGGTAGTGGACAGGGTTCTCCCATTCTTCCTTGCTGGGGAAGATTTTTGCTTCAGACTGTGAGGTGTTGCTTTTTAGGTTGGCTTTTTCTTTTGACTTTTTTTGGTGCTTTTTAGATTAGTGAATTGGTTTCTGCTCACAAGAATAGGCGTGGCGGGCTTTTGTTGGAGAATGGGATAAGACAGGGCTTTATCCTTGGCTGTTTATTTTTCCAAAACCAATTCATCAGGTAGGAGGCTTACCGTTCGTTTGTTTGGCTAGCAGGGTTCCTGTTTGAGTCCTCTGCATTGCTTTCATGAGTTCATAGGGGTGTGCGGCTGGTCCATTGCTGGTACACCACAACGCCTCCTTTTGTCAAAGTACAAGTTTGTTGCTGTTTTTTTAATTGTTTAGGGCATTAAGCGAAGAGAGGGGAAGCATGGGGGGGGGGGGGGGGGGGGGGGGGGGGGGGGGGGGGGGGGGGGGGTAGCTTTACATGCGGTTCTGTTGGTCCGCTGTTGGTATCATGGCTGTTCTCATGTTTGGTCCAACAGTGGGGTCCACCGGATGTAGTGATGGTCCATTCAGGAAGGAACGATTTGGGCAGGAGACATACTGATTCGGGACATTAGGCTGTTCTTTTTTTGGATGCAGGACTGCTTCCCTGAGATCACAAAATATGTTTCATGTATGGATGGGGTGGCAATGCGGCATTACTGGAGCAGCCTCAGGGTTACTTTCGGAACGATGGGGTGCACCTGACGGATGTGGGTCTGGACTAGTGTTGAGCTCGAATATTCGAATGCCGAATATTTTTCGTGAATATCGGCAATTCGAGAATTCGCCAATATCTCGAATATCTCGGCGGATATTCGCAATTCCGAATATTCGCAATATGGCCATGTATTGCGAAAATAATATTCGCATTGCGAAAATAAACATAGCATGTGACCATTCATTTTAAAGATTTTCGCGATGCGAATATGATTTTCGCGTTTGCGATTATGATTTTCGCAATCCATTGTATTACCGCATTTCCGAATATAGAATCGAATATTAGTAGAATTATTCGTGAAATATCACGAATTCGAATATTCCCTATGCTGCTCATCACTAGTCTGGACGTTTTTAACTTCGGACAAAGCTTCGGTAGCTTTGGAGGCAGCCTTTTTAGTGTGGGGGAGAAGGCATTCAGGGTTGTTCAACCTCTAAATGTGGTGGCGGGTCCTTGACAGTGTTCAGGAACATCTGGTTGGAGGAACATTTCCGGGGTGACGTTCTGGTGGGAAGGCTCCAAGTTGGCAAACATTAAGCTCTTACAAGGGTCAATAACCCACATGGTTTTCTGGAACACTTTAAATGTTTTATGTTGGAAGGAGTCAATGTCACAGAAGTCAATGTCACAGAAGTACCCATCCAGCTGGTTTTGGACCTGTTGTTGCTATCCATTGCACTAGTAGTTAATAAAGCTGTGGACAGAATTTATCCACTTTAAATCTGATATTTAGTGTCATGTGTCTTCATTTGGGGTAATTATCTTGGGACAGGTTAGAAAAGGGATGCTGAATTAAGCCCCCATACACCTCCATACAATTTCCCATCAGCAGACCAATAGATCTACCAACAATATGTAGTATAGTGGCCTCCCTGATAGAAAACATATTGATTGGAACAGTTGGAAAGGTCCACATGGTTTTGGCAGAAAAAAAGTGTATGGTAAGATTGTATGGTGTATGGGGGCCTTTAGAGTTTAGATGTAGGTAGGGTAGTAATGCCTATGTTTTCTCCATAGCTCATCCCTGCCCAAGTCATTGACACATCTATAATTCACATAGAATGAGTACTTTAACTATAAAGTTAATGTTTGGGTTTTTTTGTGAAAAAGTACCTGTAGGTATGAAAAGTTCTACTAGGAAAAGTTCTTCTGTAAAAGAACTCATAGAGAAGCACATTATACATTTGATCAGCTGAATGATTAGTTCTCCTTGATGAAATATGTGTGTTTGGCATAGATGTACTGTAGATCTAACCTAGAATAGAAAACAAATACTCCTACCATATAACTATTCTCATTCCAGGAATAATTTGAGTTGATGCTTTAGAAACATCCTTCAGCCTTGTACAGACACTAGATAAGTGCCAACAGAAATGACCAAAAAAAGACTTATCTAGAAACTGTAGATGTTCAGTGTTATGCATATGATAGAATTGCCTTTTTTTCTGTTTTTTTTTTCTTTCAACAAAATTAGGGAATACAACTTTATATTTAAAAATTCAGTTTGAAATCTAAACCAACATTGGGACAAAGCAGCTGTGCCAAATCATCCAATGCTGTATTTGTAAACAAATACATTAGTTAAATGTTTTTGTTCATTCAAAGTTTCCACAGATGGAATATCATGTTGAACAAAACAATCTTTTTCAAAAAGGTTAAAAGGGCAAGAAATACCTCTACGGATGTGGTTTAAATGTCATTCAGATACAAAGGCATCCCACATATTGGTCAAGCATGTAAAGCTGGTATTCGGGAGATAAGATGTGTTGTAGCTAGTTTTGGTATTCATAGGACATGTGTTGGTCATAGGGATGTAATTAATGTCACAGAGGAAGGTTTTAGCTGTAAACTGACATCAGAAGGATGTGGTGTGTGATTCCTGTTTTAACAGCTACATAAGTAATAGGAGACTGTAAGGAAGGTTTATGGGTCATCTCATCTTTAAAGATCCTGGACCTCCACATGCTGTGTCCACAGGGGTAACTATCTTGATTGAAATCAGTGTTCTTCTTCAAACCGCACACATCTCAGTATAAAGAATGAAAAACAAATGTTTTGATCTTTGGATAAATCCAGTTAAGTCAATGTTACTAGTGATGACCTCTGCATTTCTTGTTCTTTTTGAAAAAAAAAATCAATAGTCCTACACACACCACTTAGGATGCTAAACACTATTTATGACAACAACCTTTATTTATCGAATTTGGTCAATGTACCTGCAAGTATATTTATGTGAAAACAAGTGAGCCATTCTCACAGAAAATATTTGGATAGAGGATAAGCGGAGTTGTTTTTGCTGTTACATACACTGTGTGCTCTGAGAACATCTAAGGACAAAAATGCAAATGCCATATATTGGACTTTAATTGTTTTTTTATATTGTTCTGAGGCCATGGAAACATGTACAGAAAACACTTGTTGGCTATGCCAGAATAACAGTGACTTTGAAGGGTTCCTATGAACTAAATTGGAATCACCAACCATCTATGTATTGCGTAGACTAAAGTCCTCAGGGGTGGCGGTGAGAGCAGACAGCATGGCACTGTCAGAATTTACTGAGCAACATGAGTGTCACTTACCTTCATGCATGGACACTTTAGCATTAAGACAGTTTATTTAAAAAGTTGTTACCATATTCACATTAGACTCAAAAGTGGACCTCCACTAAGGCTGGGACAGCAAATGTTGTATGTTACTATGTGTTGCAACACACTACACTGCAGGTAAGTAATGAATTGCACTACATCTTACATAATATACATATACATAATATACATAAACACTTAACCATATTGTGCTGGTGTTACCATCATCAATCATCATCAGTAGAACCCTCCTGGTCTGCATATTTATTCCGGTTTAAACACAATAAAAAGTAGATGATTAACATGACAAATACATTTTTTGGAAGAAGCTTAGCAAAGGCAGTTTATGTTAAATAGAATGATTGTTTCTGAACATGTTCTATTACAGTTCCAATTCTTCTTTTATGTTGATCTTTTACAGCACATCAAATCAAGAGCAAAGTGAAATATTAAAATCTCCCCAGGGGATGCTATCTCTGTAATCTCACTGATTAGGATAAATAGAATGTAGTGGTCTAAGCAGTGGTCCTGCTGACAAAAGCAATGATGGGAACCATTACTCAGAAAGGTTTTTGTGCAGTTTCCAGAAAAGACTTCAGGGAAGACTTTATTGGCTTTGATTGGACTTTAGGAGCACATGCTAGGCATAAAACAGGGGAGGAATTAGGGAAACAGAGGGGGTGGATTTGTTAGCAGCAGTGATGTTTATCTTACCAGAGGATTTTCCCAAGGTGGGGTTCAGAACCCTGACCATTTGTTAAATTAGATGTTGGGAATGCAAAAGGATACTTGTTGAATGCTAAATTTGCTGCCTGACCTTTCCAAAAATATAGATGTCCTCAGTGTTTAAACAGAACTTATTTTTTTTTAAATCAGTGCTTTCACTAATTCACTACAAGGTCATCATTTAAGTTCTAGATAACTTCCGCACAGATGTCATGACTCATATCAGTCTTGTTTGTTGGCCGAGTCTGGCGACCACCTGCAATCAACAAAGACCTCTAAGATTATTCTTAAAGTCATGAAAATGTAATAACAAGTCTTCTCTGTGCCACACAGGAGCAGCCACTGGTAATAAACACCAGTTTATTAGATGTTCTGCTTGGGTAGATGACCTGTCACTGCTTCCTTTTTCATAGTGGTCATAGTTGTTACATAATGGTTACTTTGTATCTTTCTTGTACAATTAATTTATCAGCATATTAAAGTGTATTTTTTCCTTTTCGTTCAGTCATTTTTATCAATAGTGTTGTACCGTGTTAGCCATCGATAAATATAGAGAGTTTGAAGTTCAAGTGAACCATTTATTGGCTAACTGGAGTTATTAGAGAAGCAAGCATTCAGGATGTCGCAAATCCCTTCTTCAGGCTAATACAATTCTGGTTTTAGAAAGAGCAAACTTTGGAATTATATAAAAAAAACAAACCAAAAAGTAAATAAAAGAAATAAAGGGACAAAAATACAGTAGCACATCGAAATGTTATACTTCTTTATACTTGTTTTTTTTTGATTACCCGTTCTTTACCACCTGCCTCTGGAGCCACAATCGACAGAACATCTTTAAATGCATGGCGTTCCTAAGGCTTTTTCAACTGATTACATCGTGTCCCCTTGATGAACTCTTGGTCTACCTAATAAACATTATGGACATTTTATTTTGATGTGCATGCAGTCACTCTATGACCATTGATAGACCTACGTCAAATCACTAACCTTCTACTATTATCTCTATCTATATGTGTATTTTTTCATTTGTTTGCTTGTTCACCATAATCTCTACTGTGATAATCGTTATCGAATGAGGTGGCCTCAAAGTCCCTATACCCCGCATTGTGTGGGGAACAAATATTGTCTTTGGGGGGAGGTTTGATCCCCCTCCAAGACTCCTTTCAGATATATATAGGTTGGGATGTTGTCCACCGCTTACTTAGACCTAGTGATATTCTATATATAAATATAGAGAGTTTGAAGTTCAAGTGAACCATTTATTGGCTAACTGGAGTTATTAGAGAAGCAAGCATTCAGGATGTCGCAGATCCCTTCTTCAGGCTAATACAATTCTGGTTTTAGAAAGAGCAAACTTTGGAATTATATAAAAAAAAAAAAAAAAAAGTAAATAAAAGAAATAAAGGGACAAAAATACAGTAGCACATCGAAATGTTATACTTCTTACACGCCGTTATTAAACAATGCCCCAAGGAATAAACCACCACCCTCTTTTAATTTAAAAATAAACTGTGCAAAAATTACCTTCCTGCACTTAACCAAACCATGAAGAAATGTCTCAAAAATAATAATAATAAAACAAGAAAAAATGGTAAAAGGAGAAGAGAAGCAACAGAAAAAAAGAGGAGTTGGCCCATTGCTACCACAACCAAACAACCAAGTTGGATATAAAACATTCGAGGCCATTAGACCCTATTAAACCTGTCTACTTTATCAGTGTGAGTACTTTCATTGATCACATTTGAATGTGAATGATAGTCAAAAAATCTATCTGAACCTTAGCAAATGTCCACCAGAGGTCGATTATGCCCCCCCTTCTGGCTACAACCCCGGAAAAAAGGAGCCATGATGAACATTTTTACCAATCTAGGAGGGAGTAAGTACCAACAAAAGTTAACTTTGTAGTTTGCTTCCACAAGAGTTAAGAAAATCTATATATTATTTCTAAGCCAGCGAGTTCTAATCTGAGACAGGAATCTCCTCCTCCAGGTCCATCTCCCAGGCTGAAGATAGGGCAAGTCCCACAGAAACTCAAGGATACTTTGCTGTGCTGCTGAAGTCAGCTTAAGTCAAAGTTTTAACTACAACACTTAAATTGTATTGATATCAAGCTAGTTTTTATTCTTTTTTTCAAATCTTTACAAAGAGAAGTACGGATTGTGCATTCAAATCTTTACTAATTGTTACTATGTTTTTTTTTTGTTATATAAATCAAAATATTCCCAGAATAATAATAAACTTTCCTGTTATCAAGGGAAGAAATCGTTCAATAAGATAGGATACCCTGATTGTTCATATTATGCACCTCCTTCAATTTCAATCTTTATATTATAAAAGGTATGAGAAACCCAGAGTCTCAGTCATGGGTTGATTGGTAAGGTGGAACTTGCTTCCTGGTATCCCTTTTATGTTACAAGCAATGACGATAGACATAAGTTAGGGCATCATGAACAATGCATCCAGTTCTTTATCCTCTTTTTGAAACATAATCTTGGTCAGAATATGTTTCTGGGTTTATGAGTCAGCCCAGTTGTAACACTCAAAGGTTGTCCAAAGTCCCTTGCATAAATGGCTTATCCATGCTTGAACCCAGGAATTTCATCCATAACTATCTATATACCATTAGGTAGTGTTAATGTCAGATAGTGAAGCCAGGAACTACATGGAGAACCAGGGTTGCTAACTTTAATGAACAGGTGGAATAACAGTAGTGCAAAGGTGAAAGTGCAAAATAAGTCTGCTTACAGTTCACACGGCACTACAACGTAGATAAGGTAAGGCTTCTGGGATAAACAGTCCTGGACAGTTGCCTCCAGCCTTTTGATGGATGGTTATCAGCAGCAACTTGAGCGGTCCCAGTAAACTAAGCGGGACCCCGGTAGGTGGTAGTCTCTCAACAGGAGAGTGCAGTTTGTTCTGCTCAGGAGCCACCTACAAGCTTTTGCACTGAGTGTCCCAGCCTAAGGGTAAAAGGGAAGGCAGCCCCTTACCTCCTTTATCCTCAGGCAGAAACTCTGGAACCCTCTAGTATTGGGAGGGCTAACTGCTGCCTCTAGCTGTCTCACATCTTACTCTACTAAAGGTACTTCCTCAACCTCAGCCAGCTGGGTGTCCCCACTACAGTAGCTCTGTTTATCTTCTAGTCGGCGTTATACTTAAGTATATACAGTAGGTTTCCTAACCATGGACTTTCAAGAAGAGGCAAACTCTCTACACTCACAAATCCATGCTTGTCTCTTCAGAAGTGTACCACATATGTACTGCACAGATTTGCCATTGAGTATTTAGCAGGAAGTATTTATTATTATGCTTATTTGCAATAGAGGTGGACATATTTTAGGCAGCCTATAAAACAAAAAGAAGAATGTCCATGGAGCCATAAAACTGCTTGTGTGACATCATCAGCGCTGTTTCCTGTGGATGTTGAATGCAGAGATTAATTAATAGTGTTGAGCTCGAATATTCGAATGGCGAATATTTTTCGCGAATATCGGCAATTCGAGAATTCGCCAATATCTCGAATATGTCGGCGGATATTCGCAATTCCGAATATTCGCAATACGGCCATGTATTGCGAAAATAATATTCGCATTGCGAAAATAAACATAGCATGTGACCATTCATTTTAAAGATTTTTGCGATGCGAATATTATTTTCGCAATGCGAATATGATTTTCGCAATACATGGTCATACACGAATATTCGAATTTCCGAATATAGAATCGAATATTAGTAGAATTATTCGCGAAATATCACGAATTCGAATATTGCCTATGCCGCTCATCACTATTAATTAAGGCCAAATATGGGCCTAGGTAAGTGAGCAACTGCACTCCCCATCCCTTTGACTGACATTTAGGAGAATTTCGATCCCACTTCATTAGATCAACACTGCTTGCATTATTCTATGTAAAGGACACATTCAAAGCTTGGACCAACTGTACTCTCCTCCTGGTTTGCTGTAATAGCATCAATCTTGTACTTGCATCCCTAGACATCCCCTGAGCCCCTTGCTTCATTTCTATGGATGATTTAGCTCAGATTGGAAGCTGCATGCTCAACAGCACATGGTGAACCAAGCATCCATTATGCCAGCACAGGCAAGGGACTGGTCAGCGGATTAGGATGATTCCTGCATTCGTATAATAATACAATCGATATAAAAGCATGTTAAACACATAACACATATTGATAGGTTTTACAGTTCACTAAAACCGTATTTTGGTTTGTTGCGCTCCCATTTATAATGATCAATTTCATATGAAGATTGCACAAAAAAAACCGAAACAACAATAAACACTAGAAAGACTACAATTTCACTTTAATAAAAGTCTAAAAGCTGATTCTGCCAAATGTTTTATAAGATTGTCTTTTTCCCTGAATAACTATAATAAAATTAATGGAAAATAACGTTTCCCAACCAAGAAATCTTCCCTTCATATGTATTGTCGCTGTATTGAGTATCATGCTGGCTGAGTGACAGATAACCCCCGAACTTTTCGAAGTTTCTTCTTTATGTAATGCATTGGCCATAATAGGATGTAATCAGCCTTCCTATGCATTTTAAACCCAACGCATGTTATCTATCAATTATGCTTTCTGGAACCTCAATTTTGTAAATAAACCAGTGAATCTTTTGGTGAAATAATAAGGTAATTAAGATTAATGATCCTCACCAAATTACACTGACTTGCCAGACTAAAAAGATGAAATTCCAAGCAGCTTTGAATTTATGAGGGCTTACTGAATGTCCTGAAGATAGTTTAAATAAAAACAGGTGGGTGAGATTTTTCCTGACACTTTAATGGGGATTTAAGGTCAAACCAAAACCCCATCTTATTCTTGAGGCTCTAACTGATGTAATCATTAACCCTGTCATTAACAGATGATATTACAATATTATAAATAGATTAAACTATAATCATTCTAGGAGTTAAAACATAATTTTCTATGACTGTGGTTCAGGTTATCTGTATACTTGTTTCATATAAAGATTTTACTAGCTCTTTCCTTTTTATTTGCTTGTTATGTTGACACATGCATCTGCTTAGTCCTTAGTATCTCTTTGAACACATAAATGATACACATATGAATAATGAAAAGCTTTTATCAAATGCACAAGTGAAGGCCTGTAAACAATATTTATATTAAATAATAAACACAGACATTGTTAAATCTGGACTCTTAGCATAATAATGTACATTTCAAAATATTCCTTAATGTGGATCTATGCCCCCCTTTGTACTCCTTCGCAGCCATTATACGCCCATTATAGATGCAATCTGTTAAAAAACTGTAATTCCGGTAATTCGGGAACAGTAAGCTGTCTTTTGCTACTTGGGATTCAGCTAATATTAGCAGTACAAAAATGAATGCCACCATCTCTTTACCCTGCTCAGTAAGGTACAGAGCCAAACAATCATAAGTTGATTGCTTTTCCTGTTTGCACTTTGTCCATGTTCATTTAGGTTAGATTCGTGAAGATTGTTATTTAATAATTATATTGAACATTTAATCTGGTTAAATCTTTGCACATTGTTGGCCACCCAACCTGTCACCTGTGTTTTAAAAAAAAAATTCCAGCCCTCCTAAATGTTGACGTTATATCTTTTCCACTAAAACATGTGGACTAAATGTTTTTTTTATGTGAATGAAATTTATAGTATGCATCCACTTTAAGACATTGGCACAAGGTTTGACATTTAAGCAGTGTCCTTTCATCATTTCACTGTATAAAGCTTTGAAACTTGGATTCAGGGCACCAGCCCAATGTTTCTTTTCCTGGGACAATCCACTATGGGAAAGAAAATTGAATTTTAGAATGACCTGGTAAACCAGCAGGAGTCCACTCATTAAGGAGCTGGATGCTCTCATAGTTGTAAACTGCTGCCAGAAATATTACATATGAAGAACTAAACAATCAAAACATTATTGTAGTTCCTTCAAACCCTAAGCTAGTTCACACACATTTATTCTGTGTCGAATTGTAGAAAACATAAAATATTTATCAACTGTGTATAATTTGAGAGCTTTATAAACTAAAAGCTGGAAGATATTTTTACCCCTTGTATTTCTATCTCTGTCTTCCTTTGCCCCAAACTTTCCATTTGAAGAGTGTGTAACTGATAACCATTAAACATAATCATTTCATCAGGACAATTTTGTCTTAGTTTCTATGCTGTAGTATCTAAAAATGGTGGCATCAGCTTTTCGTGTTAGTTGACAGCTGTTTTTTCCAACGCTCCAACAAGTCTTACATATTGAACTTTTTTTTAGTCCTGCAGGCAGGTATACATTCATCCTTTCAAGCCCTATAATAGGTCAATCTAAAGCAGATCTCCTGCCAGAAAATCAGCCTGGCACCGTTTCTGTGCCAGCACTTTCTTTGGGCGGAGACGCTGATCCCCATCCAAAGTAATTAAATTGTTATAAGAATTACGGACATGTCCATAATGTTTTAAGCTGGGCATAGATGGGCCGATTCCTGCCTGATTCGACAGCCGATCATATGCTGTGCGCGTTCCCACAACCGATCGGCGGTCAGGGCGGGTCGGCAGGAAATCTGCGCCAACTGGTCATATTGACCAAGAGTCTGCCGCGATCCGACATGACGGTAAATTCAGATCCAATCCCATTAGTTCGGATGGGGACGGCTGTGCTCAGCTTTAGATCGATCACAACTTTAAGCTTTAGATTTCCACCTGATTTTTCAGTCGTTTTGACCGAAAAATCGGGTGAAAATCTAATCGTGTATGGGAAGCTTTAGCCTGTGTGGCATAGTTTAAAGGACAATATGATTGACATATTGAACAAAACATTATATCTGTAAATATGCAAACACATTTGAAAGCACCACAAATTTTGGAACCCATCACATTAGCTTACCCATTTCCTCTTTGCCAAACATGCAGCACACATGCAATACTTTAAATTGTTCCTTTTTTCAGTTGAAACATTATGTTGGATCATCTCTGTTCTTTACAAAAAGGTATCTCTGACTGCCAGAGGTTTATGTAACCTCATATCTAACATGCTTAGTAATTTCTTTGTTCTTTTGTATCCTATGAAATACGTAAGTAGCTTTAGTATGTAAATAAGAACGTAATTTAGAAGTTTTACTGCAGCTGTCAATGAGACTAGTCATATATGAAGCATTTGCTGGATTAATTAATGTGGTCTAATATCTAATTAGATACACAATTAAAAAGCTCCTGGTCTCTACAGAAGTCTGTCATATTTAACTCTATTCAACTTAATTTTTCCATAATGCATACACTTTACAGTAAAAGGAATTATCTGTGGGTAAATATTAAAGACGTCACGGTTCCAGGTGTTTTGCTGCCATCCAGCATTCCTGCTGTCTGACGTAGATAGATAATTAGATGATAAATTCTTTTTGTTAATTTTCACTTCCAACATACATCAACATTGCATCATTGAACGTTTGAATCGGAAAACTGTACATTAAGGGGAATTTCCTTTAAAGGTTGATATATAAAATAAAGAAATAATAATAAAATAAAATAAAAATATATATATACAGTGGTGTGCAAAACTATTTGCCCCCTCCATTTCTTATTATTTTGCATGTTTGTCACACTTAAATGTTTCAGCTCATCAAAAACCGTTAACTATTAGTCAAAGATAACATAATTGAACACAAAATGCAGTTTTAAATGAAGGTTTACGTTATTAAGGGAGAAAAAAAAAAACTCCAAATCTACATGGCCCTGTGTGAAAAAGTGATTGCCCCCCTTGTGAAAAAATAACTTAACTGTGGTTTATAACACCTGAGTTCAATTTCTGTAGTCACCCCCTGGCCTGATTACTGCCACACCTGTTTCAATCAAGAAATCACTTAAATAAGAGCTTCCTGTCACAGAGAATTAGACCAAAAGCACCTCAAAAGCTAGACATCATGCCAAGATCCAAAGAAATTCAGGAACAAATGAGAACAAAAGTAATTGAGATCTATCAGTCTGGTAAAGGTTATAAAGCCATTTCTAAAGCTATGGGACTCCAGTGAACCACAGTGAGAGCCATTATACACAAATGGCAAAAACATGGAACAGTGGTGAACCTTCCCAGGAGTGGCCGGTCGACCAAA
>CM070032.1:141095454-141113519 GCA_036250615.1 Ptychadena robeensis | reverse complement strand
TGATGGGGATGGCTAATCATAGGGGAAACAGGGTCTCAACTTCAGTTTAGTTCACATGAGTAAAAAAAGAAAAGAGAAATACAGGAGAATGTTACAACATATATACATCCTAGCACAACCTGGCAGATGATTTTACACACACCACAATGTTTGAAACAGTAAGTAAAAGTATGATAATTAGTTAGATCGGACCTTAATTGGTCGGGTCATAAGAAATAGCAGCCGATTGAATACAATTTAGATTCGATCAAGAAAAATTTTCTAACATGTCCGATCACAGTCCGACCGATTATTCCCAAAAGTTCGATCGAAGTTACTCAGTCGAACCATGTGGGCATTGACCAATTTTTGGAAGACCGATGCAAAAAATCTATTGTTTTTAATCGATCGGACGGAAAATCGGGGCGTGTATGGGGACTTTAGCCTGGCTGGAAGGACTTGGGACTGGACGGCTCTTTGTCTGGCCCTTCTGTCAAATTTAAAGCCCAGAAGTCAAAAAGTTTGCCCGCCCCTGGGCTAGGTTCTTGTTTTTGTGCATGGAAATGCCAATCGCTACCAGTGTGCTGGCTGTGCACTGACCATCAAGGGGGCATTGGCTACAAGAAGTTTTAAAAGAGAGACTGATTACAACAAACATTTAGGAAGCATTAATCTGAACTGACATTGAACTGAGGTCATCAACACTGGAGTCACCGATCTACTACAAAAATGAAACACTTAACATGGGGGGATCTTACCTGTAACAGCAAAAGGGAATTTACTGAATTTGCAATATTGGCATCCAACAACAACAATAAAGGAGAGCAGGTCACATTTTGTAAGCTTAGGTCAAGGCTCTGTGATAGCCAGTCAAATTCTTCCGCACCAAATCCACCAAACCATGTTTTTTGGACCCTTATGAACCCTTCACTGGAACTCAACTCCTGAAAACACCCCATAGCTTAACCCCTCCTTAACCAAACTGTACAGTTGGCAAAATGACATCAGGCAGGTCATGTTCTGCTGGCATTTTGCTGGCAGATTCTTCCATGAGACTACCAGACATCCACAGGCGCTGTGTCTACTGTCCATGACCGCCAGACACAGATGCATTTCCCAGCATTAAAGGAGACACTGACTACCTGCAACAATAAGAGGGAAACTGACCACCATAGAATGAAGGTAAGTCTCACCTTCAGCATCAAAGAATGTACTGACCACCAATTAAAGGCAGATTAAGAAGAAGATGGTTGGTTCTGACAGCTGCACTGTTTTTGCTCTGTTTAAAATGTCAAATGTTGTAGCTGTGATGTAAATTAAAAAGACCAAACCAAGAGGCCATACAAGCTTTGCTGAACATAACATAATCTTGGGCAAAGTATTTATTGCTTCAGTTGATGATTGCTGAGTAATCTCCAATTCTTCTTTAATGCATAAAAGAAATTACATTTCTTAAATGTAATGTGTAATCTTGTTTAACCCTCTGGGTGTTGAGCATGTTGTGATTTTCCGCGTTCACATGCCCATCGTCATTGGTTCTGGTTCTGAAAAAAACACCCTTCCTCCATTTTATCGATAAGATGAACCCAGAAAAGATGCTTGTCGCTTGCTAATCAGGGATAGGTGAGTATACCTAGCCAACTTACCCTGATCTACACTCAGGCCAAAATGAGGTTAAAACTTTAATTGCATGATTTGTGTGTACACAAATATACAGTAGTATATATTATTTTGTGAGTAGAAGGGCTCTGTGGTATATATGTAGTGTATTGTTTTTTTAAACCACCATTCTTTTAATCGACATCAAATGCTGGATGTCACCTTGTCATATCCATGGTACTAGCAATGGCAAGCACCACATTAGCGGAACATACTGTTTATAGTAATTTAAATCTTGTGCACTTTTTTTTATAGATAAGCAGCAATTTGGAACAATTTTGCTGGACTAGATCTACAAAAATTTTATAATATATTATATCTTTATGACACGTTATGTTAAAAAAAAACAAAAACATAAATTTTAACCTGAAACCATCTTACTTTACCAGGGCATTCAGCCATGCATTTAACCAATACCCCATAAAGCATATGCCACCTTTATGCTACATAAGACAGAGCTTAATGTGCGTCAGGATAGTCAGCCTGCCTTGTACATGCAATGGGGTCCTGGCTTTGGTTCTAAAAGTGACAGACAGTGCAGATGCAAAAATACTTCATTTATATCAAATTAAATTTTTCAAACTTTCTGCAAAGCAAGTATATGTATATGAGTACTTTAAAGTAGAACATACACTTACCTTTTATTTTAAAAAAGGACTTTTAAGCAAACCTGTAAAAAAAATTTCTTCAAAAATGTTTCAAGTTTTTTTTAAGGCACAACGCATTTCACCCTCTGTGTCTCTATTCATAATAGTTGTGTCAATACAAAATAAGTCAATGGACAAGGTAGGACCCTCTGTGTCTCTATTCATAATAGTTGTGTCAATACAAAATGAGTCAATGGACAAGGTATGATACTTTACACACGTTGATGCAGACAGTGCCATTTAAAATGCTTTGAAAGCACTGTGGTGTTCTGTTTAACGCTGATTCAGATTATGATTTTGGAAAATCTGCTCCCAGGTAAAGTTCTTTGAAGTTGTTGTCGCTATGCAAAGCATCCCATCTGGCAGTCAGATGTGTAACTACCAGATTTGGTATATGTATCCACATGTATTTGTACAAATGTATAGTGGAGACAAACTTTCTAACTCATGTTATAAATGTCAGTTTGTTTCTATAAAATTTTCCCTCATCAACTTATCAGTAAGTAGCAACTTTTCTTAAAAACACAAAATTGCTAAGACTGACATTAGTAACTACTACTATTAGTTACTTAAGCCGGCCATAGACATCTCGATTTCTCGGCATGTTGACCTGCTGGATGATCATCACGCATGGCCGGTCGTGCAGAGAATTGGAGCCTACCCTTTGTATGCCAGCAGTTGCTTTGCCTTGTGTGCCGGCAGTTGCTTTGGATGGGGACCAAAGTAATACATTCTATCTAAAATTTACGAACATGTCCGTATTTCTGTACATTGATTTTCGGGCCAATTTTGCACCCCATTCAAGTTAGGCGCGTTAGATTTGTGGACGCATTAGTGGCAGATTGCCAGCTTTATACTTAGCAATATATATGCTTAACATTACGTGGTAAAATAGTTTACTATTTACATATTGTCATATATACTCTACATGGACAAAAGCAGACCATTAAACCTAGAGGAAACGTTTATGACATCCCATTATGGATTATACATCCATAGATTTTTATACAGAGTTGGTGCCACCTTTCAGCCATAAAAACTTTGAAGGCTTTGCCTTTGAAGGCTTTGCAGAAGATAAGCAGATTCATCCAGGAGACCATATGTGAGTTTATCTATTAATATTGGATTGAAATCTCCACTCTAAAGGTGTTCAGTTGGGTTAAGATCAGGACCCTGTGTGGCCAGTAAGTTTGTAAGGGCCCACACTATATTTCATATAGTTATAGTTTCACACTATATGCGCTTTTTAGGGCATCCATTTTTAAAGGCATGCATTTCTGCATATATACAAAATGCATGGGTTTTTTACATTACATCTGCGTTTGCATTTTTGAACAAATCAATGAATGCAATGCATGCAGTGTGAATGGTAACATTGGTTGTCTATGTAAAAATGCGTGCTGGAAAAAAAAACGCATATAGTGTTAAGGGCACTAAAAATTACTGATCAACCCCCATACCTTCTGGAGTACCCCCATATTGCTATCCCTCCTTTACCACCTTATACCTGTCAGGCAGGTAACTTGGAATTTTAAACTCTTCCTCTTCCACACATCTTGTGTATGCTCAACTTTAGTTTTACCAAAACCATTTATTTTCAAAGCCTTTTTAAACTATCTAATCAATCTGTATCCCCTCATTGAGGCTCCTGTCTGTTGTTGGTAGATCTAAGCAAATTGTACAGGGAGATTGAAAAGTATGTGTGAGTTTAACACCAGTACCTCCTAGTTCATAGTTGACAATGCTACTCTTCAAGGGTGACTACATTTCTTCTGCACAGAGGCAGTGGCATAAATGAAGGCATACTAAGTAAGAATGTGTGTTACTGGCTGGATCATCAGGTGGAAATATATTTATACCAATCGTAAGAAATAAAAACAAATGCAGACACAGATGTCTACGGGCTGGATAGCATATTTTTTGGTACATATTTTTTACTATATCTTTCAGTGATCTTTGGTGATAAATAGGTTAAGAAATCATCAATCCAGTGTTTGATGGAAAGAAATGCATTTTTTCTAGGAATGGAAGAATATGTGTTGAAAATATGTTGAATTATATTTAGCATAATGAAGTATCATTTTAGCCTTCATTAATCTGTATTATTTCAAACAATTTCTAAAAATGACATAATAGTCATATAATACTGATTCATAGTACCTTGTAAATTGTTCTACTGGTTTAATCATCAGCTAGGCCATCAATAGAAATTAAATGCTTACATGCTAGTATTAAATATTTCCAAACAATTATACATTTGTTCTTGGGATTTCAGACTGCCCTCATGTGGAAGCAATACAAAGTACAGGACCCATGGAGAAAGAATTCTGAATATGTCTTTACATTTCTTCGTTTCCTATATCAAGATATGTATAACAGAACACCCAGCAGTAGCGTTCTATCCATCTGATGCAATTTCAAAGCAGACTCCATGAGCTGAAAAGAATTATGAAAAAGAATTAAGCCTTTGGGAATGGGATATCGTGTTTTGTTATGTTGAAGTCTCACAGAATAGTCTACATTATTTTTAAATATGATCGAGCAGGGGTCCTCTACTCCTCCTGTGTCATAACTTGTACCTGTGTGTTATCTTGTGTGAAATTTTAACTTTAATTTATTGTAGAACGTACAATAGTATGTGTAATATGTTGGTGCAGATAATAAATGATAATAATAATAATAATAATAATAATATATGTATAGTTTACTCTACTTTGTACACATTGCAGACTTAAAAAAAAACAAGCAAACAACAGTTGTTTCTAATGTCCCTATCCTAGTATAAACACATGACCTTCTGCTTTAGGGCATAGTGTCACAAAGGGATTTCCTGGGCACAAGAGTGTGAGATGAAAGGTAACAACTGTATGCCCTGCAGGTTAAGAAAGGCAAGTCCTATCAGGTGAATAAGAACAAGGCCTGACCCATCTGAAAGTTGGCAGAGGAATACAGAAATGACTGCCAGTGTGTTTACTCCAAGGTTTAACCTATAAGAAAGAACATTTATAGGACTCATGAGTAGGTGTTACATGGATTTACAGGGATGGGTTCTGAGAAAGTTTAAAGGGAGCAAAGGGAGGTAACATAAGGATATACTTCACAAATCCACAGATATATAATTTCAAGCTATGACACATCTTTATTCATATGGCACTTGAACAATCATCTCAGAGAATTAATATGACTAATTAATAGGAATATCTATCTATCTATCTATCTATCTATCTATCTATCTATCTATCTATCTATCTATCTATCTATCTATCTATCTATCTATCTATCTATCTATCTATCTATCTATCTATCTATCTATCTATCTATCTATCTATCTATCTTCCAATATATCAATACATTTATTTCTATTTCTGTTACATGACAATTGTATTGTAAAAGTCTACAGGTAAATAAGGACCTTCCAATGCAATTACATTACATTCATGAAATATTTTATAAACATTTAGGAGTAAAAAATATAATGCAGTCCTTCAAAATGATATGATATTGTGCACCATCAGGGATTAGCTGAAAAGGGCCAGGGCTGCATTCTACCAACAGTTTGTGTTCTGTTTCTTCAGTAATTACATGAGTGCAATGTTGTTATCTGTGCTTCATTGCACAAATCATGAAAAGCAGATGCCTTTTGTTTTCAATTTTGTTCTAAATTCATATTACTTTCTACACTGTATAGTTCAGACTAACCTGCAGACTAGGATCAACCTTCTTAATATTAACAAATCAGTGTTTGCATGATATTTGCATTGGCCTGCTCAAAAATCACAAGCCTTGACATGGTGTCCTTCTATCTTCAAAAAGAGGAAATTTCTATCAATACAAAATTACAGTATACAATATTTGATTTTGCTTCTATTTAGGATTGCTAAGAAACCTCCCACACTATATTTTTTTTGCACATTACACATCTGAAAACGCAGTACTGTAAATGCTTTATAAAAAAAAGTTTACAAAAACGCAACGCGTATAGTGTGAATGGGCCCTACAAAGTTTTAATTTATTAATACAAGCATATAATTCTAGCAATTCTTAGTTTTCATATAAATCAATGAGGCGAGCAGAAAAAAGTGCCATTCTAGGTGGGCCAAAACAACAATTAATAAAACATTTAATTAGCAGTGGTATTCATAAACTGGCCATAAATCAGCCCATAAATCGATTAGCCAAAGAACGGACATGTTTTTGGGCCGATTTAATTACTCTGGATGGGGACACAAAGGGTGCGTGGTCGATTCTCAGAATGACCTCCGCGAAATCGCCCGCACATCGCAGTGTCAATGGCCAGCTTTAGGAATAAATACAAAAGCCATACATTTACTAAATTTTTTAAATTAATTAAATGTTTTTTTAGAACAATGCTTTCTAGTGATCTTAGTGATCAGGACTTACCGTTTATAAGTACTGTTACCCTTTGAAATAAATAGTGATGGCGTGCCCATGCAGTGAGATCTCTCAGTAATGTTTGTTGAAACTTTATTGTAATATATTTAAAGGTAGACTATGATAACTGCATAAATGATAACTGAAGTATAAATGACATGGAAACACATTTTTAAGCTAGAGAAAATGATAAAAAAGAATGTACGTACTATACCTACTACATTGCTTAAATAAAATGCACAGGTTAAAATGATTCTTTCCCTGTCATTAGCTTGAATTCCTCTTATGTAGAATTGATCAGGTTTAATTCCCTGCATATTGGATTTCTTAATGTAGCATTTGAGGCGATAGGCTAATTTGCTTCAAGCATCAATAAGCAATACCTTTAAGCATATATTCCTCCAATAGTCTATAATGTTGTTGATGCTTGAAGACCACATTAGATGTAATTAGGCAATTCTGCAATCCATTAAGCATGTCAATGTCACGATTGTGCTTTGATCTTGAACCAAATGTCTGAAAGAACTAACGTAGTTGAATTTCATTAAAGGCACTGCGTTGTGCGTTAAAGGACCTGTCAGAGGCTTAGGGGTTAAAATGTCATATTTTCTGTAACATGATATTGGCCAGCAGGAGGAGTTAGTGAGAAAGATTAAAGTTGCAGAAAAAAAAGTCAGGAACCTTGCACACACACATACACACTTACTATACACACACACCCTCCCACCTCCAGTCCTTCCTTCAAGAGAAAGTCTTTTTCTCCTTCCAGCAAGGTTCTGGGTGGCTGAGAGAAGGAGGAAGATTAAACATTAGACTACTGCTAAAAATAATTAATCCTACAGCAAGGGAAGCTGACAATCCTAAGAAGGAATATTGGTAATGTCTTTCGCATGCCAATAAAACAAAATTGCACAGAAGAAGAAATTAAGAGGGATTTATCATGAGCTTATTACAGGATCTTTTGTATTGATGGCTGAACTTAATATTTGGGGCATTTCTGCAGAGCTTCAATTTCATGTGAAGGATAGATCAGCTTAAGAGAGAGAGAAGTGAGTGTTGCTTAATGTGTTAGACACATGACATGCCTCCAGAGACACATATGCTAATCAGCTGCACTTATATAATGAAGCTGAGATAACTTCTGACAGCTCTTGGATGGAAACAGCAGACCGGAGAGAAAATATTCAACAGCCATACTCATTGGATTTACTAGGAGTTACAAGAAGACTAAACACGGATTTAATATACACTCTAAGAAAGAATTGCTGAGCAGATTTTGCAGGAAAAAAATCCTTGAGATCATTCGACTTTTATTATTGCTTCAAGACAACGTTAGATATGATGGGAAGTAAGTGGCTGTCATGATGCAAGGCTTCTTCTCAAAGATATTATAACCTCTGTAGAGGTGTACAAGCAACCTTTGCAATAGCTCACTTGACTGTCCCAATGGAAGATACAGACCTATTCAAAGTCACTCCATCTTTATGGCTTGGTGCTCACAATATTGGATCTGATATAAGTACAGGAGACCCAGATATTCATTAGCAGTCTGGAGGGTCCGGGCTAAAGGTAAGATAAAAGAAAAGAGAAAGAAATAAAAAAGCTTACTCTTTCACTTTAACCTTGTACTTTCACACTGTGACTATCCTTGCAGTTCTGCACACAATAAGTTCTGCTTAAGAATGTGTGTATGTTTAATACAAACCATGTCCTTGCTATATATATCAGGTTTCTGTGTGCACGTAATAATTTACAACATGAAAGGACTGAAAAACATCTTTGCATTCTCCAAATATTCAACACAAATGCTGCTGTCTTAAGAGGATTTCAGTTTTAACTTTTTATACATCAGCCTATAGAGTCAGTTTGTACTTAAAAGGACAGTGATTTTGGCTGATCATGCTTAGTATTTATTAATGTGAGTCTCATCACTAGTCTTCTATTAACTACAGAAAAAGAAAACTGGTTTTGGTGTCACTTGTCATTATGAATGTATTAATCAGTTGTCTTGTTGTATCACTCATTGTCTCAGTACTTACACTTCCCTTACCTTCAGTGACTCAGGTAATCACTTTATATTACTTATGATTACTTAAGATGACTATCTCAGCAAAAGCTAATCCTTGCTTCATACAGACAGTAAAAGGACAGTAAAGGATTGAAATAAACAGTATTTCATTACTATAAAGCAGCATTTATCATAATTAAAACTTTTTCGGCTCCATTTTTAGTATTTTTTTCAAATGTGATGCCTTGACAAAGGCAATGTTATATTCGCCAACATTTTTAAAAATAAGAAAGATACGTAGCTCAGCCCTCAAATGTGGTCACACTCAGTAGTCAGAACACCACAAGATACTACGTCAGTGGTTTAGACATTAAATGCACAATTTATACTTCTAAAAACCCATAATATTTAAATGATAAAAATGTTATAACCATGCAGAAAATTGGCTATGCTTTATTTGTAGGAACGGGGTTGAAGTGTGCAGAGATGTGGAATATTCCTGGATATTAAGAAGAATTGGCAGCGTTGCAGCTCTCAGATATTAGTCGCCGGTTTTACTAATAGCTGAATAGCTGACATAATTATTTGTGACTGAGTCATACTAAACTGTTTTATTTATTTAGGAAATAACATACTCCACACATCAACTAGTAGAAACTATTAAAACCAGCTGAATCTGGAATGCTGGTATGTTGTCACATAATTTACAATATCTAGGAAATTTCAGGTGACACAGAGTTTTGATCATAAGCTGCCGCTGAATGTATAACACGCAGTTAGAACATTATCGGTAGTAGATGGAAAAGCATCAAATACACCTATCGCATTAGACAACTTGATTGACTCTGCATAAAGTTGCAGGTGTAATGGTAGGTAGTAGATGCATAATGAATGAACTTTCGAATATTTTACGCTACACATGTTATTGAAATGGCAAGAGGCAGCAAAAAAGCAGTTAGCGCAGAATATAAATGAACTTTGGTTCATTCAACACTTTAAAAGAATATAAACAACCCCAGCATAGTGAAATCCTGCCCCAAAGGTGGTGCACCTGCATTATGCAAATAATGACTTTTATATAAGTCAACGTTCCTAATGCAACCACAGTGCAATGTACCAATCACATGCAGATCACTAGAATAAAAGTAAAATTACCAGTTTATATACAGTTTACTTAAAAGGCTATAACTAGCAGGGGTGTAGCTAGAAATGACTGGGCCCCATAGCAAGAATTTTTATGCCCCCCGCATCCCAACCTGTTACTCCAATCCCTGCCCTTCCAGGAATGGTGGGCCCCCTATGTAAATATGGGCCCCATAGCACTGCTATGGCTGCTATCCTATGCCACTGATAACTAGTAATTCTGGCTGTTAAAATACAGAACCTGCTGCTCTTTTAAGATTTAGGCATCGGTAACATATGTCAACCTTCTTTTGTGACTAGCTAGAAAAATATTGTTCATTTACTTCTAATAAATGAAATTTCCATTTGGTCAGGGACATACCCCTCAATCACCTTTCTGTACTGGACAGGTTAAATCTTTTGCTCCCAACTACAAAAGCTTGCCCCACTTGGAAATATATAACATCGTATGACTAGACTGACATGTTTAGAGAGGATACTTATAAGGCACTTAACAAAATGTTTGTACATACATATGGTTAGCACATTAACTTACTAAAATACTATTCCACAAATGGTGCGGTTAATAGTTTGACCACACATATTTTAAGCAGGAAGCATGATTTTTGTTCCACAGTACTCCTATGATTACAGGTGGTATCTAAGGATGACCAAAGATGACCAATCACCAAAGCTTGATTGGCAGATATTTTTGAGTAAATGTGGAAATAGTCTCCAGAGAATTCCCTTTTGCTTTTATATAGCTTTGAAAATTCCCTTTTTTGCTTTTTATATAGCTATGAAAAGTGAAAATACGCAAATCTGTCAAAACATATTTAGCCTTAAAGCTGAATATGAGGTTATTTTCCTCAAATTTTAGTCGCACCCTTATTTAGACACACTGTGGCCATGGTCAGGAAATGGAGGGAAGTGAGTATGCAACTATCCTTTTCAGTACTATACAGGGCCGCATGGTTTAGGGATTCCAAAAGTGAAGGACAGTGCATTACTACCTCTGGTCTATCCTATCTTTCACAATGTAAATTGTGAAATCATGATTAATCAATACCTGATGATGTTTAACAGTCATGGATCCATTACTGTTTAATAGATTCTGTGCGCTCTAGTTAAAGTTCAGGGAATCCTGAACAACATCACTGACCGAGTTGATCAATGAGAACTAGCAATACCTTGCTGAATGAGACTTGTGCTGGATGTGTTTCATTGGAAAACAAAAAAACACCACATGGCAGAAAATAAAGGCATGTGTTATTGTCATTGCCAAAAAAGACAAGCCAAAATGTCATGTATTTATATTGGTATTAGCATCTGATGAGTAGGATAATTACATTAAACAATAGTCATACTATAATTAAGAATGTTAGAATGGCGTCTGTCCTGATATTCTTAACACATTCTTAACACATTCCATAGCAGCCGGCTATGAACCTGTTCTGTGAATAAATTTTTCCAACAAAGGTAAAATATTAGCCAATTGTTTGATCTAATGATAATCATTATGTCACCCATAAAACCAACAAATTAAAATGTTTAACCTACTTAGAATTCACACTCGGTGTAGGGTTGTTTTACACACCAAAGCTACACTCCGGGTAGCTCGCGGTGATGCTGTACATCGGCGAACTTGACAATTGTTCCGGGTTCCGCCTCTTCAGAGTCGTCAATGAAGCAGAAAAGGTGGGGGTGGCTGCATCAATGATGCATGTTATTCAGGCAATGTCGCTTTTCCTACTTACATAACTGGAGTCGGATGTGAAGTGGGGAGTAGGGAGAGCAGGAGATCAGAGCAGATTACTATGTGTTACTATATACAGGCTGACTGCTAGGGAGGTTTAAGGAAATCTGTTTGGAACAGTGTTTTAAGGCCCCCATACACCTTACAATCTTACCATACTATTTCTGTACAATAAAATGTTGTTCTCCCAAAACTATGTAATATCAGGACCTTTCTAACCCTTCTAATCACTATGTATTCTATCAGGGAGGACCCGGCACTACATCGTTGTTGGTAAATTTAAAGGAAATTGTATGGAGTGATCTAAAGGTGTATGTGGGGCTTTACTATTAAGTACATAGTGTGTTAAAAAATGTGTCCACGTTTCTACAGAAGCATATTTGTACTCCTCCTAGTTTCATCCAATTCATTCCATAAAAAAGCAATGTTGCGTATTTAAATCATCCTTTTCGGCTGGTACATCATTTCAGAAAAGTTATTGGTAAACTAACACTAGTCTGTGCCACCTCATGATGACATCGACCTCAGCTCAACTGACAACTTATTTGGCAGATATCTGAGTAACATACTTGTATCTATTAAACTTGTGCGTTTTTTAAGAGTTTCTGCTAGAATTTCTTTGCAGGATGTCAATATAGCCTCACAGAGCTGTTGTTTGGATGTAAACTACCTCTCACCTTCATACATAATTTCCTTGAGGATGCTCCAAAGGTTCTCTATAGGATTGAGGTCAGGGGAGGATTGGGACTACACCATGAGTTTCTCTCCTTTTATGCTGATAGCTGATGGAGAAATATTCCTTGCAGCATGAGATGATGCATTGTGCATGTAGATGCTTTTCTTACTTTTTGTACAATGGAAGAAAATATTCCTTTAGAAACTCAACATACTTTTCAGAGTTGTAGTAAAGATTATATTAATTATAAGATTTGAAAATAAGAGGAAAAAAGAAACATATGTGCGCACCTTTAGGGTATAGCCATACAGATAATGTTGCCTGATCATAAAAAGACAGCATTAAAGACTGCAATAAAATGCAAGCTATTACACACTGACCTTTATCCTTTTGGTTTAGGTTTAAATACTTTTTTAAACAATACTTGCTGGTTTTGTCTCCCTTTTAGTTGTTGCCCTTTTCAAGCTGCTTTCCCCTGCCTATAGCACATTACTAGTAAACTTAAATTAAAAATGGAATGAAAACAGATCTTGTGCTTTCCATCTGCTCTACGTTGATTACATTGTAAAAATTCAGAAACCAGCATAAATATTTTTTCATTTTGGAGAAAAAAAAAACAAGACAAAAAGGAAAGTGTATTGATGTGTTATATAGGCTTAGGTTGTGTGGCAAACCTCCGTATCACCTCTAATCAACTTTTAAGTTAAGCCCATCATTATTAACATTTGGCATTGTGCACAATACCAATAAAGTTTGATACCATTTTTTTCTCAAACTAATAGACATGATAGTTATTCTCCTGTTGATACAATAAGGAAGAGAATTAATTGTGGTGGTCCCCTTCAGAGGTATGTGATCTTTACAGTAATAAGTAGTTGTTGCCCATTGTTCTGGTTGTAGCGTATGTACAAGTTTGTGTTTTTGTTACGTTTTGTATGCTTGAATTCTGTCTGAACTTAAAAACAGTAGATTTGGAAATATTCTAAAAACAGGCAGCTTGGAGGTCATGCAATTGTCCGGCCAAGAATTGTGCAGCTATCACTGGGGGTATGGGTAGCTTTAGACATGTGATTTTGGACCAAGGTTAACGTTTAAAAAATGTAAAGAGTACTTGAAAATAACTAAAATCTATACCTCCTGCATTAGAGGAGAAATTAATATAGGATATGTCACATATATTTGGGTTTGTCCCAGATTAAATCAGGTTTGCATAATGATAAAAGAAATAAAAGTAAAAATCAGTGAAGGGAATATTCCTGTGGAAGCATCTACTTATTTACTACAGTGGCTTGCAAAAGTATTCAGAACTTTTTTTCACATTTTGTCACATTACAGCCACAAACATGAATCAATTTTATTGGAATTCCACGTGAAAGACCAATACAAAGCGGTGTGAGAATTGGAATGAAAATCATACATGATTCCAAACAGTTTTTACAAATAAATAACTGCAAAGTGGGGTGTGCGTTATTATTCAGCCCCTTTTGGTCTGAGTGCAGTCAGTTGCCCATAGACGTTGCCTGATGAGTGCTAATGACTAAATAGAGTGCACTTGTGTGTAATCTTATGTCAGTACAAACACAGCTGCTCTGTGATGGCCTCAGAGGTTGTATAAGAGAATATTGGGAGCAACAACACCATGAAGTCCAAAGAACACACCAGACAGGTCAGGGATAAAGTTATTGAGAAATGTAAAGCAGGGTTAGGCTACAAAAAGATTTCCAAATCCTTGAACATCCCATGGAGCACTGTTCAAGCGATCATTCAGAAATGGAAGGAGTATGGCACAACTGTAAACCTACCAAGACAAGGCCGTCCACCTAAACTCACAGGCCGAACAAGGAGAGCGCTGATCAGAAATGCAGTCAAGAGGCCCATGATGACTCTGGACGTGCTGCAGAGATCTACAGCTCAGGTGGGGGAATCTGTCCATAGGACAACTATAAGTCGTGCACTGCACAAAGATGGCCTTGTGGCAAGAAGAAAGCCATTGTTAACAGAAAAGCATAAGAAGTCTTGTTTGCAGTTTGCCACAAGCCATGTGAGGGACACAGCAAACATGTGGAAGAAGGTGCTCTGGTCAGATGAGACCAAAATGGAACTTTTTGGCCAAAATGCAAAGGCCAAAATGCAAAATACTATGTGTGGTGGAAAACTAACACTGCACATCACTCTGAACACACCATTCCCACTGTCAAATATGGTGGTGGCAGCATCATGCTCTGGGGTGCTTCTCTTCAGCAGAGACAGGGAAGCTGGTCAGAGTTGATGGGAAGATGTATGGAGCCGAATACAGGGCAATCTTGGAAGAAAACCTCTTGGAGTCTGAAAAAGACTTGAGACTGGGGCAGAGGTTCACCTTTCAGCAGGACAACGACCCTAGACATAAAGCCAGGGCAACAATGGAATGGTTTAAATCAAAACATATCCATATGTTAGAATGGCCCAGTCAAAGTCCAAATCTAATCTGACTTGGAGCTGTTTTGCAAAAAAAGAATGGGCAAGGATTTCAGTCTCTAGATGTGCAAAGCTGGTAGAGACATACCCTAAAAGACTGGCAACTGTAATTGCAGCAAAGGGTGGTTCTACAAAGTATTGACTCAGGGGGCTGAATAATAATGCACACCCCACTTTATTTGTAAAAAAATTTTTGGAATCATGTATGATTTTGGTTCCACTTCTTACTTGTACACCCCTTTGTATTGGTCTTTTACATGGAATCTAATAAAATTGATTATTGTTTGTGGCTGTAATGTGACAAAATGTGGAAAAGTTTGAATACTTTTGCAAACCACTGTATATACTGTATTTTTACCTTGATGCAGACAATATTAAAATGCCCATTTTGTAGTGATGACATTATTAGTCAGAACATAAAAATTTCCAGGAAAGGGGGAACATGTGCTAAGTTAAAACTTGTTTTACTTTATTTTCAGTCAAGAACATTAATCAGGGAATTAGTGTAGCATATGATAATTGGATAAAGTTCAGTTCAGTAATTATTTTTCTACTGACCACCCAGTGAGTGGAGCTGATCATCTCACGCTATATTCAGCCTAGGTTTATATAAATATATTTATACAAAAAGTTTAAAGGAAAGTTAAGGCAAAAGTGTGGCTGTCTTTCGACCAAGTCAGTAGGACTGGAATACTGCCAGGCAAGACAGATCTATTAACAATGTGAATATAGCAAGACAGCAACCAAGCTAACAGGTGGTGAACAAAACATTTGTAAAGCTAACCTGTCTACCTGCACACTTTTGCATATTTAAATTTGGGACTTGTTGGGATATTAAGTGGGCCATTGTGTTAATTAACTTTTAACCAGACTTTATGACTTTAAATTGTTAAAGGTACTATTTCATTGAAAAAAAAGTAGAAAAAAAGAAACCCTTTAAAAAATCAGAACAAAGGTAATGTGTAATAATTTGCTGTCTTTATATTCACTGACTATTGTCTTACATTAAGCTAGCCAGTGGCAAGTGCAACCAAAGTGTTCAAAGTGCTAAAGATGCTTCAATCATCACACCTCTTAAAGTGCCCAGAAAGCAGTAAAAGCAGACAGAAGTCCTTTTTTCAATCTAATCTAAAACTTTGAGAAATTTTTTTACTTGACATTAACTTTAAATCCCATAGAAGCTGGAAAAAAGTAATCTGAGACAGGTGGAGGAGTGTGATCTTTTCTAATGCTTCAACTATTTGCCTTTATATGTTCAATGGAACAACATAAAATGAAATATTTTCCATCACAAATATAATTAAATTTTTTCCTTCATAATCCCAGAGTGCCAATGTACAATAATGTTTCTGTTCTGTGCTATAGTGTACCTGACAAAATTGTTGATATGTAGCCTTTAGTGGGCTACTTCCTCTGGATTTTAACTGAGAGTTCTGGCTGAGGCACAAAAAAACGGCATGACTAAGCCAGTCATAGTACAATATGTCAATGGCCAGTCTATGGAGACAGTTGTCAAGGCTGAATAGAGAACATAAAACACAGACATGCTGGATGGTGAAGTTGAATGCCATCCAACAGTTGCTTATAGTAAAATACTCTCCTATTTCTAATCTTCAGTTAAATGTATATTTTAAATGAAAATTACTTTGTTATTGCAGCAGACACATAGTTTAATTTTAACTTGAATTCCGAATATACTTTATGTTACTACAAGGGCTTTTAAGTATGCAAGAAAGATTAAATAAAGGCATATATCTTTCCGTGAATGTAATCTTTTTTTTTACCAGCTTTCTACCCATCATCCCAATTTTCAAGATTAATGTAGTTTAGTATTGTCCGGTAAAAGCTGCCAAGGCAACTGTTATGCTTGTAGAGTCATATGTAGAGGATTAAGAAAAACAAAAAACAGTGTATGAACTACATTTCAACAAATCCTTAAAATGTTTAATAATAATGCACTTTTCAGTTGTCACTTAGTTAAGTATATGCTCACAAAAGTTTTTCTTCTCACCTCACACATGCAGTTTTTGCATATATTAAGTTCATAGCCAAGTCGAAGTTCTGATTTAAAAAGCTATACATTGACTTTAAACTTAATTTAATGTTCCTATAGCCATCCCTACACCTACTAAAAATGTTGGCGATGAAACCATGTTCAGGGGCTTATTATATAACTCACAAAGTCAGCTAGTGGAAATTATTCTAACATCTTCCTACTATCTCTTGTCGTGACTTCTAGTCATGAGAGAGCATTTGAATGAGGCCAGTGGGTGTGACTGGCTAGGTTTATTGTTCAGAAATTTCCAACTTTCTCCTGCAATGCGATTGCATCCGGTATCTACTCTTTTGAACTGGGATCTTCAAACCTTTTCAACAGGGGTACAGTTAACTGTCCCTCAGAATGTTGAGGCCAGAATACAGTTTAAAATAAACTATAAACAAATTCCACTGGAAGTATATGTGGAAGAGATGCCTACCATATATTTTTTAAATTAATACTACAATAAATAATGGTAGCTGCCTCTCCCACATAAACTTATCAATGACATGGATTGAGAATAAATGACTAAGATAATGCAGTAAGATAAAATCTGTTTTACAATAGGTGTGTGAAGCAACAAGTCATGGGAGGAAATTTACAAAAAAGGAGGTTCCTTAAAAGGTTATAAATAATTCGGAGTCCCATGATGATTATGGAAAATTCACTTAATTAATTGGTGTTATACTTCAAACTGGCGATTTCCAGGCTGCTGACAGTCGCCAGCAAACCAGGAAACCATGCCCACCCCTGTGGTCAGGTGCTCAGAGGGTGTTTAGAAACACCTCCATGTTATCAATATCAGTCAAAAGCGCCTGTGTCAAAGCCCCCTAAATGTGCAGCTATTATGTATGGAACAGATCAGTGCAACTAAGTTTAGGAGTATTCTGTGGGTAATTTAACAATTTCTCATGTGAAAATTTTTAATTTTAAAACAGATTCTGGGTTGGTCTATGTAGCATTTTCATATTACAAAAAAAAAAAATTACAGCATTAAAATATATTTTGGCATAAGCCAAATAAATAAGTGAATTTAAATCTCTAGTGCCTGACAAAGATTACAAATTGTAAGAAACTTGCTTAGATAACAATTAGGATAAGATGACAAAAATGTCTTTAAAAGGAAAAGAAAAAGTAGCAGCAAAGATAGAAGGCTGTGTAAAATCTTGCTTCAAAGTATATTTTTTCTTCTACCAAAATCATGTAATATGAGGACCTTTCTAAACTTTTCAATCACTGTGTATTTTATCAGAGAGGACCCGGCACTACAAAGTTGTTGGTCGATCTAAAGGAAAAATTTGTATTGAGTGATCTAAAGGTATATGGGGGGA
>CM070032.1:141075375-141086897 GCA_036250615.1 Ptychadena robeensis | reverse complement strand
GTCCCTTTGTTTTTTAATGTTCGCCTGCCCATTGAAGTCTATGGGGTTCGCCAGGTTTGCTGGGTTCACAGACATTTGCGGAGGTTCGCGTTCGCCATTTGCGAACAGCAAATTCCATGTTTGCGCCATCACTATCTGCCGGCAGGCAAAGTCTGTGGCATACGTCGGGACCCCTGCTAAGCGTATACGCTTAGCGTAGGGGTCCCGACGTATAATGGAAACAAGCCCTATGTCCTGACGGATGCACAGACGGATGCACTGACGGATGCCTGATGGATGCACTGACGGATGCACCCTTCTGTTGACGGAGGGACCTTGACGGATTGAAAAAGTAATGGAAACAAGCCCTGTGTCTTGTTTATAAAAAAAATATCTATAACCAAACAACTATGACGTATTAAACCTGTAACCTAAATTGTTGCCAATTTTGTGCAGGTGGTCTGCTGCTGGTTGAAATTTTTTAGCAATGTTGAAGAATTTCCATTTTTATCCTTGCAAATCCATTCCTAGTTAAGACTAAAGCCCCCATATACAGTTAGATCACTTTATATCATTTCCATTAGAACTACCAACAACTATGTAGTGCCGGGTCCTCCCTGATAGAATACATAGTGATTGGAAGGTGTAGAAAGGTCCTTATATTACATGGTTTTGGTAGAACAAAAGTTGTCCAGAAATTGTATGGCATGGTATAATTGTATGGGGGTGTTAAAGGTGGCTGTACCGATATACTGTACATCACATATTCCCAAAACCATGATGATGTTCTTTGGGTTGAAGGCTTCTCCTTTTTTA
The DNA here is from genome assembly GCA_036250615.1 of Ptychadena robeensis. Classification (NCBI taxonomy): domain Eukaryota; kingdom Metazoa; phylum Chordata; class Amphibia; order Anura; family Ptychadenidae; genus Ptychadena; species Ptychadena robeensis. The sequence goes on along the minus strand of CM070032.1, from coordinate 141,086,102 downwards.
CGCCAAATGAAGGAAACATCATTATGACCAAACAATTAAATTTTTGTTTCATCTTACCAGAACACAGAAATCTTCTTCTTTGTCCAGATGAGCATTTGCAAAGGCTAAGCAAGCTTTTGTGTGCCTTATCTGAAGAAGTGGTGTCCTCCTTGGTCTGCATCTGTGGAACACAGCAGTACGCAGTGTCCGTTGGATTTTTTTCCTTCGAGACTTTACCACCAGCAGAGCCCAGATTGACCAGGATGACCTTGGTGGTGATCTTTGGATTCTTTTTCACCTCTCTCACTATCCTCCTGGCCAGCACAAGTGTCACTTTTGGCTTCCGACCATAAGATTTTCCACAGTGTGGAACATCTTGTATTTTTAAATAATACTTTGTACTGTAGCCACTGAAACTTGATTTAGATATGGCCTTGTAGCCCTTTGTGAGCAGCCACAATGAGCATCTGCAGGTCCTCACTGAGCTCCTATGTCTTAGCCATGACTGTCCACAAACCAACTGCAGAGAGCAGCTGTTTTTCACCTGATGAGTTGATTAAAACAGCTGTTCCCAATTAATCAGGGTAATTAGGATGCTTTAGAACAGCTTGGACTGTTTGGAATAGTCCAATAGAGACTGTGACAGTTTGTGAAGGGTATGAATAATTTTGGACATGAGCACTTTTTGCTCAAATGTACATAAAAGCTGAGAATTATTTTTTTCACAAACATGCCTCTTCTACATAGCCTTATTATCTTTTGGGAGACATCTATGTCATTTCCCGTAAAAAAAATAACTTGCTAGTTGAATAAAAGTAACTTAAATAAAAAATTTGCCTGGGGTATGAAGAATTATGGTCTCAACTGTGTATATATATATATATATATATATATATATTGTGGGGGATCAGCTCCAAACGGTTGCTCTCAGACCATCAATCCACATGATTGTTTTCCTTTTAGGGCTCCTGCCCGTGTTTATTTGTAAAACAAACAGTCCAAATATAACTTACCCTCGCAGGGGTTAATTTTACTCCAAAATAAAAAGTCCTTGAAAATGCCAAGCCACCTGGCTTTGCACTGTTCAATATTAATCAGTGTCCTACACTCGGTTACTCAGCAGCAACAGGCCTTGGCTCCACACTCCCTGTGTGCCCCCCTGTACAAACTGCTCCAGCAGGCCTGGGCCCCACACTCTTCTCCTCTTGTGGACACCTGGCTCCACTCCCCTGCAAACAGGTTTTTACCCTTCACGTGTTCCTGGGATAGGAAGGCCCACCCAGTTTCATCCTCCCTATCCCAGAGTTCAGGACCCCATAAACAAAATAAAATAAAACACTGTTCAGGACCCCATAAACAAAATAAAATAAAACACTGTTCAGCAACCAACTGTTGCTGAGCAATACTATTCCGAACTCCTTCCAGGATACACTCATGGGAACACAGCCTGCATGTAGGGGAAATATGCCTCTCTGGCAGGACGCATCCCAGCACAATATATATATATATATTAAATTTTTACTTTAATGTTTTCAAAAAGTGTTAACCGCCACATTGTTCAATAAAGTTTAGTAAAATTCTTGAAATGTCTACACTTTCTGGCAAAACTCTTTTTTCTTAACAAATTTGGAAGCTTTATTTTGGAGCTTGAAAAATGCTGCAGATTATCACAACTGGATCCTACTATCCTGATAAATTATATAAAACTGGATGAGCTGTTAAGCAAGGGGTCAGTATTTGGCACAGTCTAAACAAGTTTGACAGGTTACATAAGCTAGCATGTAAATGGTCACAGCATAGTAAAAAAAACGGAATTATGTAGATCTATTGTGGTAATAGTAAGGTGTTATAAGCATTATAGGACACAATTATCTAGATCAGGTGGTGTAATACATGAAGGGTTAAGTACACATAATAAAATCATGGCAGACTTTGGCTGGCATAATGTGTGTATTGATTTAAAAGATGTTCAGGGCAGTTCACACACTAAATGAGCCACATATGTTTGCATTGCTGGGAGACCAAGGCAGCACTTGAACAGATGGCTCAGCTTAGCCGGGAAAAGCCTTCAAATCCAAAACACATTGACAGAGCTGCTCAGAGGGGGCTCAGAGAACATGAGTTCTTCTCCGCTGCCCTCCAGATGGTTGTACAGGGCAGGAAGTGAGGTGGCAGAAGCCAAATACAGGTCCAGCGATACATCACTTTGATGACCAAAACCAAATATTTGATCTGGCATCCAGGGATTTTATCTGGCTTCTACACAATGCACCAGTCATTAGCAATGACCAAACTCAATTTCTTGAATAACCCATATAATCAGCATGAATAATACTTTTGAATAGCACATTTTACACCTTGTAATTAATATTATTTATTTTTCGAGATTATCTTAAATTAACAGTTGTTTAGCAAAAAGGTAGTACACAGTGGTACAAATAATTTGACATCTAGGTGCAGAAAACAGAAATACTACTACTATATTAAGTAATAGAATGCCACAAAATACACACAAAGCATTTGGTGAGTTGGTGCTAGTTGATACCATAATAATAGAACAAGGGAGTTTAGATTTTTAATGTGTATGCAGAATTGGATATGCAGGATTGAGTAGTTTATTTTCTCCTTATGTGATTGGGTGTGGTTTGGGAGTTGATCTGGTCAAGAGAATTTAAATATTTGAAAAAAATCCTGCACAAGACATAGAAAGTTAGACCCAAGACCGATGGCACTTTTTGACATTTACATATTGAATGGTTACAGTAACAATTTGTGCACAGAATTTATAATTGTATTTTTTTTGCACAGACTTAAGGCATTTAGTAGGAATTGTTTAGCTCAATTTTTAATATAATGTATAGCACAATCAAGCCTTCTTAAAACAGAAGGTATTTACACTGCCCAATCCAGCACAAATCCCAAAACTTTAGGAGGAAGCCCTCATTTTGGGAGAGTGGGCGGAGCCATGCAAATTATTCCTTTTCGCCCTATCAGCCAAATGCACATCCAGAAACCGCTGGTGTACAGTGCAAATATAGCCTTTTTGGTACAGAGCCATTTATTCCAAACTGCATACAGCTGTTTCAGGCTCCTTGGCCATCATCAGTGCAGTGCATGGAAACCATGGCTTTATGGTGTGGGGCTTGGAAGCCGAACAAAGAGAAGTACCCGTGAACGCTATGGTGAGAAGGGATGAAAGGAATCAAAAATCCCTCAACTCGAGCAGTGCATAGCACAATCAAGCTATAGACTGCTCGAGTTGAGGGCTTTTTGATTCCTTTCATCCCTTCTCACCATAACCTTCACGGGTACTTCTCTTAATATAATGTATAAAATATATACACTCACCGGCCACTTTATTAGACACATCTTGCTAGTACTGGGTTGGACCCCCCTTTTGCCTTGAGAACTGCCTTCATCCTTCAGCAAGATTCAACAAGGTACTGCAAACATTCCTCAGAGACATTGGTCCATATAGACATGATAGCATCTCCAGTTCCACCACATGCCAAAGGTGCTCTATTGAATTGAGATCTGGTGAATGTGGAGGCCATTTGAGTGAACTCATTGTCATTTAAGAAACCAGTCTAAAATGGTTCGAGCGTTATGACATGGTGCATTATCCTGCTGGAAGTAGCCATCAGAAAATGGGTACATTGCGGTCATAAAGGGACGTACATGGTCAGTAACAATACTTAGGTAGGCACAGGATTTGGGTGAAGAGAGAAACTTACACCCACAAGTTTTCCCCCTGAGTAATCAAGGGCAAGGGGACTTTTTAAAGCCGCATTAATCGAGTGTTATACCAAGTACATACAGTATGTATCAAAGATAAGAGATTAAAATTACCATCATGCTTATTAGGCCTCAACATTAAACATAGGGGGATGTGAGATGTGGGCCGCCTTACTCAGGTGAATGCAGTTTTAAATATTTTGTAATACTCAGGTATGCAACGATGATCAATTACTACTAAGGGGTCTAAGGGGTCCAAAGTGTGCCAAGAAAATGTCCCCCACACTGTTATACCACCAGCCTGAGCCTAACTTTATCTGGTTTATTGATGTATGATCACATGATTATGTTGATGTCGACTTACTTGCTGTGATGTGATTTCATCTCCCAAATCCTCAACACGAGGTAAGGTTTAAGGTCTGGCGGGCCACATCTAAAGTCCCCTTGTCTTTGCCTTCGGGTAAGGAAAATCAAATTGAAGAGACACTGGGCCTGAGTGACTCTCGGTGCCCATTGCCCCTTCCCACACCCCCCCTTTTCTACCAGCCTGAGCCATTGATACAAGGCAGGATGTATCCATTCTTTCGTGTTGTTGACGCCAAATTCTGACCCTACCATCTGAATGTCACAGTAGAAATTGAGACTCATCAGACCTGGCAACATCTTCTGTGTTGTGCCTTCAGAGATGCTCTTCTGCATACCTTGGTTGTAACGAGTAGTTATTTGAGTTACTGTTGCCTTTCTATCAGCTCCAACCACTCTGGCCATTCTCCTCTGACCTCTGGCTCTAGCAAGGCATTTGCACCCACAGAACTGCTGCTCACTGGATGTTTTCCCTTTTTCGGCCCATTCTCTGTAAACCCATGGTTGAACACGCATGGTTGTGCGTGACAATCCCAGAAGATCAGCAGTTTCTGAAATACTCAGACCAGCCCATCTGGCACCAACAGCCATGCCACATTCAAAGTCACTTAAATCACCTTTTCTCCCCATTCTCAAGCTCTGTTTGAACTGCAGCGATTTGTCTTGACCATGTCAACACACCTAAATGAATTGAGTTGCCACCATGTGATTGGCTGATCAGTAATTTGCGCCAACGAGCAGTTGGATAGGTGTGCCTTATAAAGTGGCCGGGGAGTGTATAATATTTTAAATAATTTTTTAAAAAGTTGTGTTTGTGATATGAGCCATATATGAGGGCAGTGAATAGAAAAAGTGTAAACACCTCTGTTAAAATTGAAATTAACCAAATTGGAAAGGAAACAAAGCTTGGTTAAACAATTACCGTATTTTTCGGACCGTAAGACGCACATTTTCACCCCCAAAATCAGGGGAAATAGTGCCTGCATCTTATGGTCTGAATGCTCGACCCGTAGCTGTCAGATGAGATGCGGCCACATCCCTCATCTGTATTGTACTGCTTCTGCCAGCAGAGCGCTACTGATAGAAGCAGTACATCAGAGAGACACACATGGAAGCAGCCAGCCGGCAGCCAGGGATCTGTCGCCCCATGTAGGCACTATAGATGGTCAAATTTTTCTACTTGCTAAATTTGTGAGCTGCAAACCCCTTGAAAATGGTATCATCACGAAAATTGCTGGAGATGGAGAGAAGGGTTGAAGGAACATTGGAGAAAAAAGTTTTGCTCTAGCACACAGTTTTTATTATAAATTAAGTTCAAATATAAAGCCGAAATTCAGATTTTCGAAATTTTTACTTGACTTTCAACTTAATTTGTGAAAAAACTATTAATTAACTTGAAACCATCGAAATGGTCGAATTTTAAAAAAAATGCAGCCATCTCTAGTGGGCACCCCCGATCTATTATAGTTGAACCTAGTGTTCAATATTTATCTTCAGATAAAGGAAAAAGAGTAATGATGGTAATAATGAGTGCCCCAGGCAGTTTCCAATTACATATGTTAATTATTTCTAACAATGTATCACTTTATCTCACATCTGTATGATAATAAAGTAAAAGCTCCACATTGAAAAAAAAAAAAAAAAAAAAACCTCCACAAAATTTTGGCAAAACGCTGCAAAATCGCAGTGGTTGTGTAATTTTTAAGGGCGCATATCTGTGATGTGCTCGCATCCCAAAGCAGCACAATTTTGTGGAGCCCTACTTTCTAAAATCATGCCCATTGAAAAGGAATGGGGTGTGTACTAAACCCACAACCACTACAATTTTACTGCATTTTGCCAAACTGTAGGGCAGTAATTTTTTGTTGAATTTTCATTTTGTTGGCTAAAGCAATAGTTTGTTGTTTTCATTTGCATCCCTGAGGCTTAAGCTAAGTCTTGTATGATGTCATTATGATGATGTGACATTTTAATGGTAATATCCTTGAGCCTAGCATAAAAAGATACCGTGAATCCCTTGTAATATTTGTCCTCTGCTTCAAACGTTTAGTGGTATCTTCCCTGATATCTTATTTGCATTTCAGGAAGAAAAAAAAAGTTAAAGCTTGTTTGCTAATGACATAAACCTAATAAATCATCTTTCTAATCTATTTGAGCCTCTACAAGAGCAAATTTAGATTCCTGGTAAAAATATTTTTTTAAATTAAACTCTCAAGGTCTCAAATCATTTTGTCAATACTTGTCAATATTTGTCAATACTTATGGTGACGCTCTTGTTCTCATTTTTCTATCACTCGTTTTAAAACATGTAGATGCTTTCTGAAATACTTTATAAAACCAAAGCTTTCCATATTGTTCCTTCAAAGAATAGCATTTAACCCATAGAATTGCTTTCTTCGGGATATCTATATGATAATGCCAGGTAGAGGTAGTTATGTGAATAGGGTAGAAGAATACAATAGAAAGAAACATAGATGGATGGGCTCCATCACCTGTTTTGTAGTTTAACTTCATTACACTACAAAACAGGTGATGGAGCCCATCCATCTATGTTTCTTTCTATTGTATACTTCTGCCCTATTCACATAACTACCTCTTTCCAAAACCAAGAGTAGGCAATACCAGGAAAAAAGAGATCTTTTAAGTGATAAACTGTTGTTTCAGAACTCTTCTGCCAAATATTTAAATTGCAGATAAGGTTTTAGCTCAATAACCATGTGTTTTTGATACTTCTTAATATTTTGAAAGGCTGTGCTGTAGGTCATATACAGTCTCACCCAATTTGTCTATTTATAGCATTCTGGGTAATCCACTTTTCAGCAGCCCTGAAGTTTACAACCATAAAAAGAAAGGATGTGAATTAGGAAAGAAATGGGAAAGGGGTTTGTACAGAGGGCAAGTCAGCAGGCAGCAGTCTAGGCAAAATACTGGGGTTATAGGGCAGGAAGATTTCACGGGGTAGGGTCACATACATTTGACCAGTACAGTGCAAAGTCTCCAACGTAACATAAACTATGGTCATCCAAGTCCAGATGCGCATTTGTTATCCAGGAGTTCATTTAGCACGATTATGTCTACTTTTTGCTTAGTTTTGCTGAAAGACATGAACTGATTTTCCAGTTTCTGGACACTTTTAATTGGACTACTAGCAATAAATTGTGTCAGGGATTGCTGTTTGTGGGTAAAGGCATCCTGTCTGCTTTGTAGTAGGACATGCCTTGGGTTTTGGGGAAAGTTTAGACAAAAACTTAGAGACAAAGGGGCAAGTCCATCACATATGACACGTCTCCCTCGACATATGAGAATGATCAAATGAGGCTAAATACCACCTCATCTAGCTAAGTCTTGCTTTTAAGGATTGGACCAATCGTCCACCAAGTATCTGCTCCATTTCTGATTGATTTTAGCATGTGCTAAGAGAAGAATCATTCTTCAATCAAGGCTGTTAGGGAATTCTAAGAAGCTCAAAATTTTATATTTTATAAAAAATTTGATAATTTTATATCTATATATCAAAAAAGGGAATAAAGGGTCATCTAATTACCTTTTTTTTATTAGATGGTGCCACACCTCTAGTTATAAATAATAAATAAACAAGGAAAAGGGTGAAGCAAAAGGAAGCACTCATTTAGGGAGTCCTCCAAAGGAAACAGGTAAGACTTTTTAGGCACCGGCGTACATCTTGTAGTTAGTTTAATATATATTTTAACCCTATGCTGACAGTGTTGCAATATTGAAAAAACTACAAAATGTATCCCGGTGCCTAAAAAGCCTTTTATCTATATATATTGTGGAAGACCCCAGGAATCCTGGATGGCAGGTATGTCTCCCCATTTTATATTTATGTCTGTGGCAGGGCCGTTTCTTACATTTTGGGGGCCCTATGCGAGATCTTTTTGTGGGTAAATTTTTTGTACGTTATTCCATTGTTTCTTCATGATTATAGCAACACAAATATTGATTGGTATGTTTGTAGGGAGGGTCTTAAACTCTACACCAGAACGTTTGAACTGTTGTGTCTCCTTGTCCAAAATGGCAAGGGACTTTTTGCATGATAAAAAAACTTCAACTGCTTTACTACACACATGAAAAAAGTTTAATCTTATTGATCAATGGGTCCTGGAGCAAAATGTGCCTGACTTTGGCTATGACTCCACAGCGTTGTTTGATCTGTTCTCTGTTCTCACGGCGCTGAGCCATTCCACCGATGCAAGGGTTAACGTAGTGCAGTGCATTAACCCCTGCATTGGCGGATGTCTGAACAGAGCAACCGCCGGTCAGGTGAATTCTATGTGATCCATCTGGATCCGCGCCAGTGGAACAAGCCTTCTGGGAGCACTTCCAGCCCTGTTTCTGAAGTGCCAGGACCCATTTTCAAGGTGGTTCTGGAGGGAAGGGATGACTTAAATCCTCCCTGAACATTTTCATCTTTGAACTCAAAGTTGGGTAAATGCAAACTCGCCCTGTTTGACTCTTCCCCCTGATTCATTTCTTTGGGCTAAAGTGACCCACTTTGGCGTCACGGTTCTCTGGAACCAATGGCACAAGAGACGCCCCAATTTGGTAGGATTGTCTCTAACCCCTCAGGTTCATTAACCAAAAAGGCTCAAAGGCTGAGCTTTAAAAGTGCCATTTTTAACTTTCCCATTCATCTCTATGGAAAAAAGTGACCCACTTTGGGGTCGCGGTTCTTCGGAAACAAGCTGACTAGAGACTGTAGTATTGTAGGTATGGTCTTCCTCTACAACCATGCAAAATTTGGGTCTCTAGCCCATCGGGTTCTAAATCTGTTGTCATTCTACAGGGGGAAGCACATTTTGACAAAGCTTTGGGGCTCCCTAGTGGTCAAAGAGGCCCTACATACTTTGCATATCCGGAGAAAGCTAGGGCAACCAGGGATTGCCATTTGTGCAGGTTGTTTAGAGTCCTGGACTCTCGAGTACGAGGGATGGAACTGGGTGGGCCTTCCCACTCCACCCAGGGTACACTCTAGAATTTGCAAATAGCTTTTGGGATTTGCAAAAAGCTCAGGGGATCAAAGAGCATGTGGACCGTGGAAGCAGTGGTCAGGTGTGCAGCCTGTGTGAAGTCCAACTGTCTCTGGAAAAACCTGCTCCTGTAGAAAGCCTTGGAGGGCTGGCAGGACCTTTGAACATGCTGGCAGACTGAGCATCATTGGTGACCTGCCTAAACTAAAAAAAAAAAACAGTGGATGTTTGTTTTTACAAAAACACGAACTTATGTCATGCAAGTTTTGATTGATAATTTTTGGTGAAAATAAACCTACTCTTTGCATTACTTATTGCATTATTACTATGCTGCATTTGCGTACTAACAACTTGGAGGTATTCCGGCCGCAGCTATCAGGTGCACCCAAAGAGTCTGGCTCTCAGCCATAGAGGGGAGAGATCTGCAGCATGCAGCGTCCCTCTCCGATCCCAGATATTTTATAAACAAGCCAGTGATGTCATCTGACGGCAATGGTTCACTAGGGGCATCTTGTGGCTGGACATGGAATTGCAGGGAGATCTTTTTTCAAACACATTAAATAGCTATAGGCAGCTAATTGGAGGCTCAATCAGGAACAGGGAGGTCCATCTGCAGCAGAATCTACCATGCAGGAAGCTGAAACAGAGGACAGTGAGAGAGACAGTCAGATAAGACTCCACTTATCAAAACCACGCTACATATAGGGTGAGTACCAAACACCATCTCCTGGTACTCATCTGAGTAGGTCACTAAAAAGTTATTTGCACCCCTGATTATATATATTATATTACCTGCTCCCGATGGATCGAGACGTCTATGGCCGACTTAACAGATCTAGAACAAAACATGACTAGAGTTTTCATTCAATCTCACTCTTTACATACTGGTGGTGCATAAAAGAATGAGAAATGCATTAGCATGCTGTTAATGAGCATATTAAACTTTGTGATAGCTGATAAAAATGCTAGCAATGGCCACTTACCTCACCAACACTCCACTTATGTATGATCAGTTCTCTGAGACCTTTGAAAGAAAATGTTGAACTTTAAAAGGGTTTACAGAACAATCTATTTTATTAATTGCAAACGTATAAGTAAACAGCGTTCTTTTATAACCTTATCTGGGTCCTGACTTACTGTTTAAGAAACACCACTCTTGTGAATTTAACTAACTCTAGCTTTCGCATTTCAAGTGTAGAATGCAAGATGAGAGCTAAAAGGTCACTCAACTAGTGACCTTCAAGTCTTAGTACTGAAAAGTAATAATATTAAATTGGTTGTCAAAGCAAAATTTTGTGAACAATTGCTCATTGTGTATTTAGAAATATTTGGCTTTTCTGTGTGATTTAAAATAAAAAAACGTAATACAAACGCATGCAAGTTTAGAGATATAACAACTAGTTTAAGAATTATATTTCTAGCTATACAATAATGCTATAGTATTTCCCCATGCACTGTCTAAATGGAGCCCATAAACTCACCTTGATCTTTGCTTCCAAGGTGGAATGCCATCACAATTAAATCTTTTGGAATTTACAAAGAATTGTTAGTAGACAGTAGCAGCAGATGTAATATTGTTATTATAGTACACAATAATATTTTTATGATATATACAGTGCTGCTTGAAAGTATGTGAACCCTCCAGACATGGTCACTGTTTGT
>CM070032.1:141064834-141075275 GCA_036250615.1 Ptychadena robeensis | reverse complement strand
AGTGATTGATTAAGCACCCAAATGTGTTTCACCTGCGTCTTTTACCTGCTCGACTTAACACTTAAAAGTCCATGTTTCATGTAGTTTTTGGGCAACTTAAACAAAACCTACTAAACAAGTACATGCAATTGATGAACATATATCTGACATTTCATGAATAAACACTGGTGATGATAGAATGAGACAATCATGGTTAAACAACAGAAACATCTACACCACTTGAGGGGTTCACATACTTTCAAGCAGCACTGTATATATATATATATATATATTAGCTTTTATTACTATAAGCTTTTATTTATATATCGCCAACATATTACGCGGCGCTGTACAATAAATTAGAGGCACACAAGATAACACACAGGTCCAAGATAAGACACAAGAGGAGTAGAGGACCCTGCTCGATCAGGTTTACAATCTAATAGGTTGGGGAACAAAGTATACAATAGGTAGGGAGGTGGTAGGCATGGGCATGGTGGTGATGAAAGGAATAAGAACATGGGAAGGCCAGACTGAAGAGGTGGATTTTTTGAAGGTGTTATATGTAGGAGAAAGTCTAATGGGGAGAGGGAGTAGGAGTGGGCCTATAGAAGTATTAGGCCTAGAGAAGTCTAAAAGCCATGCATATGATGATTAGTGATGGATGAACAACATCAGCTGCTGCTGTTTGCGAACAGGCGAATCGAACTTCTGCAAATAACTGCCGCTCGCATGTTCGCGGTAAACCTCCATTGACTTTAATGAAGGGCGAACTTCTCAAACCTTCAGGTCATATTTGTAGCCCAAATACCAATAAAAAAAGTCAAAAAGGTGCAATCCCCTGGACAGTGCCATGCCAAATGGGGATCAATGGTTAAACTTTCCAAAATATGGATTTTTCTAAATGCTGTTTTCTTCAGGTCTAATGGCCAGAAATCACATCTAGATTACAGATTTTGCCAAAAGTTACCTGACAGTACTTTCTGCAGCGCATCACATTTAGTCAGATCTCAATGCATTTAACAGATACACCAGGGATGTTAACAACCTTCTAGTTATCTTTATGACTTTCCAGTTTTGTTTGTATTTTGTTTAAACACAATAAGCATGCTATTTCTTCTGATATGCATTTTAAATGTATATAGGATTTAAATGGCGATAAAGTTAACCTACCTACAAACTCCTAGTCAATTTCTGTCTATTCAGATCTCATTACATTTAAGCCTAACACATTTAGCAACCTCAAATAGATAGAAAGTCCAAAAACACTGAACATATGGGCATGATATTCTGCCCTTTCATTTAGATTAAAATAAGAGAATTTGAGGTGCTGTACTGGATGTGGTCACCTTGCGTGTTCCATACACCTGATGTGGTCGCCTTGCGAACAGTTCATCCAGCTTTAGTCCTAGACACAACAGGTTGCGTCTTGCTAGAATAACAATGTAAGACACTCATCATAAATATTAAATACTGCCTATTTACAAACAGATATTTAGTAAATTTGGCACAAATAAAGTATCGTAGGGTTGTATTTTTGCAGCAAAATTAAAATAGGTAAATAAATATTTTCCTTAAAGGGTAAGTAAAATGTAAGTTTTAGGTAAATCTAAGAGTTAGATTATTGCTCATCTTTTTTATGTGTCAAGTGGACACATCTATATATTATTTGACAATTGAGAACAGTTTGTTACATGACATACTGCTTTTCTGCTTCTTCTTATGTTATTACATAATATAGGATGATGACAAAAAAAATATCAATCACTCAAGCAAAATTTTTTACAGATCCTCAAACCATCTGAAAAACTTCATACCGAACGATTTTAGATTACAAAATAAATAAATAAATAAAATTGAGCACTTTGCAATTTTGCCTTAAAAGGGGAAAACTCGAGCTTGAAGATAACAGTTTGATGTTTCGTTGGGCCAGCATTCCAATATCTGACTGTTTGCTGTATAAGTGTATCTGATTTCTTGTGACTTCTATAAAGGGATCATTTACTGGAAGTGAAGACTTTCCACTCTCAAAGGATGTCTTTTGGTTCACAGATATAGGATTTTAAAGCCAAGTATTGTAAATTACCCTAAGTTATGATTCTTTCCTGTGTATATTAACCAAACTGAATAGTCTTCCCAACTAAGTAAAATCTTCCAAGCTCATTAATGGATGACTTGCAGTTTCTTAACTGTTTCCAATTCTGTTTTGTAAGCCGATGCCAAGTATAAACATGTCACCTTGCTGTTAATTGTACATCATTGCTTCCCTGTCAGTATACTAAACCTAAACATGTTATCTCATTGTTGCAGTGTTACATCTGTTACAAACACTAACATCACTCTTTAAACATGCCTCCCATTGTAAACACTAGATGACATTTGTTTCCATGATTCTTTAGTTACGGGCCTCCTGTGGTTGAATGCAGGAAGCACTTAGAAAGATAGCTTTAGAGAACTACAGCTCAGTAAGAAGCACAATATTGTTTCACTTCAACTGTTTCTGTAAAGCAGCTAAGGAAAACTTAATACACATTACACTGAATTATGGGAACAGCACTTAGGTTAGGGTGGCCTCACCATCCTTCTGGCAGGATTCCAGGGAAAGCAAGTTGGCCAAAGCACACAAGAAGATCTGCACTGTATGATCATTTTGTGAGGTTTAGGGTTCAAAGCTATTCCAAGCCATATTTTTTCCCCATGAGATAACACATTTTATATCTTATTTAAGAAGATGAGATGACACTGTGGAAACAGTAAAACAATATTATTTATGTTTGCAAGGCATAGCAAGAATAAGATCAGTAAAGATGCTTTGTCAAACTCTAGTTGATGGGTAAGCAATTAACCCCCTTGGTGGTTTGCCTGAAGAAGATTTACAAAGCAAACTCAGCCAAAACTGGGATTAGACATACTTGCCAATGCTCAGTGAGCCCGTCGCGATGTATGCAGAGGAGAAAGTACCGTGCAGTCTGTTTTTATCACCTGTTTCGACAGCGCAATATGGCCATACCTCCAGGGAGGTTAAAGTAGACCAAATCTTACATCAGCAATCGATTTTTCTGTTAGGGGCAGTGCATCTGATAAACGGAAAAATATAGCAAATCTTATTCTCAGCATATTTTTTTAATTAAGGTCGGCTTTAATATTTGCTCAATATTTATTGTTTAGATGGATCCCCCAGTGAACCCTTTGACTAGTGTGGTCAGTAAACAGTGGGGAGTTCCACACAATCCACACTGCTACATGCAATGTATGATATAATAATAATAATGTATGCAAAAATGTCTAAACTGGACAATATTCAGTCCATATATCAATTAAACCCTGTTTAAGATTGCTTTATTTTTGATAGTTTGTATTTTATTGAAAATGTTTAACCTCCCTAGCGCACTGCTAAGGTCCAGATTTCTGTACCAAAAGTGCACCATAGACTTCAATAGTAAATTTTTCTTTATGCTGTAGGCCTGTAACTTCCCAAAATATGTCTGTACAAGGGTCTAATAGACATCCTGAATATAATAATGTTTGAAACAACCAATTATGTGAAATACATTTTTTTTTTAAATAAAATTAATGAAAAAACACAAAAATCAGGGAACAAAGCTATGCTGCTATGTACTAAACATCACCCAAATAAAGTCTCTGGTGCCCCAGATGTGCCCATTTGCAGTTAACCCTCTCTAACCTGGTGTGATGAAATCACACCAGGGAAGAGAGGGTTACTGCAAATGTGCAAATCTGGGGCACCAGTGACTTTATTTAGGTGATGTTTAGTACATAGGTGCATATTGAAAGCAGTTTTCACATAGAAAAAACTTTTTTACATAGAAAACTGCTTTCATGCAATCTACTTTTCAAATCTCCCGCCGACCCCCCGATGTAACGTCATCATGTCACTCGGAGGGGGGAAAGAGATGGAGCTGGCTGCCTGCATGTCACATCGGGGACACTGGGACAGCGCAGAGCTGTGAGTATGCGCTGCCTGGAGCCCGATGTGTACTGGACAGCAGCATCTCGTCCAGTGCGATAGAAGCAGTAGCAGCGCTGGACGAGATGGTGCCGCCCTGACCGCTCGTGCGCTTAATAGTGTAAGGCATTTAATGAAAATAAAACACTTTTATTACCATTGTGTCTATTAGTATTAAAGTAAGGACATATCCATTTTAACACTAGGCTTACTGAACTGTATTATGACATAATGCAAAAGAAAAGATAAAAAAGATAAAAAATTCTGCTGTTTAAATAAAGTTCTTCCTGTTAATAAAAGTATAACAGTATTTTTAGTTTTTTTTTAGTTTCTATTAAATAGCTTAACTCAGTATAATATTATTGTTTAATACTTTGCCTATGCAATAACAAAAAAATAAAGCTAGCTGTGATTTCCTTAATATTCTCCTTTTTAAAAATGTTAGTCCAGTAACCTAATGTAACATGCCGATAAAACATTACATCACTGTTAATCATTGAAATAATAACACAACTTCAATACAACCCAAGATTATCACAATTCTGGGTTGTTTAATGGTGGAATTTATGGTGCCATAAAATTTGATATGGTGCAGGTTGTGAAAATTTTGTCTTAATACCAGAAAAGTTACAACTCCATCTTTTTTTAAGCTGTCTAAATAAGTCTGAGCTAACTGAGTGTATAAACTAGATTCCAGACCCCTTTGAATGTTATTGTTGGATGTTGAACCCATTTGCCTTGTTGAAACTCACGCGTAATATTTATGCGTTCCTGGGAATGACCCTCGACCCTGGGACATAAAACTCCCTGGCTTGTTTTATTTTTGGAGACGCTTTGCTTACAGGTGTTAGACACCTGCAATTTGCATTTAATACTTAAAGAATCTAAAATATATTATTTGGTGCTAGCTGTTATTGTACATCAACATCTAATGCTACTTGTTTGTAGGTCACAGATCAGCATTTATGATTTAAAGGCTTCATATTAGAGTATTAGAATGTTAGCTGACTGATATTACGTGTGGATATGGGGCAGATAGCAATTGAGTTCCCTTAATGAGCTTATATTCCTTCAAACACTGCAACCTTTTTAAAAGTATATGTGAATACTAGCATATATTTCTTCTATTTGCTGCTTATACTTTAGTTATATTTGCTTTATCAGATTTTTATTTGATGCCAGCAGTGTTCTTGTAACATCCTCCAGTGGCGGGTCATGTAACTCACATTTGTTCCCACCATGACAGTAGTATTGCTTGTAGATTTGCTACTTAGGCAGCCAGGAATGTTAGAAGGTGGGCTTTTTAGAATGACTTTTAGCAACCTTACCAAGGGAACTAAGGGATGAGCATGTGATATTAGGCAGACAGGGTCAATACAATGTTGTGTGTTCTGATGGTTTTCACTTTTTGTGTTTTTTAATTGATACATATGTGCATCAAATGTGTTCCAAAACATGAAGTTAGTCCACGATCAGTAAGCTTTGATAGAAACCCTCTTAATTGAATTAATAAGCTACAAAATAATTGTTACCAATTAGGCTGTGTCTTCATTTAATGCTTTGTACATGTTAGATTGAGTCCCAAGGACTCGAGGAAAACACATCAAAAATGCATAAGAAAAGCAATGCTTCCAATGCCTTTTGCAACAATGTGATCAGTCTGATGCCAGGGAAAGCAAGGCAAATGGTATTGTTAAGTCAACTGAGGAAGTCCTTGTAATACTCTGATTACAGCTTTCCTTTATAGTTAGGGGGCATCAAAATGCAATAATTATTGAACTATAAAGGCAATTACAAATAAAAGTACAACAGACATTTGGTAAATGTAAAGATTTGATGTATTTTTGTCTTGTAAATGTCCCAGAAGTGGCATGGTTCTTATTGCCCCAAGGATCTGCTTATTATCTTTTTTCCTGTCATGATTACGCATCTCGAAATGTATAGCAGAGGAAACAAAGTCTATAATACAATGTCCATTTCATAAGACATCAAAGTGCAGGATGTAGAGATTAATATTTTATGTTGATGCCATAAAATAAAACACAATGCAGCCAGATGAAAAAGCATGAATCAAAATTAACTGAATAAGAAATGCATTTTTCTGTTCAACGCTTGAAACTTTAAAACAAGCTTCAAAGCTACTATATAAGAAAAAAATTCTGCATGAGCTAAATAATACATCATCATCATGGATTCATGATATAACTATCAAGGCTAGTTGTTTTATGTCTAATATTGCTTTAATTCAAATTGTGTTGCAATGAACTTGAACTATGCTGAAGTGTAAACATGTGGTATGGTGTGAGCAAGCATTTGGACAGCCTGTTAATCCATGTAAATACCAACATCCTTATGATGAGTACCATAAATCTTTCACGTAATCCTACAAGCCATACCACACGTGGTGAAATCCTCAACATGGAATAAAACGTTTTTGGGATCCTCGGCTCATTTACAGTGTTTATCTACAGATGTGTTGGATCCTCTGCTAATCGTTAATGAGGATAGAAATAGGTAGCTGTTTAGGGTACACCTCTTTACGACTTGTGCTAACTCACAGGGATGTTGATATTAATTCTAATGTAAGCATGCCAGCAGCAAAGATTTGCTACTGATGCGCATACATGTCTGTTTATAATGGGGAATCTGTTCAGTTAAACATACAGTTAAATATATCAGCATAGTTACCATGTGTATTGAGATCATGCCCTTTTTTTCTGCTTATTTGACTTTCACCAAGCATGTAATAAATATTGCACAAGACGATCCTGACTGAAGCAAAGATCTGAATTTTTCCCAACATAAACCTGTTCCAAACTACTTTACAGCTTGTATCATAAGTTACATCAATAACCTCTAGCTATTCCAACACCTGTACATCCTGAAAGTGAAGCTTGATTTATGTTTATACCTTCAGGTTTTTTTTTATTGCATCATAGAAGGTTTGCTGCTTTTCCCTTAACCTTTATCTTGAAGCAAAAGAAGCCTTTAATAGCACAGTTTAGGACTAATAAATGTAAATAACTAATTAAACTTGAAGCAGTCAAATGCTATGAAATTAAATTGAAACGAAAAAGACCTGATCTCTAATGATCTGTAATTTCATGTACTATAAATAATTCATAAACAAAGATTCTGAAATACTGTAGAAAGTCAGTTTGAACTGTATTGATTTGATCTTTTTTAGCTGCCTGAAGTTAAGCTTTATGAATTCCTAGTGCTGTTGGATAAAGGTGGGCATACACAGTTAAATTTTTCCATTTGATCGAAAACAATTGATTCCCATCTGGTACGATCGAATAAAAGTGATCGAATTTGAATATAAAATCATAGAGCTAAGGACCTGAGGGTCTAACCCCAGGCCGACAA
Source organism: Ptychadena robeensis (assembly GCA_036250615.1). NCBI lineage: Eukaryota > Metazoa > Chordata > Amphibia > Anura > Ptychadenidae > Ptychadena > Ptychadena robeensis. The sequence goes on along the minus strand of CM070032.1, from coordinate 141,067,960 downwards.
ATTTACCTTACCTAGATAAGGGACGAGGGGACTTTAACGGCTAAATTCAGATGCATAACCAACATGAACAAAGTATACAAAAAACAATAATGTATCAAAAAAAGGGGGGGGTTTTTATCAGTTCGTAAAAAAAGTCCAAAGTATGCGTGGTGTTTATGTAGCGTCGAGCATGTATGGACAGAAAACATGAGACTGTCCCCGTCACTCAGCAATGGAACCTGGATGGACGTCAGCAGAAGTTGGTATGGCGGGCATGTAGAGAGACCTTTACCTCAACTTTGTTTCGGAAAAAACTTTCCTTCTTCAGGAGGTCAGCCAAGATATTTAGGGTGCCCCACAGGCCGATAAATGGACGCCAGATGGTGACTCCAGTACACTACGTCCCAATGCAGGGGAGGGGGGCCAAGGGGCCGAGGAGGAACGGAGGGCCCACCAACAAGGGCCACTGGTGGCTGAGTATGAAGTTACAATAGACCTGCTTGTGCGTAGTCAAGTAGACAGTAGAAGAGTGGTTCTCCCGTTGCTCTCCGGTGCCCGGCAGCCGACAGTTTTTACGAACTGATAAAACCCCCCCCCCTTTTTTTGATACATTATTGTTTTTTGTATACTTTGTTCATGTTGGTTATGCATCTGAATTTAGTCGTTAAAGTCCCCTCGTCCCTTATCTAGGTCGGCCTGGGGTTAGACCCTCAGGTCCTTAGCTCTATATTTATATTGGGATGTTGGCTAACTCCAGATGCTATGAACGGTCCTTGATCCCTCTTGTCTAAAATTGAATATAAAATCAATCGAAAAGGGATCGGACATGTCGGTAAATTTCGGTTGATCGTACAAGTGGAATTTATTCTAATGATGAAATGGATTCCTTTAAAAGAATCGATCTATTTAAAATCAATGATCGAATGAAAATCGAATTGCAAAAAATCGACCCATGTATGGCTAGCTTTATACCAAGAAAGAGAAATCTATGGTTAGTAATACATTAGAAAAACTCAATCACTTATTTAGAGCAGTTTTGTGCATGAAATCATCACATCTAATTAAGATAACTACTATACTATAACTAAAGAACAATCTTTGTATGAATACACTACATGATCATCCTTGTGTCGTTAATTGTATTGGCACTTTTTTGTAAAGGTCAGGCCATAATTATTATTCGTGATCTCTGCATGCTTAAAGGGTTATTACATTACATTTGCCTAAAGAAATTCTGACCTTGGTGGCTTTGTACCTGTAGAAACATTGAAAAACCACTTTGTGTCATCTTCCAGTTCTGTAGTGGCTATCTGGTACAGACCTATGGAGATCCCCAGGTAGCTACCACAACATGCATGCTCCCACTCACATGCCAATGCTTCTGGGTTGCGCCTCTTCGGCATCATCAATAAAGGTGAAGAAGCAGGGGGGTCTGGGTTTTGACCTGCATTCAAGGCATTGGTGCTGCTGGTCCTCACATCCTCGGTGATATTGATGACTCTGTGACAACTTGTGCTCATATAACTCATAACAATGTGGCTGGTTTTCTCAATATGAAAAATCTACCTTTTACCTTATTTGTTAAAAAAAAGCATTTAGCACCTCCCCCTAAGTCATCTATTGTCATGGCAAAGCAATGGAGACAGCTAGTGGCAAAGCATGTTTTTTTATGACATCAGTAATGACTAATGACAGAACTGGGGGGTTGGAGAAAAAGGTCAGAAGTTTATGTCATCAGCTATGGTGCCATCCACACATTGTGTACAGACAGGCTGCTTTATAGCCAAGCGTTCAAGATTACAGACTTCCCTTGCCCTGTTCTCACCCCCCCCCCCTCGCTGTTGCTTCTTCACCCTACTGCTACTTTTCTACTCTTTTTTTAGTTTCCCTTTATTGTTTTTTGTGAGATTGATGGTTCTTTAAACTGTTGGCTAGAAAGATTCTGGGCTGCATTTTGGTCCACTGTACTTTTATGCAAACAAGGTTGGTCTTTTTCTTGTTTTGAGGTTTTTTTTGTATTCTGTTCACACTATTCTCTGTAAACTACACTCACCAGCCACTAAATTAGGCACACCTTGCTAGTGCTGCTTTTGCCTTTAGAACTGCCTTCATCCTTTGTGGCATAGATTCAACAAGGTACTGGAAACATTCCTCAGAGACATTGGTCCATATTGACATGATAGCATCATACAGTTGTTGCAAGTCTGTGGCATTGCAACGATGATCAATTACTACTAAGTGTGCCAAGAAAATTTCCCCCACACCATTACACCACCAGCCTGAGCCGTTGATACAAGGCAGGATGGATCCATGCGTTCATGCTGTTGACGCCAAATTCTGACCCTACCCTCCGAATGTCGTAGCAGAAACCGAGACTCATCAGACCAGGCAACATTTGTCCAATTTTGGTGAGCCTGTGTGAATTGTAGCTTCAGTTTCCTGTTCTTAGCTGACAGGAGTGGCACCCGGTGTGGTCTTCTGCTGCTGTAGCCCATTTGCCTCAAGGTTCGACGTGTTGTACGTTCAGAGATGCTCTTCTGCATACCTTGGTTGTAACGAGTGGTTAATTGAGTTACTGTTGCTTTTCTATCAGCTCAAACCACTCTCGCCATTCTCCTTTGGCATCAACAAGGCATTTGTGCCTACAGAACTTTTCCGGACCATTCTCTGTAAACCCGAGAGATGGTTGTGTGTGACAACCCCAGTTCAGCAGTTTTTGAAATGCTCAGACCAGCCCGTCTGGCATCAACAACCATGCCATGATCAAAGTCACTTAAATCCCCTTTCTACCCCATTCTGAAGCTCGGTTTGAACTGCAGCAGTTCGTCTTGACCATGTCAACATTACTTGAGTTGCCACCATGTGATTGGCTGATCAATCATTTGCATCAACGAGCAGTTGGACAGGTGTGCCTTATAAAGTGGCCAGTGAGTGTATGTATTTATATCTGGTTTAAATTGTTCATCTATTCAGAACTTTTTTCATTTTGGGTAAAGTAGGAAAGGGTTAGGACTTAGGAGCACTTGAAGCAGTTAAGACAAAACATGTATATGTTTTAACAGAGTAGGGCTATAACCTACTCTGTCAGTTGTTAATGGTTGTGTGTCCCCTGGATTTACACCTTTGCCTTTTCCCTAGATTCTATTT
>CM070032.1:141004425-141029649 GCA_036250615.1 Ptychadena robeensis | reverse complement strand
CCCCCGAAATACCTTCGCACCCCCCAGTTTGGGAATCACTGCCTTAGGTAATGGCAAGCTTGAATTTTGTGGTAAATCAGTCCCCTAGTAAAGCAAACCATCATAGGCTATATCCATGGCTTTGAAATTATTCTCAATAAAAAAAAGTAATAAAAATCTGTGGTTTTCCATATTTAAATGTGCACATTGCTAACATTATGGTTGGTTTGTGTGGGTGTTAGAAAGAAGAAGACACTATTCAAAACATGCATGCCCTGAGGGGCATTTCAGCACCATAGACAGTAGCCAGCTCTGGTCTCATTGTGGCTGCCAAAGGTCACATAATACCCTATAGATCAATGAGCCTGTTGTCATGTCTCGTGTGACACAGTGCCCTACCCTTGCCTGAGTCTGATTTGTCACTTCATCACCCTCAGTCACGGGAAGTAAAGTTTTTAAATTCCTGACATGTAAATGAGGTTGATTGGTGTGGATTACTACCTGATTTTATAATATTAGAGTATTTTTAATTTACCATAATGTATTTTCTGCTCACATTCAGCTCTCAGAGGCACTTTTTGCCATCTTCTTTCTTTGACCTTATTTATGCAGCGTTACTTCAGCATTTATACAACATGCACCATAAAATATGTGGAATGGGGAAACTACTTTCTCCTTAAATTATGCTGGTGACTAGGCATACCTATACTACGCAAATGAATTCAGATATCTAATTTGTGTAAAGCTGACTTTTTTGCATTTTCCAGCTGTACAATCCATAAGTATATTAATGAATTCATTTACTAAACTTTATTTGGTGAACGCAGTTACTGAGAATCAAACTTTTGACAGTATGTGTTCTTCCTCATTGTCACTTTTGATGTTACTACCCAGTACCCACACAGAGTTCTCCTCTCCATCAATGCTTCTGTTTGACAGATAATAGATAACAGTAGATTTCAACTGTCTCTTAGGGGCTTTAAATACTCTTCATAGATATGCCAGCTTGCAAATGTCTACACTACAGTGGACAAGGATAGATAAAAAATATTCTAAACATCTGACACAGTCTGGTTTAGAATTGTAGTTTCCATTGTGAAGATTAAGGGTCTGACATTGCTAGCTGAAGTTGGCAAAGCTGTGCAGTACAAATGCCAGTTTATTGTGGATTGTTGGTACCCAGCAACAGAGAATCTTGCGGTTGTGAAATCTATTACTTGGTGAATGGAAAAAGCACACATTAGCTTTGTGATTTCAAATATTAGTATACTCTACTACTGTTAACTATTAATGCCATTAAAATTGCAATGCACTTTTTAGCAAGTCTTCATTTAAATATTTTTTAGTAAGGCTAGCTTAAAAAACTATTTTAGACAAAGGTTGCTAAGTTTAGAAAAAGGTTGCTAAGTGTTTTTTGCATAAAAATATTGAACCTGCTTGATATAAAGATCTTTAAGAGCGACCTCTAGTATTTAAGAATATTTTGTTTTATAATTTGTGAAGCCAAACATTGTTTTGTTTAACCACCCTAGTGGTTGAGACAAACCCAGTTCCTTAGTTCCTTCGGCATTTGGGTTTGCTCCAACTGCTAGGTCAGCGGACATCGGGTGCACCCAAAACATCCGCCCGATTGCGTCACAGTGACATGGTGACATGGAAGGGGGCGGCTCCATAGACCTCCATGTTAATGGAGGAGCATCGGCTTTGCAGCCCACGGGGGGGGGGGGGGGGGGGGGGGGGGGGGGGGGGGGGGGGGGGGGGAAGGGCAGGCGGTGCACTAGGGAGGTTAATGACACGCTGAGTCATAATTAGTCACAATGGGACTTAGTTGTCTTTTCTACTAATCTACTTTAAATCGCCATGAACAGCATGCTATCATTTCAACCCCACGTGATTTAAAGCATCTATTTAGGAAATACAGTATATATAGTTAATTATTCTGTTTTCAATCTTTGTCTGACAAACTGACAGTCCTTTTCTATATTAACCATCCTGGCGTCATGCCCAAACCCAGTACAGTCCCAGTTTGTTCTTAGAACAAACTGTGCCTGTGCCAGGATCATTCATAATGGCCAGTGCACCGTAAACCTGCAGCAATTCTGCATTGCTGCAGGCTCACAGATTCCTTTCGGCCCAGAATCCTCCACAAACCTTTTCCCAGCCCTCATCGCCGGCATCTAATAGAGAGGCGGTGGGGATTTATCATTAATTCTGCACCAACCTAAATAAATTAAATATAGAATTTGCAGTACATTGTCGTATTGCGTTAGAGAGAGAACAAAACTAAAAAACCTCACAAGAGTTGCTGATGTCGGAAGCAGAGTTTCAGCTTTGCTCTGTAATAAAGACCAAGTGGTTAAGAATTACTATACTATGTGTTCCCTGGAGTACTATTTCAAAATAGTTTGCATTGCCGTTTGGCATCTCATAACTACTAGCACATATATAATGCTTATATTTCTATAGCACATCTAAGACTGGTCATCACCACCCTTATAGTAACGCATTTATTAGCAGAGGTGCTATATGCTTTGTTGGTATAGAGCCGCATAATTTCACTTTTGCACATCATAAGCATTAATGGACATTCTCACCAATGGTCAAATGTAAAAACAAACAAAGCTTAACTAAAGACCCTGCGCCATGGTGTGAAATACTTATATATAGATATATAAGCATTGGTCTGGCTCTTGGTGCTATCATGCAAATATGAAAATTCCTTTAGGGGTAGCCAGGGCCACTGTCAGGGTGGCCCGGGCAGCTAGGGGGGCCCGACGGTGAGCAAGTAGGGGCCCCGACGTGCTGCCTGATCGGCAGTCCTCTTCTCACTCTCACTGTGTTCCCGGACTGCCGACAGCACACTGTAGACAGTGGCAGTCTGGGAACACAGTGAGAGTGAGCAGAGGGTGCTGTGAGCAGAGGACTGATCAGGCACCCACTCAACAAGTCTTGTCATGGGGCCCGGACATTTTTGCTGTAATTTCTGACGGCAGCCCTGGGGGTAGCAGTCCATCTGGAGGTGTTGTTTGTGTCTAAACAGTTCAAATGTTGCATGATCTTAGATAGTCGTGTGATTTAAATATCGATCATCAGTCTAACATCAATCAGTTGTAACACCACACAGTGTGATTGATTTAAACAGGGTCAATACCTGTGCTTAGATTGGTGCGCATGCTCCATATTATCATTGAATACAAATTGATCACAATACCTAGAAGACCCGTCAGATACTTGTATAATCAACTCAATTTTACCATCATGTCTGATCACTGCTCTATTGATTTTATGTTTAATTTCAATGCAAAAATCTATTTCTGTATTAACAACTTTAAAAAACAATAGTTTTTTTGGTTGATTGAACAGAAAATTTCAAACCAAGTATGTCCAGCTGAAGGCTCATATGTGATACCAAGCCTCCATAATATATATATATATATAAATATATTAAAATTCAGTGGCACAGAACAGGTAAGAACCCTATACAATTGTGCTAAACTGAAGGTAAACCTGGAGTTCATCTTTGACTTAAATTTCCAACTCTGCTTTATAGTCTGACCATTCACTCCCTAAGCTTGTACCACCAAAGTCAATATATATTTTAGATCTCAGCACACTTCTATAATCCTTAGGACATACGCCAACCACGAGCTACATATAACACATTCTCATAGTAAGGGAGGGGAATGGATGAAGTCCCAGAAACCTTTTAACGCTGTTGGAAAGGAATCTGTGTGTTGTAAATAGACAGTGAGGGGGCTCTGAAGAATGGCGGTTATCATGAGTCAACATCCCACTTGGCTGTAATATCAGGCCAAGCTCAACCTTAGAACATTACTCCTCTCTTTTTTTTTAAACAAGTGTATTATTTTAACTCTTACATGTTATGTTTGTTTCTGTACCATGTCTTTAATTTGATTCTGACAGTCTTATTTTTAGATAAACATAGAGCATAAACAATATATTGGTAATTTATCAATTAATAAACATTGAATGATATAAATATGGAACTGTATTACTTTAATTTTTATATCTATCTAGAAATTAGCTTTACAAATAGATCCGATTTCTTATCTCATAACCTAGCTCAGGTTCTGTAAACACTCAATTAAAAGAAAATTTTTATCACCCAAAATAAGCTGGAAAAAATGAAATACACCTAACCAATTAAGAGGGTTTTGATTGTGCAAGGGCTTTGTAATTAACTAACAAAGTCAGCTAGAAATCTTATGACCTGCTCCAATAATGACATTACAAAAAAAGCACATTTGCCGTGTGCTTCTGTGACTTAGCTGCTGCGTGTCCCACTCTAGGCATATATTTTAGTCATTCAGTCTTCCAGGTTTCTTAGTTACTTTGTCTTATATTCACCTCAGCTTATGCTTAGGTATATACAGTAAGTTAACCAAACAAAAATGACAAGAATTTCAATATCACATCATTAATATTTTGGTAAATTACAGAGATTTATTTTCAGAATATCCCTGACATCACCTATTAAAAATATTTAGTCATTCGCTTTTACTAAAAGTCACTTACACATTTGGAGAATAGTGCTAAAATCCTTACTGATTTCTGTTAACATAGTAAAAATTTTTGTTATACAACTGTTATCTATCACCTTATAAAACAAGTAATATAAAAGCACATGGCTTGTAGGTAGCTCTCCTGTGTCATGCCTTTTTATGCTAGCTTTAGGGCAATTTCCTTTGTTATTTTATTCATAGAATTGTAAGCTGAGCAGACCATAATAGAAAATGAGCCTAAAAGATTCCTGTGAGACCTATTTAGTCATAATGCCTTTCACAGGTAGGTTATGTAATGCCCTGGGCCCACATGGCATCAGCATGGATGCCCTGGAACAATGGCTTTCTCAAACAGTTGCCTATTTTTTCCACCAGCATGCCCATTTGGCACGAAGCATAATTAAATCTGTCTATCCTTACGTACACCAATTATGGTGCCAACTTGGCTGTTGCCATAAAACTGCACATGTGACCTCATTTTATGACATACAAAGGCTTTAAGTTGTAGAAAACACTGAGAACGGACTTAAACACAAGGCAAATTGTAAAAGTTATCACCAGATCTAGCATACACTGCAGGTAAAGTACTAGACAAAAGGTAAGAAAAACAAACAAATGTAAAGCAGAAAACAACATGTTATGTTTAATTATAGAAGTCATAAAAATTTTTGAACATTTTCAACATAGTTGTAACATAGCCGTATACATTCTAGGGTATGGAAAATATAAAATAAATTAAAGGCTTCCTCAACCTTCATGTTATAAAATATTAAATCTTCAAATATAAAATTTACAAACACTTTCACTAGTATTGCTTTTATGTGTTTCTTTTGCTTAATTGCACTGTATTCAGGTACCTCTGTATAGATAGGTGAACGCTTCTGATGCAGCAGCGGCACAGTAAGACAGGGGAAATAACATATAATAGAAGTAATAAAAGGGTCAAAAGACTTTTTGTTTATAGAAGAAATGTCTCTTTTCTATTAGGTACCGGTATTTCTTTTACATATGGGTTCTATTTTAAATGAGGTGTAATAACTCTTTAAATATATATTTATATATCTGCTCAAACGTACCCAAAGCTAACATTTTAGAATATAACTCCTCAAGCTATGTATGTTGCTCTTTTCTATTTGTTGACATTTTCTAAACACTAAATACACACCTACATGTAGCATATGTGATGACATTCATTCAATTCTGTTTTTGTTTTTTTTTTAAAGGCTTACATATGATATATATGAAGTGGCCACACGTCTGTATTTTACTCCATACCTGATTTTACTATATGTATTCCAGATTCAGCAATATTCTTATCCTTCCGTCATTCTTAAAAATCTTTCTCCAAACCAAATTAATACTGATTCTAGGTAAACATTGGAGGTAGAAAGTGACACAGTTGGTTGAAAAATAATCACAGAAAGTAGCCAAGAGATGTGGACAACTGTACCAATGATCTGATCCTGATGACTGATCCAGTGTAATTACATTTTTCTTTTTATTTGTCACTAACCCCTTATGAAGATGGACAATTGAGTCCATCTAAAATATGTTGCTAGTTTCTATCAGGGCTAACACAAGAAACCAATCAGGCTATGACTTATTGGTCATATAGGTTTGGAGATTAGCATGTATTGTGCTCTTGATCAGGCTGTGCTTCTTCTGCATTGAAGATGATGAAAATGGATGTGCTGCTTGGCAAAGCGAACATAGCTACACAGAATGACAAAGTCCTGACTCTAGTCAAATCTTTATTTTAGTGGTAGAAACACCACAACAGATCAACTTTTGTTATTTAAGATGCAAACAACTTTCACTGTTTGTTGTACACAGTTACATTTGAATATTTCTATTATTTTATATGTAAAACCAGTTCGTATAGTAGTCTTGTAAACCTATATAGCTATTTTTTTAAAATTTGTGTACAATTATATTGTAATCTTATATGTGTAACTTGTTTAATGGATCCCATGCTTATGACATCTTAAGAGATTTACCACTTTAAGACATTTAGATTTTATATTTGACTTGTAATATTGCAGCCATATAGTAGTTACTCTTATGGGCACAGCCATCAAATGCTTCTCAGAAACTAGTTAATAATGAGAATAAATGCATACATCCATTTTAATTACATAAATTACAGTGAGCCTGGGTTTAATGTAGAGTGAGAATACAGCACCCCAATTCTGTACAACCTTATCAGCCCATGAAATTACCAATCTACAAATCAGAAATGATTGAAAATTCTGTAATTGTATTTTCCACATGTACTCTATGGCAGCATACAAATGCCCTCACTGCTACTGACCCAGGCCACTGTAACTGGTCTACTCATAATGCTGGGATTCTATGCTGTTATGCATTGTGTCAGGAAAGGGAAGTCATGGTAAGTATTTGATAGAGTCAACATGTTACCTGAGCCAACTGCTGCTATTTGGAAAGGCAAAGCCTGTACCCCCCTTGTAAAGAGCCTTCTGAGCCATTAGGTCCAGAAAGCTTGAGTATCATGCATCAAGTTGACAGCCAGAACTTTATTGCAACTAGGTAAAGTAAGCCAATTGCACAGCATATCCTGTTTGGTCCAAAGACAAGAAAATCTACCCTAAGCAAAATCTAGCCTCTTCTCTTTGTGTGTAGAAAATGATTGCATATCAACAACCCTGTGCTGATTTAAATAAGAGATGAAGACAGACTGCTGTTTGATGTCAAAAGACAGAACAGCTGGGTGTTGTTGGTATTCTGTGTGAAGTACTTGACTCTCTTATTCCAAAATGATTCCAGTATGCTTTACCTCGGGGAAAAATTAGCAAAGTGTTAGTCAAGTATACACTGCAGGAGCTTTGTTACTGTTTGTATAGAAGCCAAATGCCTTTTTGAGAGGGAAAATTCAATCTGTATACAAAGGCTATTTGTAGGAAATGTAATGATGAACCTGAGGCCAATTTTCTGTATAACACATGGTTTATTGGGCTTGGTTCATCATCAGAGATTTTATTTCAGATTGCTTGTACTTTGTTTATGAAAATTCTTGGGAAACACAAAAAATATAACCTGGTAGAGGCATGGAAAGGAAGACCGAAAATGCAAATGAACAACTGGTACAATATGCTTTAATATTTTACTGAAAGATAGCAAACAGACATATATTTAGACTCTCCTTTTACTGTGATTTAACCATGTAAGTAAAACGTTATATTGTATATATTAGGGCTTGTCCCCACTTGCGCGGTTGGTCGCTCGCATTTTAAGACACGTTCTTGTGCGGTTGTATTTTTTAAATTATGGTGAAACAGTGCAATCGCCCCGTATTGCACCTATAGAGAATGAATAGATGGTGTTAAAAATCGCTTCCAAGCATTTTTTGACCGCATCCATTCATGTTTATGGGTGCGATCCATGGTGATCATCAGCCCAGAATATAGGAAGCCCCAATTCAGTCACTAATTATTGCTCAAAAAGGATGAAAATGGAGCCCAAAGGTGCATCTAGGAACACATTTGAAGGATTGGATTCGAGCCCACACATTGAGGTTGGTGGATAATAATCTATTGCTAGAGTCCTAAGTGCTCCATTGCCTACATCCAGGAAATGCCTAAATGAGGAAGGAATGGATAGAAAAAAATGTTTAAATTCATGGAAACGGTCTGCCGTGGTTGGCTGCAAGCCCTTAAAGTTGATGTAACTATGCACCTCTTTTCAGTTAATTTATATAGTTATTTTCTACATGTATGCACTCCAGTGTTGGCATTTAAACATTTCCACTCTATTTCCATCGAGATATTAAAAACTCACGAGAATAATCCTGTGTGCAAATTGATTTCCTACTTGCTATCATATTGTTGAAGGGTCAGAAAGTAGGGGCTTCTCAACAAATAAAGGTATCATTAAAAAGGTTAGGTGTTATTTTTGTAGCACAGTGCAGTAGTTGGTATTGCTTTAATTTTTTAATCCATATACAACAGCTTCATTCAAGGGTGATTCCTCCAAAAAGAATTATTGTTAACTGATGACACACAGAAGTCTGTTTTGTCTAAAATGCTGATAAATAAAAATTAGGATCTGAACAAGTGTCTTTATTCAAAATATAACAATGAGATTAGCTCATTTCTTCTTCTAGCACATTGCTTGCTAGTTTCACACTTTAGTAGCATAAGGGCCTCAGGAAACACATTCTGATACAGGAAAATGTGTTGTGATGTAGTATACAATGGATATGCTGGCTGGATGCAACATTTCTGGTGGTTCAGGAACATAGTCTACAATATAATGTCTTCTTTGTATGTAAAACGTTTAGCAAAACACATTGGGAATTGTTCATAATGTTATAGTCAGTGTTGGTAATGCCAGACTAAAAAGGTTTAGTCATGCCCTTTGTTTAACTTTACAAAATGAGAAGGCTTATAAGGAACACATTCTGTGCTGCTTTCTATTAATAAGGAACAACATCTGACCTAATAGCCATGACCAATAAAACTGATGTGAATATTTCCTGCAGTGACTTGGTTAGGGACAACATGTTTTGGGGTTACAAAAAATGTCTGTACTTGGGGGACCATATTTGGTCTAAATGGTCTTTAAGGTTTAGGGCAACTCATACTCTCCTGTTGTCACAACCTACAACCTAGTCTCACTTTTGGTCAAAATCTCAAATAAATTCAATGCATCATTACTTTGCACACTTTCACAGAGTCCTGTTCTTTTATTTCTACTCTTATTTCCACCTACAGCTTCTATAACATAGTCCATACCCTGGCACATCATGTTTTGGCAGTATAGAAAAGAACCCAAGCATCTACTATGAGCCCCATAGTTTGCTTTTGTATTGTTAAAATATACCATTATGTTTAAAGGCATTAAGTCTAAAGCCCCATACATGCTTAGATTTGCGGTCGATCGACCACCATGCGTGCTCACGGTGATCGATCTGCCACGAAATTGCCGGCAAATTGAAGGTGCCCTCCTGAGGTTGGGTCATAAATCAGCCCTGAAATCTAAGACATTACAGACATGTCCTTAATTTATAGATGGATTGGGTGGATGGATGGGAACCAGCAACTGCTCTTTTATCACCTCTTGATTGTGCTATTCATCCAGCAGTTAAATTGCAGAGTTGTTAGTCTATGTATACATTTGTCACATATAATACTTTATTTTGTCACTTGTCAATCTAAAATTTGAATATAATGGTATATACCATTATAGGGAGTCATCTCAAAAGTCTGACTGCTTAAATCAATATAATTCTATCATTGCCACCTCTTAAAATAACCAGATTGAAAATACTAAACCACCAGGAATATTGGTTTCAATTGTTAGGTAATCAAGTTTTTAAATACATTTAAGATATTTTTTTATGTGATGATGTGTTATCCCTCTTTGGTAATTATGACTATACTTACATCACCAAAGAGTTAAAACCATATAAAAAGACATTTAAGAAAGTGTTGCAATCCTTGTTAATCTCACTTATTATATAGTGACAATAAACTGTGACAATAAATATATAGTTGTCATCAGTTATGTCAACAAACTATTCAAATCTATCGACATTAATTGAAAATGATTTACAACCCTGAGTATCCTCCATAACTAACTGTAAATGTTAAACTGGTTGCCTGACTTTATACTACAGTTTAAAGTCATGCTCACAGAACAATTGGATCATTAAGATAATATTGTTTTAAATGCCTTTTATCATGTTTTTATTAAAGTACAAATATATCAGCATTATCTTTGAAATGTACTATTAAGTTGTGGAATGAATTGTTTTGTAAACTTACATGGCATTGGAATAGGTGCCTCTAGATAGCAGTTTATCAACTCAATGCATCATCAGAGATGTCTCTTTTAATTTTCTTATTCTGAAAATGCCACTTCAAAATGATCCTGTGTTTTCAGATGTTTTCAGATGTTATGTACTTGTACCAAATTCAAATTTACATTTAAATATATAAGATCATAGTTGTCCATGTCCATTTCTCCAGGGCCAGAACAATAGTGAGGATTGGGATACAAAAAAAATTTAATTACTAAATTTACATAGCATCTGACTGGTAAGCAGTCTTCAATGACTAGTGAAATGTGTCTGCACCTACTAAATTGAATTTGTAATAGAATGAATTTCAGCCTTAGAGGGAGAGTGTTGTTTTTTTTATTTGTTGTTTAAAAAGCAGTAAAGCACACTTATTATATAGTACTGCAAATAGAATTCAGAACCAAAGTGTGCAACAAGACAATGTAGCTTTCCTCATTGTAATCTCAGAAATATGCTCTATTGATACCTATTGGTAAGATTTTTTTCATCAAACCTATTTACACATAAGGCATGAAAAATCACAGTCTCTTATAAAGAAACAATGAAACACACAATTGCCTGTCTAGTTATGACCTCTTCCTTGTAGTAATAAAGAGGAGTAGAACAAGTTCACATTTTCCAAGAAGAAATGTTTATAGTGCCACCTGTCATTGTTGTACAGCAACATGAAACCATCCTGCTAATGCCTATAAGCAGTTGAAACAGAAGGACAGGTTTCATCTTTGGATACTGTGATATAATGGTTAACCTTTTAGAGGTTAAAATAGAAGAGAAATATGGAAGAAGCAATAGGAGACCTAAAACATTAGCTGGTGAGCTTCCAGCTTTGATAAGTATGCAGAGAATTTTAGGGTTCACATGTTTAAGGATTGGAGTCCTCATTTGAAGATAGGTAAATCCATTAATTGAAAAACTAGAGGTGATTGAAATAATTACAGGAGTCCAGTTCAATTATTACATTTGTGGTTCTAATATGACAGCTTTTTGTAAGTTTGATCCAGACAGGCATTTACCCTACCTGCAATATTGATGCCACCAAAATATTTAAATTACTATTTAATACATTTAAACTTAGCCTGATAATGTATTATGCTAATTTATTATGCCAAGTCTGTTTCTTACTGTAGTATGGGTGACATGAACCCATACGGCCGCACAATGTCATGATAAGGAGACAACTTGGCTGGGGAACAGGCAGAATACTGAATTGCTGGTCCCAACTCAAAGTACCACCAGCAAACAACACAGAGTTTAGGTTTTAGTAACGAATATTTTAAATATATATTGTTAATCACTATGCAAGGACACTAATATTTACCCAGAAATGGGCTTTAATGTAAAGAATACAAGGAACCAAGCTTGCAATAGATCTATTTATATCCCACATTGTTTTTCTTATAGTTAATTTTTCTTTAAAAATACCTTCATACATTCACATATGATGTTGTACTACTATATCTGCTGACATAGGCATATATATTTGTCTTTTGCAGAGTCTCAATGCCTTGATTGTTCTTAAGATGAAGGTATGGAAGAGGACAGCTCCTGCTTTGATGCTCCTCTGTGCTGTGTTGTCTCTACTTATCTGCACAGAAGTCTTCTTCAGAAGCTGGAAATTCAGTTCAGCCTCATCTCGGTCTGTAACAGGTTTGTCACCAAAAAGACAGCGGAGATTTCCAAGAGCCTCAGAACGCAAGCCACCCATGATTACTCAATGTAAGAGCACTATTCACCTCTGTTTTTCAATCAGATTAAGATATTGAATTGCTTTATATATTTAACATATTTCCTCAGCATTCCTATTCTCTATGGACACTTCAAAATCTAATGCTATAAATAATTACTATAGATTATTCTGACAGATGTCTCACTGATTCAGTAAACTTTACAGCACTGCTTTATTCTCTTTCAATGATTTGTGATAAACACTCACAATTGTGACAAACGAACATGGCATTACTTTAATGAATGATGCACTTACAAACTTGGAAACCAGATGCAAGTTACCTCATTTACACCTGGAGTGGAATGGAAAAAACAATTACCATAGATAGGACTTGGCAGCAATTCCAGCTATGACAGCACATTTATTGTTGTATTTACATTTAAATTAGGTGGCTCACTATACATAAACCAGACTAAAGCCTCAAACCGAGCCAGTCACCCATCACTTTCAGAGATGAAAGACATCCTAAAGAAGCAATTTGTTTTTGGATTTACCTTGTATAATTTTTATACTACAAATGACGTATTTTACTGCTAAGGCAGCGTAAAAAAACATACCATATTTTGGATTGAAATACATATTGAAAAAAACTGTGTTTGCCTCTTAAGTCAACTTAGAATTTAATAGAGGGAAGATTTAATTTTTAACCCATCACAGGCCAAAACCTTTTCTATGTTTGGACATATATTTGTACTGTTAATGCTGATCATATCGGGAGAATGGCAGTCACTGATGTTTACATGCCCCCATGTGTGCATGTGCAGAGAATCTACAGAGGATCATAAAGTTCAAGAATCCAGGATCTGATTCATTAACTATATGATTCTCTATACACTGTGCAAATCTCTATGCATACAGTGGATATTAAAATCATTTGTTTTTTTGTGATATAAAAGGCCAAAATAAATCATGTTAGGGTATATAAATAAAAATAAATAAATTATCTATATAATAGAATATACCATGGGACACAGTAAAGAAAAAAATCCAGGTCCCAATTAAATGTGCAACAAAATATACCAAGTCTCCTAAAACATGTGGATTAAACAAGGTATGGTCTGATAAGACCAAGGATGGAATTTGTGGATACAGTAGCAGCAGGTGTTTTGATGCAAAAATAACCACCATCTTCTCAGTTAGGGAAGTGGAACTGGGGCTGGGTTGGGAATAATGACTAAATATACCCAAGTATAAGCCGACTCGAATATAAGCTGAGGTACCTACTTTTATCTACTAAAACATGTTGTTGACACCAAATTCTGACCCTACCATCCAAATGTCGCAGCAGAAGTCGAGACTCCTCAGACCAGGAAACATTTTTCCAATCTTCTATTGTCCAATTCCGGTAAGCCTGTGTGGATTGTAGCATTAGTGTCCTGTTCTTAGCTGACAGGAGTGACACTCAGTGTGGTCTTCTGCTGCTGTAGCCCATCTGCCTCAAGGTTCGACATGTTGTGCGTTTAGAGATGCTCTTCTGCATACCTTGGTTGTAACGAGTGGTTATTTGAGTTACTGTTGCCTTTCTATCAGCTCGAACAACTCTGGATATTCTCCTCTGACTCAGACCACCCCGTCTGGCACCAACAACCATGCCACATTCAAAGGCATGTAAACCACCTTTCTACCCCATTCTGAAGCTCGGTTTAAACTGCAGCGGTAAGTCTTGACCATGTCAACATGCCTAAATGCATTGAGTTGCCACCATCTCACTATTTAGGTGTACAATAACCCAAAGCATAAATAAAATAAAATCAGCAGAAGAATGGCCTTGACAAAAGAAAATTAAGTTTTTTCAATTTTCAAAACAGAGCCTAGACCTTAATCCAATAGAAAACCTGTGCACTGACCTAAACATGCCCAAACACAAGAGACATCCTTTCAAGAAGACAGCTTTGGGGCACTTTTGCAAAGAAGAGTGGGACAAATATTGTCAAATCAAGATATGCTATATTGATAGACTCCTATTCAAGAAAAGTGTTTCAACAAATTATACAATTTAACGTTTGCTCACTTATGCAACCTTTTTGATTTACATTTTTTATTGTGATCTAAATCTGTAAAACCTACTATTTTAGCAGAGCTGTGTATACATTTTCATTTACACATTTTTAGATGTGTCCGATTTGTGAACTGCTTTGCTCACTAGTAGTTACTGTTTTTGATTAGTAAAAGTGTTTTACAAACATTTTGAAAGTGTAGAAACTAATATGCTGTGAAGATAATATCCAACCAGCCTTGTAGTAAAGGACCACATCAAATTACAATCAGTCTCCTTACAAAAAACAACTCAGTCTAGATCTATCTGCTCCCCAGGCCCTATCTGGTGGTTTTAATTTAAAGAGCATTGGGAATGTTCTCCTGCATTGCAGGAAACAGTGTTCCTTTGATCAAAGGTATCATACCCCTTTCATTGACATGCAGACCCTTAACCCCTTCTTATGCATTAATACCAACAACAGTTTACTTCTCAAATGTCTAACCGTTCAAATTGAGCCAACCCAAGAAATGCCAGGGTTAAATATTTCACACAGTTGTTTGCTGCAATGGTTTTATTCCCAGATGTCACTTTACAATCCAATTTCATTTTACACCTGGGAGTAATAAATGAAAGCTAATATTTTTTTATGCAGCGGATCTGCATATGTCCTGGATAATAAATTCTGTATTTTTATGACACTGGTATAAAATGTTTGTAGGATCTGCATATTGAGGTGTTAAGTTGACACCAAGAGACATAGTATAGTGTTAAAAAGGGTTATAACCTGAGTTATAAAGGGACTGTAACATTGAGCAATGGTAGATGTTAAATTTAGCAATTACAGTAAGTAATACATTAGGTAGAGGTTCTATAAACCAATTCTATTTGCAGATGGTTTGTGTGTGGCATCAGAAAAAAAGGTGACTTGAGTAATTATTATTGTACAGGGAAAAGCACAAATAAAATAGAAAACATACAAAATGTAAAAGGAAATTTAAGGGCAATGTGACTTTTACCAATGACATTTTTTTGCTGCGACTTATCTTATAGTGCTAAAATCCAAAATTTACTTTTGTTTGTTGTAGAACTACACATCTTTGCTCTTTGCACAATGAAGTGATCTATATGGCATTCTTTCAGTGCTCGTATTACTATAGCAAAACCCTCAGCACAAATAAAATGTTTTAAATAATGTTTGTTTGCTATGTTCACCATCAAGCATCCATTTCACATTTTAATGTTTTAAATGTGCAAGCAAATACCTTGTTTGCTGACTTCAGTAGATTGTTCTGTTATAAGGGCTGTTAGAGGGTTTAAAATAAAAGGGCTGAAGAACGTCTGTGAGGGTTTTAGGGCTTCATGTAATAATAGGACTTTGCTTACCTTAGAAAACCCCCTCTACCCTTTTTGCTCAACATGCTTTCAACTGGATAGTTGTGAAGGGGCCCTAAAATCAGAGCAGGGGCCTTAAAATCTTGTGTCCACAATGTAATTTTGGCAAACATGAATGGATGCATTTATGAAATGCTTCTTAATTCATTTTGATTTTTAAACACACCCCCATTCATTCTCTATGGGCGATCACCATACCACAATTAGAATCGCAGGAGATCGCTATTTTGTTTTTGATGCTAACTCCCATGCACTGCAGTTATGTGTGGTATCCTAGCAGATATCCAATACTGGCAGCAAGAATGTTAAATGTATACTAAAGCTAGGAACACACGGCTCGATTTAAGCATACAATCGATGTAAGATTAGATGAAGAACCTTGATTTTGGTATTTTATCGATTGTACCGTGTGCGCTATAGTGTCATACAATCGTAGTACAATATCGATGTAGAAAACATCGATTATTGACTAAAATCGTCGATGACATTGATGCCCTACAAACAGTAAACTATCACTTCATTGAATACAATTGTACAATGAAAATGAAAAAGTAGTACAATCATGGTACAAATCGACGATAATTTTCCAACTAGTCCGATCACTTTTCAATCGATGTAAAGCTCTTCATCGAACTAAAATCGTCGATTGTACCATGTGTCCGCGCTACGATTTTGGTACAATCGATGTAAATTTTCATTGATTTACATCGATTGTACGCTTAAATCGAGCCGTGTGTTCCTAGCTTTACACTTGAAATGAGCTTTCTATTACATTTTCAGCATTGGACATGTAAACATTTACATAACCTGATAACACAACCTCTTAATCACCACTTCTGCAAGATTAAATACATTCAATTCACACCTTGTTTTCTACCTTAATTGCTTCATGCTGCACTATTATTTTTGATTAAGATGATTAAGTCTTTTTACTGAATTTAAGTATTACCACTATCAGATTTTTATATTTTTGCTGTTTTGGTTGTTTTTACATCATGGAAAATGGTAAAAAAAAGTCTTTTATGTTATGACATAGATTTTTCTCTTCTTATATCTTTGATTTGTATGCTCAATTGAATGAAGAGTACAAGCATGGTTGAGAATCTAGTTTACTTTTATGTCAGCTTAAGCTGACATACAAAGCCCTAGGCTGAGCTGACAAGCACACATTTATGTCCTACTCAGCAGGGACAGACATGCACACAATGCAACATTGCCAGCCGGGTGGTTTTCTGACTGGCTCGGTGGGTGGCTGGTAGCACTGAAAACAGCTAGACTGAGTGACAGGAGGGTGTTTTGTATAGGTAACATCCCCCAGATGTCGTTACTCAGGCAATAACACTATTAACAGATACAAATAGATGCCAAAAACCTTATTCCACACTTCAACATGTTTTTAATTTATGAAAGGTTTTACAGGCTTTTAATCCTGTTTATGACTACTAGTGTTGATCGCGAATACCCTAATTGCACATTTTTGTTGCTACTTTGAAAATTCACAAAAATCTTAAATATAGTGCTATATCTTCATAATCATCCAAAATTTTGATACAACCCCCTGAGTGTTTCACCGAAGTCCAGATTTCTGTACTAAAAGTGTTATGCTGTTTATCATTGAAACAAAAATGTTGTAGGCCTGTAACTGAAAAACAAAAACACTGGTCTAGTAGACATCCTGAATATATAAAGTTTTAAACGCTTAAATTTTTTTTAGAAATTACATTTAATGATCAAATTAAATATAAAACACAAAAATCTGCTCAAACTAGAATTCATTTTTTAAATCAACCGATACTGACAAATACTGTGCTAAACAGTGGATTACCTGCAGCTTGCCCGTAGCTAAGGGCTCGCTCCTGTCGCATTGGGGAGAGTGCACCCTATTGATTTAGCTAAGCCAAAATGCAGAATAACTGCGCCCATACTGCATTCATACATGCAGTATGGGCGCTGTTTTTCCGCAACTTGTTTCCATTGTTCTCCGGTGATTTGAGGTGTCTCTGGCGGCAATGTGTGGGCCTGCAATGATGGTGCGGCATCCCGCAGCTTCATATCATCACCGTGGCGCCACTCAAATAGCACAGAGTGGACACTGTGTCATTCATTTAAATGGCAAGTGTCCTCTCAGCGTCTTTTTCCCTGCTGCGGACGTACGTCCACCACAGGGAAAAAGAAGCAGTGGACGCAAGCCCTTACAAAGTATTTACTTCTTATGCGTTTTCTTTTATTTTGAACTTGATTGCATTCAAAAAAATCAATCCAATCAAATCCAACATGAAAGAAAACTCATAATATGCAAATACATGTTTTTTTTTTTTAAATGTGTTTTTTTCATTTTGAATTGAATTGGAGGCGAAAAAATTACTCCAATCAATGTCAGAAATTTTGAACGTCTTGCCCCTCCCGATGACGTTATCGCACACCCACTGGTGCGATCCCAAACATCAGGGTCTGAAGTTCAGACAGCAGAGGACACAGGGAGAAGAGCAGCAAGCCTCTGGGCTGCCTGCAAGCCATCTGGGTGCAGGTAAGTTTTCAGCAACTTTATTAAGCCCGAGTTAACTCAGGCTAAACACCCAGAAGGTTAATACATCAGTACCCAGAACTACCGTACATTGTGTTTGCAATATAGGCATGTACAAGTGCAGATTTGCACAATAAAGGTAAAAATGATCACCAATTCTTGAATTTACAAATGTATTTAGAATACTCGGTAACAATTTTGCGAATATGATTATTGCCTATGCTGCTAAGCACACAACTATGTGATTGTTAGGCACGATTAATAAGATGAAGAAAATATCACAAAATGTAGAAAATTTAAATGGTCATTCAAGCTGAGCAGCAACAGGGTCTGGCTCAGGTTCATGTCAATCTGCATGTTATGAAAGAGCTGTGAAAAATTATTTAAAAAGCTCTCATCATGTTTTAAAATAACATACATGCCCACTCATACATAATTTTGTGCTTTCTTTTCAGACACCGCTCTTTTCGAAAGCTACACTCAAGGGGAGATACGAGAACTTGTATCTACTTTGGTAGAAAGGTACAGCCAGTCCTTGCACTCTGGAGACGACCCAAAAAACGTCCCCAGGATGAAAAGAGCACGTGTAAGAAAACAGCCATGCACCATAAAGGAGCTAGAAGTAAGGGTCAGCGAATTAGGATTGGGATATGTATCAGACGAGACAGTTCTGTTCCGCTATTGCAGTGGTACATGCGACGCTTCTGTGCGCAACTACGACCTCTCATTACAGAGCATTCGAGGCAAAAAGAAAATCAAAAAAGAGAAAGTGAGAGCGAGACCTTGCTGCAGGCCTCTAGCGTACGATGAAGATATTTCTTTTCTGGACTCCAAAAATCATTACCATACTATCAAAGAGGTCTCAGCTAAAGACTGTGGCTGTGTCTAACAAATACTGATAAAGGAAACTAAAAGAATTAACCTATGTCCTATCCCTGCTGTTTTGTCACCTGGAAACAGGAGTTCGCAAGATTTATCATGTCTACCTCACTTTATTAGATACAATGGAGATCTGAGATTTTGTTACCTGAGCAAATGGTTCTATAGAATTACAACAGCTTGATGGATCTGGAGAGTTGATGTCCTCTGCAACATTTATAGAGTTTGGTCACCTTGACTCTCCAAAAAATACACTTTGTGACATTTCTTTGCAGTAAAAATAGTGGAATTAAAAGGGAATTAGGTTGTACGCTGCATGTGGAATCTCCTTCCTTGATATAGTGATAAACTTTAAGAAACCATTTCCTTTAATGGCTGTCCAGACAATTCACTTTCTAATTGCTACTTTCAAAGTTTTAGGGTGTAACTTAACCAACAGAATTCACAATTTGCCGCTTCTCAGCCAGAGAGAAGTGGGGACCATGTTTAAAGATATTAAGCAGTTATTTTTTTTTATCTGTGCCAAAAAAGTCAAGCTTTCCACTTTAAATGTTTGTGACTTCTTGCTAGTGTGCATTTACCTACGCAAGTACAAAAGCCTGATCAATATACTGACTACAGGTTATCGACATTATTTAATTATATATGTGCACGTTTTGCCTGTGAATGTCATTGAATGACTATTAGTATGGGTTGACATTTTTCCCATAAGGTATTATTTATAAGTGTTATGGAGACCTTTTACAGCAGGACAGGGTTGGAATGGCAGAGATATGACCTATTCTATTATCTTTACATAGTCATGATGAAATTGTGTATTTACATTTCACATGCCAGAGATATGTATGAAAGCAAATACTGACCTATTGAAGAAGAAAGATGTTGCCGTATACCCAGAATCCAATACATAAGACAGACAAGTAACAGTCCAAATAGATAGTTGTTTTATATGAGAAAGATTTAGACCTTTGCTGGGATTGTGGTGATATATAAGGGTGTATCTTAAATATATTATGTATACACCTTATATAGTTGAATATACTACATATAAGCCATGGTGACCTGCGTGAAAAATTACCACCTTAGTTATACCCAAGACAATGAGTAAAAATTGTTGAATTACAAAAAATTTGCCAGGGTCTGACATAAGTTGTGGGGGTACTTACCTGGGGTATATACGACACCGCTCCTCAATCCAGCCATTATGTCTTCTATGCAGATTCACCATCTTCCTCTTATCAGCATGCATTTCTGGTTCTGTCTGTTTGTACTGATTTCACTACAGCAATAAGATTAAAGCTGGGAACACACGTTCGAGTGCCGTGTGCACTCATGGCCATCTATCTGGCCCATATCATATGTGGCCATCCCTGTTTACGGTCATGTCCAATATCCCTGTTTTGAAAACATGACTGTAAACCATTGGTAGGCAACTGAGTTGATATGGAGGGTCACAAGTGCGGCCCTCGGCATGGCTAAAGGACCGCACATAACATTTTCAATCTACACTGACTTGTATTAGCATTTTCTAATGAAGAAATTACAGCAGGCAGAGCTAGAAGACATCTTTTTTTTAATAACAAAACTTAATTATACTTTAAGCATTAGGTAATACTGTAGTATGGTGATGCACATTTTGTGTCATTTACATCATCAAAGGTTATGTGCCTCATAGATACCATCAAAGCCTTTGATTATCTCTATGAGGCACATAACCTTTGATGATGCCCCTAAGGCAATCTGTCACAATATATATTTTACAATCATCCCCCATTCATTTGTGGAATAGTGGGAGCATAGGCACCCATTTTCATTGAACAGGATATTCTTAGAGCAGGAAGTGGGGGAGAGGTGAGGGGCATGTTTAGAAGCTGTCTAGGTTGCTTATTGGCTTTCATGTGCTCAGCCAGAGAGAGTCCTGGGTGAGGACAGGTGATTTCCTATGCCCTATGCATTAACAGTTGGGAACGCCTAATGGGCCACAGGTTGAGCACCTGGGCTGTAAACGGTAGATGTCCATTGCTTTGCATGGAGACCGTGGGGTCTGCATGCAAAGCAGTGCTGTGTCTCCAGCTCCTCCGATATCTGACATCCGCTGCTGCAGGGAACCTCGAATGGCTCCAATATCAAGCCATGTGTTCCTGCTTAAGTAATTTATCTTTGTATCTTTGTGTCTACAAAGAAGCCTAATTTGTCGTTCACAATACTAGGTGGCAGTATGATTCATACTAAAATCAGTTCCAAGCAAGAAAAGACAGAACCAGGAAGGCAAACAGATAGGAGGTAAGGGCTGCAGCTGCAGGGGAAACTTAACCAAACACAAATTAAATCTCCGTATTATTTTAATCTGTGTTTAAGCCCCATGTTTTAGTGACAAAACTGTGTCTCCTGTACACCTTATTTGTTGTTCATGAAAAGGTTCAGTTTATTAAAATGGGAAAATCTGATATTTTGGTTTTCATGCGGTATAACAAATTATAACTACAGTTAGCTGCCTCTATACTTATAAATAGTCTTTGCACCATACAATGGCTAATGATTTTCACAATCTTTGTTTCAATGGCAACAGAACTTCACTACAGACCTTTATGAAAGTATTTTACAAATAGCTAAAAATAAATGGTTTAGATATTTGTAAGAATTGCGTAAATGAATGTGTTGCTGTGTGTACAACCCATTTTTATAAAATTTTTATAATTTTAAAATAAAAAGTACAAAACAAATATTTTGAAACTAAGCCATTTACCATATTATTTGTACTATAAGAAGCACCGGACCATAAGAAGCACCACGTTTTTAGGTCAGGAAAACCAGAAAAAAAAATTCAATAAGTTTTCACATCAATTGGGTTAATGCATTGAATGAATTTAATGAATGTAATATTCAATTCAGCCAGTAGATGTCACTAGCAGCAGTACACTCTCAGCTCAACTTCATTCTCCACACTGATCGGCAAGAGGTGGGCGGTGCTGCTGAGTCTCTCCTCTCCTCTCTGGCTGTTACTGTGTCCGTGGGAGCTGCAGAGAGATTGCAGTTTCCACAGAGGGAGAGAGGGATAGATGGCAGTTCATCTATGCCTCCCTTCATTGCTTATGCTAGCAGGGCTCTAAGACAATTTTGGGGGTGAAAAAGTGCGTCGGAAAAATACAGTAAGTAAACATATTCTTATACTTGCACTGGGTCACTCTATTTTGAAGAACTAAGGTTTAACAAGTAAAAGTAATTGTATATTAAAGTCATTATGGCAGTTTTTGTTTTATGTTATGCAAAGTATGTAGCTTAAGCCATACCTGTAGCTTAAGCCATTATGTGGGTTTTCCTGGTCAAATCACGATTTCAGTACATTACAGATTTTCACGGGATTTTGAAATCCGGGTAATTTAGGAGGGAGGGTGTGTTAATCTCCATCCTAAGTTCCCACCCCGCTTGTGCTGATGATGTGCTGGGTGGGGCATAAGTAACACCCCCCCCCCTCCTAGGTTAGCTGGCTGCTAAATAGAAGGGAGGTAAACCCCCCAAGACCGGAAGTGACATCCGTGACATCACTTCCTGTATTTGGAACACAGAAGAGCCATGTTCTAAATACCAGATGTGACAGCATGTCCCTTATTCTTGGTGTTATCAAAGTATAAATTACAATTCAAAAAGAAACAGAAAATTGCAAAATGCAACATGTCCTTAGAAATGAAATTAATTACTATTTGTAATATGTGTTTTCCATCTTAGAGGTACATGCTGCTTTAGGATACTGTACCGTTCTATTAACTATGTGTACACCACTGTCCAGTCTAGTCAATCCGTCCATACTTCTCACATTTTCAAATCCACAATTGTGCCTCCATGAAATGTTTCTTTCCTCCTGCTTATTACTCATCCTACACATACAACCCACACAGCTTCTGTCTAACTCTGTCCACCTTCTCAACTTTCTATGCAACATCTAGTCCATTTGACTAACGTGTCCTAACACTGATGCACCCTATACCTGACCCCTGCTTAAATATAACCATTTTAGTCCAGTACAGCAAGAAACAAGTTACTTACTGTAAACCATCTCTGCACAGGGCAAGTGGTACAGCTCTGTAGCTAGCGCCAGGGAATTCATTGGGTAAATTACTTCCACCCCTTACCTGCATTCTCCATGCTAAATTAATAAGATATTTTAAACAGTTGTTCTTGAAAAGCCAGTGAATTAAACTAGTTAGATGAAGTAAATGATCTTGGGGAAAACAAGTTTATTTCAATTTCATTATAGTCCATCAAATATCATACTTCCCTAAATCCATATGGATAACTTTGTAGTATATGCCTACTCAGTACATTCTAATGTAAGACCTACTATATATTAATATTATTGCCTTTATGTCACAAGCAAAACAATGTTACATTTCTTAATGTTTTAAACTATTTTGATCCTTGTGGATTTTTAAAAAAAAAATTTTTGCGCTATGTGAACATTCAGCTATCAGTCATTAGAATATGTATTCTTTCTACAGGCATAATTTTTCTTTACTTTTATTCTCCGGTGGTTAGCCAATTTTATGGTATTTTCAAGATCTGTAGCTACAGCCTGGAATACAATACAACAATAATCGGTTTGCTAAATACTTACTACTATTTTGAATCTATGTTACCTAAAGATCCATGACACCATTCATTAATTTCACTGTAAAATAGAAATGGCAATGCCAAAAATTTAACATTAGCATGCAAAGGCATAGAAGTTGTATGCAGACTGAAACCAAGCCAGTCAAGTATAACAGATTTCCCTTTTCTATACTTACTAATAACTAGTGATGGCCGAACATCGGCCAGGTCTGTCCGTGAATGGCCGGATCGGACTTCTACCGTCCGCCTGTTTGCAGACACATTCAAATTCCCCGCCTCTAGGCGGGGAATTTAAATCGGAAAAACCGGAAGTATCAGGAATAGAGATCTCCTTCTCGCCAGCGAACTTGGTGGGTCAAACACCCGTACTGCTTGCCGGCGAGAAGGAGGGCGAACATCCATGTCCGCCGCCGAACTGTCCGCCTTGTGGGCAGTTCGGCCATCACTACTAATAACAATAAAGGACCTAACAGATGAAGAATATCATCTGTATATTCCTTCATTAAATGTAAATTTTATATATTTGACACCTAGAATCATTCCTTATCTAAAGAACCACATAGCAATAATTACTGTATTTGTCAGACTATTGGACGCTCTGTATAACCATATAGAGCAGACCAGTTCCCAAAAAATACCTCTGGTCAGCTGCTGCTATGTCGATCGGAGCTCAAGAGGAAAGATCCACCCACAGCTACTGCTGTGTGTATGACAGCCAGGAACCCTGTTGACTTGTACAGTGGAAAGCTGCCTGGCACATAGACACAAAGAGGTAGGAGAAGGAAGAGCTGCCCACAGCAGCTGAGAGCTTCCCGACCTCCCCTATCTAAGCTCAGTGCTTGGCCTGCAGCAGGGAGGAAAGGCATGATCACACACAGTGTGTGAAAAGGTGTGTCTTATAGTGCAAAAAATACAGATTCAATAAGGATTAAGTAACTCAACTAAAAAAAAACCCACTAGGCAGAGAAATCTAATTTTTAGTAAAATAATTATTTTACCACCAAGGGTCACACAACATTCACCCAGGCTAACATTTAACAATTAAATAATCTTAGGGGAACTTGTATGAATAAAGAGTAGCTCAAGTTTTTTGTTAATCCCCAACTCAAATATGAAGAACTTTTTTTGTATGGCTGGTTCAGAGAGTATCATGTTTAATTATTTCAATGTTTAAAAAATATCTGGATGCAAATATAGTAGCTGAAATCTTTTTATAGTGTCTCTTTTCTCAAAATGTTACAGGTTTTCCCATACTGTTCCATAAACATCATATTGTTTATTGGTACAAATAAATAGTACATATGTTCCAAATAAATCTATATAGATATTTATACATACATACATACATGCATACATACTGTATATGTATGTGTGTATGTATATAATTAATATAACCAACAAGAAATATGTTTATTTTATTTCTTCTGTTATTTAAACTTGTTTTTAGGACCTTGCTTTGTGAAAATGTATTTATTCCTTTTTATTCTAAAATTTTTATTTGTACCAGGTATTTTTTGTATAAAATGTGTCAAAATGCTAAATATTTAAAAAAAATAAAATAAAAGTGTAATGTCTAAAAGATCATGTGTTTTCATGTTAATTCACAATTGATAATGGATAAAAAATAATCACATTATTAAAAATATAGTTACAGCACATTGTATAAATCTTGAATATGTTCTAATGTTTAGTACATTTTAAAAAATATTTTAATAGTAAATAAAACTTTAAGATACATTAATATCAACCTCCAAGTGTAGAGCGTAACTAAATGTAGCTTTCCTGCTCCAGGCTAAT
>CM070032.1:140986447-141004325 GCA_036250615.1 Ptychadena robeensis | reverse complement strand
GCGAGCGCGCACGCCCGTCAGTCAGATTAAAAATCGGCCGCTTATCGGCATGTGTATGGCAGGCATTAGTACATAAAAATTTTGCTTCAAGACAAACTTGGGAGCACCAACAGGGAGGTTAATATAAATGTGGTAGACAAAACCTGGAATCCTATCAGAAATTAAGAGAACTACTGTAAGCTGTCATTGCTGGTCTCATGCTTAACAGTTTCAATTGCCCCTTTTTGTTCCAGTAGTTTCTGCCACACAAGCCAATTATGGAACAGATTGTGCAGCAATTGTCTATACATACTACTGCACAATCATTTTAGGTCAATGATTTAGGAAATCCTGTCCCTCTTCAGTCAATACCCCTTGAACTGAGCTCCTCTTCCCCACTGGATAATTTGAGGGACGGTAGAATGAGCAGGTGAAAGTAAAGTTTTTCTTGATGCTGTCTCCCCCACGATGCCGCCCTGGGCAATCGTCCATGTTGCCCATGCCTAATACCGTCACTGCTTGGACAATATTTGTATTTATATTTGAGCCATAGCTGTAAGGGCAGAGTGGTAGCCAATGTTCTACCCAACAAATATCTAGTGTACGCAACATATAAGCTACATATGGAACTTCCATTCTTTTCAATAAATGTGCTGACTTTTTAAGAAACTTTTAACCTTCTGAGCGTTCTCCCCGAATTAACTCAGGCTGAGTTTCATGCATCATGAAGCCCGAGTTAGCCGGAGGAACGCCCGAGGTCTCGCCGTCTTCTGACGGCGGTCGGGAGCATCGGCATGTATGCCGATGCTTCCGGGTCCGCCCCCGATCGCGTCACCGGTGACGCGAAGGGGGTGGGGGTAGGCGGCGCCATAGACCTCCGTCAAACTGGAGGGGCGTCGCTTTGCCACGTGGCAAACGCTCAGAGGGTTAAAGAATATAGCAGCAAAAGGATACCTTTGTGTCCATACAATATCTATCTGAATTTCAATACATACACGAATTTAAAAAACAAACAAACAGGGATATCTAAAAAATGTTGATAACACTATGTACTGTATTCTCTTTCAGGTGATTATTATCCAGAGAGAGCAAAAAAATAAAACATTACTTCCTTTACATTCCCACAGCTTTTCTGCTTAGTTCATGTTTACATTGGCCTTTTAGGGGTGTAGCACCTGCATAGGTAATAAAATGCTATGATAACCTGTTAAGTCAACTTTCCCACATGTTCCACATCAAAGTGCTAGTAATCAGCATGTTGAACTGATAAAATAATACAAGTGTCCAGTGAGTACTGACTTTCTGCTTTTAGTTTTTGACATATGATATAGCTCTGTTCAGAGTTTAATTAAATTCTTGAACAAATTGGATTGAGTAGATTAGGTCACTCTATTTTCCATGGGACAATTTCTGGCAGGGCAAGCCAGTACAGCTAAATTTTTATTTAAGACAATTTGTGGTGTAGGAAGTGACATTCAAATACATGCATACTTTTAACATTTATCCTTTATTTTCGTATACACTATGTCCATGCCATGCTAAAGAATTACCAGGTTAAAATACAGCTCTATAGTTATCTTCTATGCGTTTGCTGTGCTGTGGGCACAGATTTTCCCCTTAGGTATTAGGGGGTAGGTGTTCTGTAGTCCTTTGCTAGTGGGACTTCTTTTTTACAGAAAATAACACTCCGGCAAGCTAATATTTATTGTGTTGTTGGGTTTTGGAATTCTTTGATTCGAAATGGTACAGTGGAGCGGAGATCCCCTTTCGACCAGAAATAATAAATAATAAAATAGTATTAAGTCACCCCAAATATACTGGAGATTATATGCTTTAGAGAAGTTATTACACATCTGCTGGAGACTGGCCTTTGAGAGGCTAAAGCCCATAGGTACCACTCACACTTTAAAGTTCACTAGAACTAATGGCCCTAGAATTGTTTCTCCTTTACTCCAACATGTGTGGCAATACCTTCTATGTATTGTTTCATCAATGTTTATCCAAGTATGCCCGAGAGGGGGCTGGTTCATATTTGGTAGTCATTAGTGATAAAATGTGTATAATGTAGAACATGTATTTGTATTCTATACAAATATGTAACTAAAAAAACAGTACTTAGAATAAGGAACTTTGAATATAGAGAACACAGAGCTCAGAATTAGAAATTATAGAACTCAGAATACACAGCATGGAATGTGGAACATGGATGACATCATTCAGAACATGTAAACTGGATATGGAGTACAGAATATGGAATCTAGAACATGGAACTAAAAATTTAGACTATGGAATAACAATGGTTAATACAAGTAATAAAGCACAGAACTTATATATATTATATTGAGCATGGAATATAAAACTTGGAATACAGTACATGGAAATCTGAACTCGTAAAAATGCAGAATCCAGAACATGTTGCTTGGAATATGGAGTATGGGAATACCTATCGAATATCAGATAAAGAAAGCCTAGGAATACAGAAGATAGAACCTAGAAATTATGACATGGAACTTAAAATATGCAACACAGCCCATTACACCTCATTACATTAGTCCTATATTATAAAAAGAAATATGTGTCTTGCAGTGCTTGCAGTTTCAATCTGAATTGCACTACAATATATGTTAAAACTCTTTTCTTTGTTTAAGGTAGTTGCAAGAGCATTATAAATCACTGTAGTAGGTAAAAAGTTTACTTATAACTTTTTAATACATTGTATATATTTAAAATGTGTAAAAACTGATTGACATTTTCAGCATATAATAAATGTATTCTGCTTTCCGGTCCCTCCCTGTGCAGTTCCTCAGTTTACACAGTTTTGCACCTCTGTTGCCATCTACTGGTATATTTCTAATCCTGATTTATGCATTATTGTATGAAATTGTCCAAACACTGTGTAGACTGTATACTGATCCAGATTCATTTGAAGCTTGATTGTGCAAAATTTTAAAAAAGTACAACATGGCAGACTTGAAACAGAGAATCTTAGTCACTAGGCTTGTTCTTTCACTTGTGCTACTTGGATAAATAGAGACAGCTTTTATTAAGTCAAATATACAAATATATGTAGAAATGTGTCTAAACATCTTCTTTGCATCATTTCTGCACTGTATGGGTACAATTGGATACAATGTTAGGGCATTATTGGAGTGTGCAATGTCAACTTAGGATGCCGGCTCCAGTAGCACCGTGGAAACATAACCTAAGTTACATACTGCATACTGCAATATGGTATGACAGCCCGATCCACATTACCTGCCTACAACAATGGCTTATCCCATGCGTTAAGCCAATCCGTCAATGTAGTGCAGTACATCAACCGGCTGGCCGGCGAATCAGCTTAACATCATGGCAACAGGTGATGTATGATGTAGGCAGGTAATGTGAATCGGGTCCGCCGGCATCCCCGCCAAGGAATGCACTTAGTGCAGGGGGTGCCGACGGAGCCGATAATGCCGTGGAGACATAGCCAAAGGGCTCCTGGTTACCATGCATAGGTGTGCAAACCAGCAGTAAACTCCCCACTTTTTCCTACAGGAAAAATCATGTACTGTGTATAAAAATTTTGAAATGTGTGGATCTATGAATTGGTCCCAGATTCTCCTGTCCCTGGAAAGTCTTGTGACAAACTTAAGTCTAGTCTCCACTGCTTTGGTACCTTTAGAGCTGATACATCCAAAAACAAATTTTTGCAGCATTCATATATTTTTATTATTATAAATCATTTTATTCAACATTAAACCAAAGGGAAATTTAAGCAACACATGTTTTTTTTTAATCACCCGAGCACCTGCACAATTTTGCAGGCGCTTGTGACAGGTCATTCCCACACGGCTGCGCAAGCACCTGGTTGTTTTCCAGCTTGCTGCAGACTGAAAGCAGTCCGGGAAACGACTATGTAAATTTAGCCTTATACTGTCCCCAACATACCTCAATGAATGAAAACATGTGTTAAAAATAAAATAAATGATACAGTATACCGTATATAATAGTTGAATAAATTGTTTTAAGAATAGCTGCCTAACATAACACTAAAGTCACATGTAACATA
Organism: Ptychadena robeensis; assembly: GCA_036250615.1. NCBI lineage: Eukaryota > Metazoa > Chordata > Amphibia > Anura > Ptychadenidae > Ptychadena > Ptychadena robeensis. The sequence continues at coordinate 141,000,295 of CM070032.1, read as the reverse complement.
AATTTGTGTATTATAAAAAAAAAAATTAATCCCTGATGTTTCACAAATCCCTGGTTTCTTATAAATTTACACTTGAAATATTTTCATAACTATGATAGCAAATGAGTGTAGTAAAGTTTCTTATATCCATATTTGTACATTCTTGCCATGTCTGTGTTAAATGTGTTTCTTTTTTTTTTTGAAAAATTAAATTGTACTCGCTAATGCCAAAATATTTTTCATAGTTCTTCAAATCTCATTTATCATCCAATATTCTATTAATATAACATTCCTTGATTGGGGAGTGAGTCAAATTCTGTAATTATATTCCAGTTTTCTTTCAGCGTGTATTAAAAAACCACTGTATCCAAATTTTAAACATTTAACCTAAACCTGAGCTAAGCTTTTCTCTACTTTTAATATACAGTAGTTTTGTTACTCCAGTTTTCTGTACTCCATTCCTTTACTGGGCTTTGCAATTTTTCAAGTGTACATAATGTATTGCCTTATAATTTGGACTAGGCTTCTTTTTCAAAGGATTGTGTGGAAGACAGCATAGAGTCAATAATTTATAAACTATGTTCATCAATACAAGAGGAAGCACAAAGAATCAAGCAAGGAAATTGTCTGCTCTCCACTAGAGATGGTCGAATTTTTCGACTTCCTAACTTTGTCAGCTTATTGCAAAGCCCCTGAAAATGGTATCCTCACCAAAATTGCTGGAGATGTAGAGAAGGGTTAGAGGAACATTAAAAAAAATGTAGTTTTTTGCATAAATTAAGTTCAAAGTTAAAGTCGAAATTTGCTTTAATTTGCAATAAGCTCACAAAGTTAGGAAGTCGAAAAATTCGACCATCTCTAGTGCAATTAAGTCGAAATGGTCAAATTTGTTTTAAAAAATTCGACCATCTCTACTCTCCACTTTATAAAAAAACAGCAAACATTCTAGGAGAACCTAAAACAGCAGAAAAGGGATTAAATCAATCATTTTTTTTAACCAAAAACTTTTTATTGGGGAAAATTTTACAAGACAGAGAGGTAACAAAAAAAACATGTACATTCCAATGAAATTTTGAGTTACAATGTAGAAGACAGAATGTGGTCGACAGATATAGTATACAGTCAAAAATGATAATAGCCATTAGTCAAAACTTAGGGTATACGGTTGTCTCATCCTAGTGGCTAACGGGTTCTAACAAATCCGGTTAAGCATCAATCCTCTCATCTAACACAGGGTTCGGGAATGACATGAAACCTACAGGGCGAAAAGGACACTAACAGATATGGAGGGTATAGAGCGGGGCAGGGAAATGAAAGAAAAGAAGAGGGCGATACAGTGGAGGAGAGGGAGAAGGAAGGGGGGAAGAGGAGGGAGGGGGAAGTGTGGAACGTGTGTGTTGACCCTCCAGGTGGACAGGAGTGATAATCTTTGTGGGTTTAGGCATCGCTTATTTTCTGTAAAATGAGATTAGGTACTGTGCTTAGCAAGAAGGTTCTTGAACGTTTGGGTTGGCATGAATTCTTTCCATAGGATCCAAAGGCGACAGTAAGCTGGTCTTGTGTTGTATGGCTATCATGAATGCCACATGTGATATTTGAGCTAGCTCATCAAGCCATTCTTTAATCGGGGGGCGCTGGGTGACTTCAAATTACGCGGTAGCAAATTTTCTATTTAGTCCAATTTGCAAGTGGAAGAAGGAGGGGACTTTTTTACTGCCCTCTATTGGTTTAGATTACGCATCAACTCAATCCTGGATGTGAAGATATTAGATGATATTATATTTATATAATAATCCATCAAACCATAATGTATAAATTTGCCTAAATCCCAAATTTAAATATGACAAATAAAAACATCTATATACGTATCAGTTCATATACAAACATTGAAATCACAGAGTATTGAACTGTCCCAATGGGTTTTGTGGATAACCACTTCTTCAGGGGTTTTAAGCATGCACAATGGAATCTCTATATAAGGTATAAATGGACAATGGCCAAAGGTCATCAAAGTACATCATAACCATCATAGTCACATAACTCAGATGAGTGCAATCATAGATCTACTAACCAAGTTTAGAGTGAATTAGTATAAGTTGATTCCTCACCCTACAACCAAAAACTGTGGCAGCGGGTGGGTTTGATGACACCAAAAAAATGAGGAGGACAAAAAGAGAGTGTAGTAACTATCAATCAAAGTATGACTTCAGGTGTGACTATCAGAATCCCAAAAAATGTATTTGGTGCTAATAGAAAAAAAGACAAAATAATTGCCTCATTGTTTATTAAAATATAATGTATCACCAGCATCCAATTATGTAGAATTATTACCGTATTTTCCGGCATATAAGATTATTTTTAAACCCAAGAAAATCTTCTGAAAAGTTGAGGGTCATCTTATACGCTGGGTACTGAGACGTCCGAGCTGGAGAAGTCTGTCTGTCACACAGCCGCGGCTCCCCCTCCCTCTTTCCTTGATGTTTTGAGAGGAAGCTGACGTGCTCACTAGAGGCTGTGGTCCCAGTGGCTGAAACTGGTATTGCAGCTCAAACACATTAAATAGCCTTCACTTATCATGTATAAAGTTATATTTTTAGATTGCCCAAATTCTTTCCATTTTTATTGTTTAATGTACACAATTTATGTCACTTGGATAACTGCAAAAATTAATAACCCTGCAGTTGCAGTTAGGGGTGTGAAATTGGGAATGTAAATTACTAAAAACTTTTAAGGTTGTTGGAGATCAGGGGGTTGAAAGTCAGAGTAGTCATTGTTTCCAGTGCCACGCCAGCACATTTTCCGGTGGATTTTCCATAACTTGAAGGCAGTTTGCCCATGTCATAAGCATTTGAATTAAAATTACCATATTGAAATCAAATCTGATTTTTTTTTATTTGGTGTGCGTTAGATGAGGGGTAGTCTTATACGCCGAGTATATGCCAAACTGTATATTCTAACATGAAAAGTTGGGATTTGTCTTATACACCCAGTCATTGTGTACACCGGAATAAAACCAATAAAAACGCCGCCATCGCAATGGAGACCCATGCCACTTACATTAATCTTGAAACTTGTCACTTGTGCGACGTACAAATGCACTGATGCACCCCTATCGCAGACCTCGCCTACCAGGGCGTGCCCAGGAGAGGATAGATGGGACCAGACAAGCCAGACATTACAGCCACTCACTACAGGCAGGCACATGATCCGCCAACATGTCACGGGTCACACCACCCCTACCCCTTGTGACCTTTTGACCATTTATACCTTATATAGAGATTCCATTGTGCATGTTAAACCCCTAAAGAAGCTGTTATCTGTGAAACGTCAAGATGGTGCAATATTCTGTGATTTCAATGTTTATATATGAACTGATATGTATATGGATGGTTTTACCTGGTTGAACATTATCAGTTGAAATGTTACTACTGTTTGTTTATAAAATTTAATGTAACTGGCTACTGTTTGCCATGAAAGTCCCTTTCGCCCTCCTTATGGAAAATGTGTTTTTCCTTTCTTTTTCAATTTTCAATAGATGATATTAGTGTGAAGAATTTAAGGATCTATGTCCAAAATGACAGGATAACAACTTATTATTTTATAACCTGATAAGTTCTTTTCAGTTAACTGTATTGGACAATTCATAAGGGTGATGACTTACTATTTAGAAACCATAAAGAGAAAAGACAGGGAGGATGGGAACCATTTTGCATTCAAACTACTTAAATCAGTAACGTTTTAAAATTATCAACTTTAAAAAGGATTGTTTTAAATACATAGTGTGATAGATTCACAACTGATTGATTCCTTTCCTTAGCTCTGTGCGCAAAAATCCATAGTAGCATTGAATACTTATGTACATGTGATTTCTCAGTTTTATTTTTATTTTTTTATAAATTTCATAACATAAAGTAAACTTTTTTGTGTTGTCATTACAGGGTGTTCTGTGTAGAATTTTGAGGTAAAATGTATTTAAAATTTTTTGGATTAAAGCTATAAAAATGTGGAAGAGGTGATGCGCTGTGAACACTTACCGGATACACGGATGCAGATTTTTCCTCAGCCTGCACTGTGTATGTGATCAGGCTGAATATTCTCTCTCACATCCACAGCTCACACAGTGCAGGCATACAGATCATCTGTCTCTATGGGTAAATAGTGAAAGGGAGAGGGGAAGTATGTTATGGCATCCAACACAGTAGCATATTGGATATACAACAGCAAACTCAGACTCCCTTTAAGCTAAGATAGATGGGATGAAAACAAAGGGCTAAAACAAAGATCTTTTTCACAGAAATAGACCAGAGGAATTGGATTTTTAGGGGTCTAGAGAGAAAACTCTTGTTATTCAAGTGCTTACATTAAAATTGACAATGTAACCGTCAGCGTTTAGCTTTAATTTGAAAGATTATTAAACCAAGACGTTAAAATAAGTGTGTGCTTTGGTTTTGTACGGTTATGTCCTGGGCCATGTACATATTATTATTAGTACTAACAAGGATTTTACAGTTTACCTAAGCCAGGCTGTGATAACAGAAAATATCAACCTCCTGGTCCTAAGCTAGGACTGCATGGCTTGATTTTTGATATATTTGAGCGCAATGGAGCACCATTTGCTTCCAAAACGCTGGATTGTGCTCAAATTTTTTAAAAATAGAGCTGTCCAGCCGTTCTTCGAGTGGGATAAATCGAACGAAAGCTTGGTTGAACTGCAAAACAACATGTTTGGACCCTTGGTCCCCATCCAAAGTATTTGATGGTATTGATGACGCAGAACTGCTACGGCTCCATTTTACAGGCATAGAGCCATGTATGCCTAAGAGTGAAAGAGTGATATACATGCTCCCATATCAATATCCATAGGCTCATGTACAATGTTGTAGGCCAATAAGCAGAAATAAACATAAAGGTGTTCAGATGGTGGAGGTTAGGGCTCTTTGAGGCCACTTGAGTTTTTCCATACCAGACTCATAGTAACATCTTTATGGATGTCCTGGTGGAAAAGAAAGGGCCAGAAAAGAAAGAAGTTGAAACAAAAGACTGAAAAGCTCCCAACTGTCAAAAATGTATTTGTATGCTGTAACAGTACCTACCCTTCATTGGACATAAATCATTAATACATTGGGTTGTCCAGAAAAGTTTGGTCATAAGATAAATATACTTTAACAAGATATGATTTTGGACAACATTGTCTTTTCAGCTTTTCACTCTCTTGTCAGATGATGGAAAATCCCTTTGTTGATTTCTTGCTTTGATATACTTAACTAAAATATGTATTACTTCCCAGTGAAATCAGAGATGAAGACATTCTCGGTATAGCTGCCATAAATCAGTTAACCAGCTGCTTCTCTTATAAGTGGATTTTTTTTTTGGAAAACTCTAGCATAAACATTTCCAGAGATTTTTCTACAACTTTTATTTAATGTTAGAATATTTGTGTTTAGAATGCAGAACATTTGTATTTGCAGAACAAATGTATTTTCTACCTGATGCTTATCGGTATCCTTCACCTAGTAGTGTAAATTATCACTAGATAGGTGAGTCACTAAATTATATAAAGACCAGTATTTTTACAATTGTTATATAAAAAGAAATCTGTATTTAGCCTTAAAAGGTCATAGGGCTCATTCACACTATATTCGTTTTTAAAGGCATGCATTATTTTATAGGCATGCGTTTCCGCATATTTGCAAAAAGGCATGTGTTTTTGACATTACATACCTGTTTGCGTTTTTGAACAAATCAATGAAAAATGCAGGAAAAATTTATCAAAAATGCATACAGCAGTGATTTTTTAAAAATGTATGCGGAAACGCATACAGCGTGAATGGTAACATTGGTTGTCTATGTAAACATGTGTGTAGTAAAAAAATGCTTGCGGTAAAAAAAGTGTGCGTTTTTAAAACGCAATACATATAGTGTGAAATTGCCACTATAAGTGTCACTATGAGCATCCTTTGATCTGCGTTCTTCTTTTCAAAGCTTGCCTTGAGGTATTCGACCTGGATGGAATAGTGTGCAGTGAAAAGTTACAAGGTTTAGATTTGTTCTTTTGTTTATTTTGTTGTTTGCAATTAAATCAATTAAAATAAAGACAAGTCATCGATATGTGAACATTTCTTAAAGAACTGCATATATAATGGGGTGGCCATTTTTTTCACATGACTATATGCACACAACTGGTTAAATAAAATATTTTTCCAGTTTATTTAAATTCAAGTAGTTAAGTACCTCATGTGTTTGCTATTCTTACTATTGTATCTGTCCATATGTCCAGTTTTTGAAGATTTTCTGTTTAAGTGCAACTAAAAAAGAGAAAATAGCCCCCGTGGGGGCACAGGCAGGAATAAAACCAAAATGACAGGGTTTAAATCTACAATATCTAAAAGTTAAAAAAAAAGTTTTGGCAATAGACACCTTACCTCCTAGGAATCAAGTATCTGTTTTAAACAGTTTTTTTATATAGCTCCGCCTGATTTACATTGCCAGAAATAGATATCATTTACCCTAAATGACTTAAAGACTTTGATTTATGTATTCATAATCTACAGTTGGACTTCTGTAATGTCCTCTCATAAACCCTGACTCATAAATCTAAAACCACCTATAATTACTACAGAAGCCACAATGTTGGCACACCAACGTTAGGATCTTCCCATGCACCAGTTTTTCAGTCACTACATTTATTTTTTAATTAAAATAAATGTGTACTTATATTTAATATCTAAGGTCCCAGCTAGCTAAATAAATCAGAAAAACGTTATAACTTCCCAATAATCAAATTTAATTTTAAAGCTAATTAGCGCAGTAAAGTAAATAAACAGCGTATACCATACAAAACTATTGTGATAACATATTTAAAGCCAGGATACAGGCACAGGGTGTGGTTTGGGACAGGGAACATGGGGCATGGAGTGGGTTTATTTCAGTCAGTCAGGAACAGAGCAGTGTTGGGGTGTGAAGACCAGGAGGAAGGGTGGTTGCTTTAAGTCATGAAAAGTTACCCAGAGCCACAATCAGGAATAGTTATTTAGTAATAAATGGGACCATTAGTGTCATGAATTAGATCAGGGGTAAGCCATTTTGCTCCCCTCTTTCACTAAATAAAATATACTGGAAACACAGAACATAACACATACACACTTAAGTGTGCTGCACATATTTTTTTTACAGGTAGTGCAAGTGTTAACCACATATTTGTAAGGGAAATGGTAGTTAGCAGAGCAAGGAGGCACAGTTGCTTCTTCAACATGTGGTAATCTTGGCAGAATGAGGCTCCGGAGCCACAAGATGCAGACCCCTATTGCAGAAGACAGACTTTGTGGGGGTGAAAATCTAGATATTATGTTTAGGCTAAAGAAAATCGTTTTTACTTACTTTGTGTTTTGTATCTCTCTGCTGTGCACATCCCTTGGACTTAAGCATGGCATTTTATTGTGTTAAGCTGCTTACAGACACTATAGAATTGGGACCTGGACAATCTATTGCACTGCCTGTCCGAAAAAAGAGTTGCCACCAAAAAAAGGTCACACACTTTAGTTGGACAGCCTTAAGATTTGATTACGGCCCACATTCACTGTGGCATTGCTTCTGCAATGTCACAAGATTTATTTCCATCAAGTGTTGCATTCATTTTTCACCAAGGTCTTGCATTGATGATGGTAAAGTCTGACCACCACTCAATGCCTTTTCCAGCACATCCCAAAGATTCTCAATGGGGTTAAGGTCTGAAAGGTCTGTGACGGCCAATCCATGTGTTAAAATGATGTCTCATAGTCTCTGAACCGCTCTTTCAAAATTTTAGCCCAATGAATCCTGGCATTGTCATCTTGGAATATGCCCATGAAAAAATCCATTGATGGAATAACCTGGTCATTCAGTATATTCAGGTCAAGTCAACTGACCTCAGTTAGTTAAATCCAGGCACATGCAGTGTATGATGCATTGGACACAGAAGGTCTTTGATTTCTCAGGCAACAGTCTATCATATGTGCCCAATTTTACTGTGGCAGAAACTCTGCTCAGCGCTGCTGGTAGCTCAACTTGGAGCAAGCAGGAAAGCTGACAACACTCCAGTTAAAATGAGTAGCGATAGTCAAAAAAAATACAACTTGTTCAAGTTTGTGCATTAATTGCAAAGCCCCTGAGCATGAGGCTTGCTGGAGATGTAGAGAAGGCTTAACGATATACTACAAAAAAAGTTTTGTAGTAATTATTGCTCTATTACAAATAGTTTTTGCATGAATAAATTTAGCATTTTAGTAAAAACTGCATATGCTAGAGCAAAAACATTTTTTTAAATGTTCCCTTCACTACATCTCCAGCAATTTTGGTGATGATACCATGTTCAGGTGCTTTGCAATCAACACTCACAAAGTTAGCTAGTTCAAAAAATGATGTCTAGAAATAAGTCCATATTATTTATTCTATAGGACGCAGTGACAAGCTTGAATATAGGAATACAGGGAAAATACTGTATGGTTCAGCTTGGAACACTTTGCTGCTGGAGCTTGCTGTATAATCATGGTTTATGTAAGTGGCTTTTTTTTTACTTAGTTTTCTCTCCAAAGAGAGATGCCTCTTATGGAGTAAAAAATACAATAAGTAGTGTATCCCGAAAATATTTTTTTGCTAATAGGAACAAATCAGGAAGACAGAACTAAAGTATTAGGTTTAATTTACAATGTTGTTTCCCGAGCTGCTGTCAGTACGAGGCAAATGTGCGCTCCGGCAGCCGCACGGGAAACAACTACCTACGAGCTCCTGCTAAAATGTGCAGGTGCTCGCAGGTTGTCTTGATAAGGACCCTATGGAGGTCCTATTGGGTTAAAGCCTAAAAACCCACCACCGGACGCAACATTGGGCTTAAGGCCCCCTTACACATCTAGATTTTCCTTACAATCAATTTAAAATTTGTTTGAGGGGTCAGGGAAATCTGTGATTGATTGTAATCTATGACAACTGTAGTAATAGATTTAAAACTGACTGAAAGCGGAATTGAATTAAGGTTACATTTCAATACAACTGATTAAAATTTTTCAGCATGTCCAATCTTTTTTTGATCTAAAATTTTCCCGAAAAAAATTATTAAATTAAGTTGTTTAAAAACCACCAGGACATATGCAGAAACATATTTAGTGCATATGACTTAATAATTAACTTTAATAAGAGTTTGTAATAAACTAATGAAAACTTACCATATGTATTCATTCCTGTGGTTGAGAGAGTAAGCACAAAACTGTTTTCATTTTTATTTGCAAATTACTAGATTGTAGTAGATGTTTTCAGTATGTAATTCAGTATTTTTGTAGTACTTTGTAGTGTAGTATATTGCAATTAACATGGGGAATTACGCAGTAAACCGTTTAATATGATACTCGTAAGATGTTTACAGTTCACATTTTTGAGCAAAATGTAAAATCCTAAACTGGAATAGAACATTTTTTTCCACTCTAATTTTTTTTCCTGTTCCACACTTTTCTCCCACAGGACTCATTCAACGTTTGTCATTTCTTTTCTAAGCTCCCAGAAGTTTCCAGCACACTGGGTGGTATGGCCAAAATGGCAAGTTTGCTGATTCCTTCTGTCTATCCCAGGACTTACAGCCTACAAGATACCTTGCTGCTAAGTGTTTGTTTTACAGGGTGTAAAAGTTCAGACTAAAAAGTTCTAATTCAGAGTTACCTTAAGGACATCATAACAAAACACATAAGTTACACAACTACAACTTGCTTTGGGGGTAAAAGGCTTCCTGAATAATCTTCCTTATTTATCCTATCTGTTCCCATAAGTATGTTCTTTTTGGTAGTTGAAGCAACCTCCCTTTTTAGTGTACATAAAATATTGATACTTTGTTCTAATGCTTTCTTACCATACAATTGAGCAAGAAAAAGAAAAAAAAAGAAAAGACTTCAAGGTAGTGAGAAATTGTTTTTAAGTGACCACTTTGGAAGGACCAGGGTCAAATCAAAGGTGTCAAATTGTGTCACGTGTCATGGGATTGCCATGGCCTTGTTTAATTTGCTTTTTAATGTGTTTCCTAATCAAGGTCATTAGAAGTGGATTTCCATATGTGTATGGGCATTTTTCATATAACAATCACATTAAACCTCATCTTCTTAATGTTGCCCACTTTCTCTATCAGTGCCCACATGCTTTGTTGCTCTGTTCGCTTTTATTGAATTTTGTGGTAGCCACCTCTCCTGTGAGCTGCACAAAGTGCTGTGTATTGTCAAAAGGCTTGGCCATTATTGACACAACCACAGTTTTCCTCAGCACTGTAGAGTTACAGAGTTGTCACCATCATGGCACCATATTATTAATATATATGACATTTCACAATATTCTGCATGCTTATGCAGACCAAGCAATACCAACTCATGCTCTTTGTCTCTACAAGCATAGCCAGGGATAACAGTTAGCCAGATAAAAAATCAGTTGCTACATCTTTAATGTAATGGATATGGTCATGAACCAGTAAATGTGTGTTTCATGTATGGTACATGATAAAGCCAGGGTCAGCACCAGAGCGCCAGGAGCGGTAGGTAGGGGGCCCTTATCAAGCGGGCATGCCAACCTGACTGGGCGGGCCTGGCCTAAATCATTCAAACTCCCAAAAAATCAAACATTGACGAGCCCTGTAAGACAGAAGGTAATTAAAAGCCAATGTTTATTAAATTATGTTTGATCTTTAAAGAATTACTATCAATACATATAACCTTCCTGAAATCCAGCTTTAACGTAACACAGAAAACTGTAAGGGGAGAGAAACTCCATAATGGAATACAAAAATGGCAAAGCTTTTGTGAAAACAGAATTTATGACAAGCAAGGCCAATTGGGCTGTTGCAAAACTGTATGTAAGAATCCTTGATTTAAATAACACTAAGACCATTACTACTAGAGATGGTTAATGAGATGCTGTAATTTCGATATTAGCATCCAAATGCATGCAAATTGTATACAGACTGAAACTGAGCCATCAAGCACAGCAGTGGCATCTGCATGCTTATATCAAAATGTGGGCCTTTCATTAACAATTTCTAATTAGTAGTGTACACAAATTGCAAATACTCTTTTCCAAGGCCATCACAGACCTTCTTTAATCAGTAGTCACTACAAATGTTCTTCTTCCACTGATTGATCGTGTAGAATAGATTCTATAAAATGTAAACCTTTTGGTTAGGTGATAGAATACTGCAATGGATCCTTGAGGATTCATTATGGTAGTGGTTCCCAAACTTTCCTTGACGTGCCCCCCTTTTCTATTTAGGAACATTATCTAGCCCCTCCCTCCATATTCAAACACAGGTTAGGAATGATGGCCCTCGACGCCCTGGAATACCTTCGTGCCCCCCAGGAGGGCCAGCCCCCAGTTTGCATTATGGATTCAAGTAAGCACAAATCTCTCATGTTTTTCCAATGGGCTTAATATTCTGCTTGTTTCTCTGCCGATTTGTCAGTTTTATTCGAATTCTTTTTCATGACCTGTGCTGATATAATACATATAATTTGTTCTTTGGAGTTCTTTGAGCTATTCCAGGTGTAAAGCACCAAGTTTGTGGGATACTGGGGAAACCTCTCTCCTTAAATAGTTAATATAAGATATTCATCTGGCTTTTAGACTTTTGTATCTGATTTATCTCAATAAACTATTGCTGTGATGTAATGTGATTTGTGTTCTGTGGCCACCATTCATATTACAAGACATCTAATGTAAAGGTAGCCATACACAGGTCGATTTTCCACTCGATTTTTGACAGATCAATCACTGCGCGCATTTACACGTTCGATCGGCAATCGATTGGCAGTGAATCGGGTTTTGATCACCCTGAACAATCGACCCAAAAAAATCGGATCGGACAATGAACCGACATGTTGGTTTTTTGGTCGATCGTTTGGCAATCGGAGTGCATTGATGGACCCAAATAGCCCTATGCAGCAGCCTTTACGATCAATGGATTTTCTGGAATCAGCCATTTTGGATTGGCTCATGTCCAAATCAGCCACAAATCGGATTCCCAAGGTGGTGTTGCATCTATTCCAGATCCGATCAATTGCAGATTCCTGATTGCCTGCAACGATTGGATCAGCAATCGATCGGCATTTGATCGCTGACAAATCGACCTGTGTATGGCTACCTTAAGGAATATCTTGGTGATGCCCTATTGATCAACTTGGTCCAGTTCTTTTCTTTTAACTCATTTAGACCCAACATCATGGCTATGAGAAGTGATGGTGGCAAACTGCTTAAGTTGGTTTGAAACGAAGGGCTCATTTACACAAGCGTTTTTTAACTGCAATAATCACAATTGACCCGTGGACGCAACATCAGGTTCCACCAGTTGGTTTTTGGGCTTCTGCCTGATAGAACTGCCATAGGGTCCTTATCTAGAAGACCTGTGAGCGCTCAAAGGCAGTCTGGAGTGCCTGGTCGTTTATCAGTCTGCTGTAGCCCGGAAAATGACCATGTAAATTTATCCTTTGGCTGGTATAGCTGGGCAAGTAAGTTATCTTCTACAGACAAAATAAGTTAATATACCTAGAAGTGCTCCAACATTACTGGGGTTTCTGGCTTTAATGGAAGCTGAGATTCCCTAACATAAACAGCAGCTAATGTGGGAGATTTATCTGTTTGCTCTTTACTGCTTCTGTTGGTGAAGCACTTCATCTGTAAGCCTGTGTAGTGTTATTCCATGCACATAACAAATAGGGCACTGGTGGCAGGGAAGGAACATATTGCACTGGTGGCAGGGAAGGAACATATTGCACTGGTGGCAGGGAAGAAAATGATATGTGACATTAGCACTGGAATACACAGTCATTGGACTGTATAGGTGTCTATTTAAAAAAAGATAAACTGACTAAATGTTTCAAGTAACTGTTCCTAGTGGATCCAAACACAGGATCACACATACAATAAAATGAATTACTATGTATCTTATAATAAATACAAAAACATTTGTGCTCATATACTTACATATAATAAAAAATGTAATCACATTTTAAAAGATCTAATATTTTATTTGTAAAGCTGTAAAAGCTGTTTCTTTACAGAAGTAGAATAAGCTATCTGAGTATCTGAAGTTTGATATACTTGTTTTTGCAAAATATTTATTTCCAAAAGGAAGCAAAAGTTCAGCATTGGCCCAAGTGTTCCCTTCATTAATCCTCATTGGCAGAGGATTTTGGCTTTGCTGCATATTGCTCAGTGGTGTTTAAAAGGACAGTTCCTAAGTTATGATATTTGTTACTGGTTAGAAAGTTGTCTTGCACAATTCAGAGACTGTTTTCACACCTCTGATTTATTTCATGCTACCAAAACTGACAATTCAAGAATTAAGCCAGCGTATGCTAAAACTGATATTGATTTTCACATTTATTTAGTAATTGACCTGCAGCTTTTGAAAAAATAATAATATACAGACTAGCTCTGCTAGATTCTACTTTTCCTAGTCCTTAAATTTTATGACTAGAGATGATCAATGAGATGTTCAAAGTAGAAATCAATGCAAATGCAATGACTTGTATCAATGTAAACCATATTTAGCAACCACAGTTTGATTGGCTGAACTCCAAACCCTTATAACCTGCCTGCTAATGTTGAATTTATTTATCTCTATCACTATTAATTACCACAAGGAGGTGTGTAAAAATCAAGCACTCTCCTATACATACATAAAATACAACGTCATAAAATACAACTACAGGAATACAACGTCATAAAAAAACAAATAAAACACACATTAGTAAGGATGAGCTGAAGCATGAAAAGACCCTGTGCAACTTAGATCTGAGCTTATCATTAATAATTGTCAGGTCCCTGCTCAGCAGCCATCTCGGGCAACCCCTGTACCGTCCTCTGCATCAG
>CM070032.1:140912139-140948000 GCA_036250615.1 Ptychadena robeensis | reverse complement strand
CTTTACCCTTCCAATCACTATGTATTCTATCAGGGAGGACTCGGCACTACATAGTTGTTAGATCTAAACAATATTGTATTGAGTGATCTAAAGCTGTATGGTGGGTTTAAGATTCCACCACATGGATCCCTGACAAATACCTTTACTTTTCCCATGTCTGTACTGTCAGTGCAATGATTTTCACTGTGAACTGATTGCAGGCATCTGAGGAGGTCTCAAGCAATAACAGACTCCCGATTCTAGCAAAGGGCTGGAATCTAAAGCACTGTACAAAGGCTGTTTACCTATTCATGGTCATCTCAGGCTAAAACCTAGCATTTGTAAAGTGCTCTCCAGCAACATGGCCTCCCCCATCAGCCACTAACTACTAACAAGTGCATCCTGTTTTGTGAAGTGAGAGGCATATGACCTGTTGCACTACCTACCTTGTGTTGTAGGAGCATTACATGTACCTGGGCACCCTAGATATGCACTAGGCTTCTGCCTCAGTTTGTTCTATAGATGATCCGGCGCAGGATTGATCACTAGTGACAGAGGTGGGGGCTGTATTGCTGATTAAATCAGAGCAACCACCACTAACAAAGTTTATTAGGATTTCCCCATAGCGTAACAGGGCAGAGTAACCTGCCTACACTGACCAGGGGGCACTAGAGATCTTAAAGAAGGGGGGTTTTTTCCTCACCGTGTCCCTATAAAGATGCCATCATCCCAACAATATATGGAAAGAAGGGAGAAGATTGAACTTCAATGGTTCCTACTTGCACATGGTCATGTGTTTGTAGGTCAAGGGATTTTTAAGGCACACAAAAGAGTATATATATGTTTTTACAAAGTAATAAAAGTAAAAGTCCATTTTAATTAGGTCCTGGTTCGTAAATACATGTTTACACACGTGAATCCATTCTGTAACAATTGCTCCTAGAGATCGCAGGGGGGGGGGAGGTTGAGAAAGATGTGCACAGGAAACAACAGTTAAGTGCAGTGAAATCAATATTGCTTATTGATATGAAATACTGTATAATTGTATTCTGAAACTACAGAGTTTCCAAAAACAAACTCTTTGATTATTTTTAATAACAGATACGAAACTACTAGATCAGCAAGATGAAGATCAAAAAGAATACAAATTGTATTTGAATAAGGTGGGTATAATATGTCATCATCTCTGCTATTTATACCAGTGGTCCCCAACCAGGGGTTCGTGCCCCCCTGGGAGCGCACTAATGAGGAGGTCACCAATAGTGGTGTCGAAGAGGGGGTGGCGCTTTGCGATCAGCTCCATGTTCCCTTTCACTCTGTCCAGCTCAGGCTGAAAGTGGAGCAGGACTTGGGCTGGTGAAATTCAAACAAGTGATAGTGCCATCTTGTGGCTGTTTTACTAATTCTTAATATAAATGAAGTTTTTGGCCTTATAACACGCATAAAAGGGCATGCATCTTCTAAGGCAAATACGCGACCATCCGCAGCCTAGAGATTAAAAGACAGGGAAGCTTACATGGTGTGCAGCAGGTGTATTTTTTACAGTATTTCACCCTAAAAAAGACACTCTCTGATGGTGTGTCTTATCAGCCAAAAAATACTGTAATCTGACTTTGCGAGTTTATTACAAAGACCCACAATTGCTGAAGATATAAAGATGGGTTTTGTGCATCGCAGCAGGCTCATTGATCTTTTCCGGCCCCCGTGTCGCCGAAGAGACGGCACCATAGACCTCAATGATAATGGAAGCACCACAGAGTACACTGTATTCTCCCGTACGGCTCTGTTTCCTGGCAAAAGCGCAGGGAGGTTAGGGAAAAAGGTTGGGAACCACTGGTTTATACAATAGGTTTAATACTACAAATACCTTTAATTTATATTTTGCAAATAAAGGTTAGACAAAACATTTAGCACACTTTGGGATTGTTCTGTTTTAGATTCTTAGACATTCTTCCAACACTCAATTACCAGTTATGCAACTCTTTAGTATCAGATATTTATTTGTACATAGATCATCTTTATGTGCGATAGTTATATCTAGATGTTACAATTATTACCATATACACAATACACACAAACGTTGTGCCTTTTTTCCCCCTTATTAAGCTTCTTTTATTGCTGTGTAGGAGCAACAAGAAGAGAAACTGATCTCAAGCCAAAATTCCAACAGAGAAGGCCATGGGAGGAATACCAGTGAGTGGTACGCAGTATTTCCAAACATTTAAGCTCGTCTATGAATTTGGGGGTTTTCGGGTGCCAGGCGGAGAGGAGAGAGACTGCAGCATCCAACCCCCTATCCCCCCACTGTGTGTGTGAAAGAAGCCATTATGAGCTGCAACTTTGATGGCAAGTGCTCACTAGTGACATGCTGGCTGAAATTGGTATTGCAGGGAGATTAAGATTAAAGTTAAAACACATTAAATATCTGTATAAAAACTTTACTTTATAATTTATTCACAACTGTAAAAGTATTTTTTTTTAATTACCAACATTCTTTCAGTTTTATTGTTAAATGTATACAATTTATGTCCCATGGATAACCGCAGGGAAACTTTAATAACTGCAGATAGGTAAGTCAAATTGGGAATATAAATTACTAATCCCCCCCAAAAATGTGACTTCTAAGAGTGTTGGAGATCTGGGGGTTCTTAGCCAGAGTAGGCATATGTAAGGCCCTAGCTCCATGTCCGCTAAAAAAAATTATTAGGTGTGCATTGGAAAAGGTATAGTCTTATACAGCGAGTATATCCCAAACTCTATATTTTAACTGGAAAAGTTGGGGGGCATCTTACATGCCGGAAAATACAGAAAGTATTATTTTATAGATGTATTGTTTCATCAAAAGATTTCTTTAAAAAAAAAAAAAACAATCGGGTAGTGAGTTTTGTGGTTCTGCTTTTCTTTTTTAAAGCATGATTGTAGCTCTACAATATTTCTTATTTGGCAAAGCACTTGTCATTATCTCTCCCTTGTACATACCAGCAAGCAGTGCTTTAGCAGAATTTTAACATGTATAGTCATTCTAATTTGTTAAATATTACATGTCAAAAATACAGACTTGATGAAAAAAAAGAAGTTTTTTTTTCCATAAAAGTATGCTTTATGCTCTTAAGAGTTGGACAGTCTCTACAGTGAGTTGTAAGAGATGTAATATTTGCTTCTCGTCCTTTGGTTTGGTGCATAGTTCTTATTGTAAGATAACCTGTTGTAGTTCCTGCTGCGAAGAAGCTCCAAGACTAAGAGAAGAGATTGAAACCTTGGTAAACCGTCTGGGATGTATTGAGCGGGAACATGAAAAGCTCCTTTCACGTTTGATGGAGGATAAATTGAAGAAAGCGCAAAGAGTAAACCAAGTCAATGAGAAAATAGACAGGTAAAAAAGAGGGTTGTGTAGATCTTTTTTATTGGTCAAATTTTGGTAATGAGAGCTCATGTTGGCATTTTCTAAAGACAGATTTTGGGCTCTGCCTAACTTTTACCCTGCATTGGGCAATTATGTGGCCATTGAAACCTTGCAGGCAATGGCATGGCCCTGTGCACGTTAATGGAGACAGTCCACATCAGACATACTACAGTGTCATGCAAATTAAAGACATATGCTAAATGGTGTTTGTTTTACAAGACACAGTGGGTGCGCAGGCTACAACATGTCTGTATGTACAGGTGCATCATAATCCCATTGCTTTGAATGGGCAGTGTTCCCCCATGTCTTTTTCTCACTTGCACTCCAATAGCGGAAAAAAGATGTAGTGGAAACCTAGCTAAAGACAGAGGGCGAGTCTATCAGTGTCTGATCATATGTAAACTAGCTATTGGGGTTGGGCCTTTCCTCTTTATTTCACACAGCACTGAATTACATTTAAGAATTTGTTAAAGCTTACTAAACCCAAGTCCTATTTCTATATTAATTTAATATCCACTGTCTATGCGTAGTTTTTCTTTTATTGTGTGCTTCTCTTTTCTCTCATATCATAAACATGTACTGGCAAGTTAAAGAGGACCTTAAATAATATGTAGAGGTGCTCTTTGTGAGTACAATGGATGCTGATAATTAACATTTTACTCATGCAGTGTAAATTATTTTGCAGATATCAGAAAAGGAATGAAAAGACTTATCAAGCAGATCCCTATTGATAGAAGTAAACAGATTGTGAAAGAATTAGACTTGTATAAAAAGTTATATTGGGACATACCTTAAATCCTGAAAAAGTTGTAAATTTTTGTACGAATAAAATTTTTAAAACAAACTCTATCCTTTCTCCATAACACCTATTTATGGTACGTCAACTATTCATAAAAACACGTCATGTTGATTACCGTATATACTCAAGTATTAGCCAACCCGAGGTACCTAATTGTATCTACAAAAAACAGGGAAAACTAAAGCTAGGAACACACGCATAGATATGGGGTAAATCGATGGCCGCTAAGAGCGCCATGCACACTTATGGCCACCAATATGGCCCATATCTATTTGTGGCCACCACCGTTTGCGAGGGGGATCAATCAATCCCATTCGAAAACAGGATATTGGACATGGCCATAAATCACGGTTGATGTCCTTTGCTTTGCCTCCAGCTCCTTTGATGTTAGACAGCAGTGGGATGACGTCATCATGCTGCTGTCGGGAAGCTCGTATAGCGAGCCATGTGTTCCTGGCTTAATTGACTTGAGTAGAAGCCGAGGGTGAGAAATGCAAAGTCAATCAGTGGAGTTCTCTTAATGAGAAAAATATAGAGAAAGCCCCATTGCCCCAAGGAATGAATCTAACAGGTGAGAGAACACAGGTTTATTGTTATTACAGGATGGGTTTGCACTGCACTTCTTAGGATTCAAAAAGTCTTTATTATTATTATTGGGACCAATACATGGAATGGAAACTTATTTTCATGTTTGAATCATAAGTAGTGGAGTTTTCCACCTTCTTAAGGAAAAGGTAACAAATAGTCCACTAGATGGTGCGGACGTCCAAGTTTGCTTACATGGAGCATTCAGAGTCTGCCCGCGCTTTTGAACCAGCGACCACCGAACATCCAGACAAGTGGGACCCTGACTCGAGTATAAAGGTAGCCATACACAGGTCGATTTTTCACTAGTTTTTTGACTGATCGATCACTGTGCGCGTTCACAAGTTCGATCGTCAATCAATCAGGTTTTGCTCACCCTGCCTGATCGACCCAAAAAAAATCAGAATCTACTAAAGATCGGATCTGACAATGAACCGACATGTTGGTTTTTTGGTCGATCGTTCGGCAATCGGAGTACATTGATGGACCCAATTGCCCTATGCAGCAGCCTTTCCGATCGATGGATTTTGTGGAATCGGCCATTATGGAGATCGGCTCATGTCCAAATCGGATTCCCAAGGTGGTGTTGCAGTTATTTCAGATCCAATCAATTGCCGATTCCTGATCGCCTGGAAAGATTGGATCGGCAATTGATCACTGACAAATCGACCTGTGTATGGCTAGCTTAAGCCAAGGGGGCCTTTTTCAGTAAATTTTTTGGGCTAAAAAACTCTGCTTATACTCGAGTATATACAGTAGATATAAAAGGTAGTCATTCGAAGCACTTTGAAATGGCTATATGGCAATATAAAAATGCTACCTTTCGTGTTCCACTTTCTGTTAAGCCTCTGGGCGTTACGAGCTTTTCGCGCCATTGTTAATGGCACGACAAGCTGTTTCCCCGCAATCGCGGCGGAGTACACTGTACTCCGCCGTGATTGCCGGTCCCCCCCCTGTTGGAGAGGAGAGCGGCGCCCCCTCTATTAACATGGAAGTCTATGGCGCCGCCCCCTTTGGCGTCACAGATGACGGCGAAGACACGTGGCCGGAAGGGCCCTTCTACAGAGCCGCAGGCACACAGGGAGGCGGCGGTTGTCCCCGATCCCGGCACGGGCGCAGTTTGATCAGTGATCAAACTGCGCCCGAACTGAGTTCGGGCAAACCGCCCAAAAGGTTAATGTTCAGTCTTGCCTAGTCTCCTTTAGCATTACTAGGAGGCAATTTATTTATTTTTATTTCAGAAAAATTACTTGTCATTTGCAAAATCATTCTAGTGGTTTCTAATGGTTTTTGACTGCCCAGAGTGTCTGCACAAGTGGAAGTGCCATTGTGCAAAAAACTATTCTCGAAGAAAGCAAGTGAGACACATAACCAGGAGTGTAAAATATTCTTTTTTGTTTTAGTTTAAGAACCAGACCCTCATTTGGGGATAGCTTTTTTTTTTTTTACCTCCAAGCTCATACCAGGCACCATATCTGGTTCAGGAAAGGTTAGGGTGATGAGCGTGTAGCTTTTTCCAAACTATAGTTCACCCCCATTGACCACTGCGGTAAAGCATACTGGCAATTTTAACACAATCAGTGAAACAACAATTTTTACCTGTTGTGTGTTCAGAAAGTGAAACATATGTTTATACAAAAAAAAAGTGGAACTCTGCAGTAAAATTGATTCATCTGATTAGAATAATATCAATATTTATTTTTAGAACAAAGACAGATACACAATATTTCAAAGCCTTGGCTCAGATGGAATCCACACCCAACCTTCTCTTTTTGAAACCTTGGCAAGAGCAGCAATTGTTCCAAAAGCAAGACATGATCTAGTTGCAGTTGCATAGCTTCGACCTTTGAACAGAAATTAAAAACTATGTTAACATAAATAACATAGAGCTGGAAAAAGCAAGCCAATTTGAGGACAAATGAAATAACTCTGCAATGGAACTAATATACATTATAAAACATTTCATTCCGACCACCCCCATATTATCACTCCCAAGTGGTTAGCTTGATTTCACTCTGGGTTAAAAAAAGAAATTGTTAAAAGTGGTTTCCTTGAGTTGGACAAAGGTAATCTGCATTCAGCTGATGGGCTCAGGGTGGCCTGCAGAGTATATTTACATGTCCCTTACCATCTAATCTGCAAATCCCAGTGTCCAGGATCATGCCAGCGGGTCAGCAGTTTTTTTTTCACTTCGTTTTTATGGGGGGTTTTTCATTTTGGGTTGGATTGGAAGTTTTACATCCATTCCAAAATAAAAATGCTTTTTTATTATGAATTGGATGCCAAAAACTATATCCAATCCAAAATAAAAGAAACCACATACACATGACATGTCCATGCCACACAAACAGTGGCTTGCCAGCTAGTATGCAGCTTAGGGCATAGCAAATATGCAGAAATTATGCATTTGGAAGCCTGTCATCTGCTTCTGAGACTGAAAGGGAAAGCGACTCTATGAAGATCAGTGATGTGCAAACTTGAGACAACTCAGCCACAGCCTATGCCCCCTAGATTTCCTTTTATGTGGAGTGCTCTGCTACCTGTATTTCAGTATTTGTTGATTTATTAAATTCTTGTTTGAGCAGATGTTTGTGTGTATATATATATATATATATATATATATATAAAATCTTTCATAAAAACAGAGTAAGGGTCCCCATACACCAATAGATTTCCTTTAGATCTCCTTTTGTTTTACCAAAAATGTAATATGAGGGACTATCTAAACAATCAAGTCTACCCGTGTTCAATCGCAGAGGACCCTATACTACATAGTTGTTGGTAGATCTAAAGCAGTGGTGGGCAACAGAGTTGATATGCAGGGCCACAAGTGCGGCCCTCTGCATCACTAAAGGGCCAAACATAACATTTTCAATCTATACTGACTTGTCATTGTTTCATTATGAAATGCGTATACAACAGGCATAGCTAGAAGACTTATGTTTCATTTTTAAATAACAAAACTTGTTTTTAACCTCCCTAGCGCTCTTGTGAGGTCTAGATTTCTGAACCAAAAGTGACTCTCATGGATTTTTTTTTTATGTTGTAGGCCTGTAACTTCCCAAAATATGTCCTTACAAGGGTCTAGTAGACATCCTGAACAGTATTCATGTTTGTTTATAATAACATTTTTATTACAATTGGAAATGTGTTTTGTTTTACCACTGTATCCAATACAATGCCATTTACAATGCAATGCAATTACAATACAATACAATGGCAGCCTCTGAAAGGGTTAACTTCAAAGAGCGCATCTTGAAATGACACTCAGGGAGATTTTCCAGATGTGCTCTTTGAAGATAAACTAATTTGCATTTCAATGCCCCCCCGATGTGACGTCATCACATAGGGAGGGGGTGGAGAGGGGAGACATCGGCCGGCTTGCTTCTTAGAAGCCAGCTTAGAGCATAAGATCCAAGCTTAGCTGGACGGCTCCATCTCGTCCTCTGCAATACTGATAAGAAAGTGCTGGACGAGATGGAGCCGTCAGAAGCGCTAGGGGGGGGTTAATGATACTTCAAGCATTAGGGAACACAGTAGTGTGGTAATGCACATTTTATCATCAAAGTTTATGTGCCTCTATTCTGAGGTTATGTGCCACATACAGTAATCCCCCGTTCGTTAGTGGAATAGTAGGAGCAGAGGCACACGTCTTCTTAGAACGGGATATTCTTGGAGAGGTGAGGGACTTGCTCAGGTGCTGTCTGGGTTGCTTTCATGTGCTCAGCCAGAGCGAGTCCCTCTCCTCCTCTTCCCTCCCGTAAAAGATCCTGGGTGAGGACGAGTGAGTTCCTATGCCCAATGCATTAACTGCAATGCGTTTCTGGGTCTGCAAGTGAAAAACCACCTGGGATCTAAAACTGTATGACCAGAACATGTAGGAATGCATGATTTTATATGAAAAAGGGTTAACTTACTTTTTACACCTAAAAGCAAACCAGTTGTACACCCCCCTATGAAATAGTTCAATGCATCATCTGGATCGCCACGAATCTGGGTTGCTACACACGTAGTGACACCAAACATTGCACCAAGTGAAGCTAAGGAATAATGTAAAAACATTCAATAATTAACATTCAGATTTGCATATCTCTCATTTTGAGGGTTTACTGCAGTTTATAGGACTCTTTTATATACCTTTGTGAGGTGATAACCACATCTGTCAAGTTCCAACTCCATTAACTAAGAAGCTATGGCAAGGGTCTACAACCTGGGACTCTAGAGCCGTATGTGGCTTTTTGGCCTCCTTGTTGTGGCCTCACGGCTGCCAGGAAGCTTCCTCTCACCAGTGCATGCACACTGGAAGAAACAGAGCAGGAAACAAGAAAGCGAGAGCATGCCAGTAGCCAAGTTAGCTGGCTCCTAAGGCTCGTCCCTGCCTGACACTGGAGCGGACAGTGGCCAATGCAGGAAAGAGACATGTAAAACACCACTGGAGAGAAGGACCACCTTTTATATCCTGTCTTTGGGTGCATTCACAATACACGTGCTGCTTTGTTTACTGGCAACACAGAAGTTAGAACTAAAGCATGTGTTGCACAGGACACACAGCACACATTTGCAGACATACTGCACGTAACAAATGCGCTAGGAGTTAACGTACTGCATTCCACTTTAGTGAGCCTCTGCAGCACACGCAAGTGTAAATGCATTCGGTTTTGTGGCTCCAGACTATTTATATATTTATATTATATATATTTTTCTTTAGTGAAATTGGGGGAAAATGGCTCTTTTGAGTAAAGGTTACTGCCCCCTAAGCTATGATTAATAAATAGAAAAGAAACTATTGTTCACAAGAGAACAGAATCATATCAAAATATTCCTATTTATTCATTTTTCAATATCTATTGAGAATGGTAATTGCGAAGCATTTAACACATTGTTTCCATCCATTGTAATTTTACATATGATGCAATACTGATCTCTGATTTCCTATTCTAAGCTTGTGCCAGTGCCAATGATTTTTGCATCAACAATTATGAATAGAATTCATATGTAACTGAACAAACCTCCTTATGATAACCTAAAATGCACCATTCCAAATTATTACAGAGAACAGAGTTTCGAAGCATTTTATAAGTTGTAAGAAACTGAAAATGGTGATTTGTTGAATTTGCAGAATTAGGAGGTCATACTGAAATCAAAAGCCATTTCAAATAAAAAACATCTTAACAAGTTCAATAATAACACAGGGCCCCCTGTTTGCTAGCAGCTTCACACTCCTTGCATCTATTGAACTTTCCTTCCAGGTAGTTAGAAAAGATTCCACAGCTGCAGTTTGGATGGAAACTGCCTCTCACCCTCAGATATTTTGCTTTAGGATGCTTTAGATCAGGGGAGGATAGGGGTCTTCTTTTATGCCAACTATGCAGAGATATTCATTGCAGCATTAGATGCATGAAGATGATTTTGGTTTTTGGAAATCTGTTATTTTGTACCATGGAAGAGACTGGCCAGTAAGAAACTCCACATAAGTTTCAGAGTTTATTTTCACACCTTCAGGGACTGATCTCCCCTCATGATTTTGGCCCAAAACATGACTCTCGGTCACCTCCTTGCTGACATGACAACCTTGTTGGGACATGGTGGCCCTTCCACCAACCATCTGGACCATCCAGGGTTGCACAGCACTAATCATTAAACAAGACATGTTTAAAAATTAGTTCTGCAATGGTTTCTAAGAGCATTGGTTAGAGGTGGCTGGATATGTTTATGCATAACTGCAATCCTCTGGAGGATCCTGCACCTTGATGTTTGCAGGACTCCAGAGGCCCCAGTACCTTCAGAAATACCTGTTTGTTGCCTTGTAATGGAAATTTTGGTAGCTGCTCCCTTAATCTGATGTATTTGTCTGGTAGAAACTGTCCTCATTTTGCCTTTATCTGCAAGAACCAGTGTGTGCTCTGATATAGCCACAAATATTTTAACAGTACGAAATCCACTCTTAAATTTTCAAGAAATATCTAAGGTTTTTAGACCTTGTCCAAGGCATTCAATTATTTCACGCTTCTTGCTTTTTTTCTTTCCCATATTGCTTAAAAATGGTGGCCTACTTAATAATGTGGACCATCCTTCTTAATAGCTTTTCCAGATTGATTTAAGAGATCAAAAGAGCCCAGAGACGCAATGCCATCCATGAGAATAATATTCAATCTCTATGACACAGATAATTTGCATCAATTGGAACACTGTGTAGCTTAAGTGGGATTTTTCCACCTAATCTAAAATCCTATTCCTGTGTAAATAGTTTAACAGTGTTTCAACCCCTTTTTCAATCTCTGCAATTTTGCTGGATCACATGGATACTTCAAATCAATTATTGTAATAAAAACCATACCCATAGTGAGCGTTATATTTCCTGCTCTCAGCATGCCCTCCATTAAGGTCTTAGGTTGGAAAATAGCAAGGGAATATGCAGTTGTCACTAGACCTAAAAGGAAAAAGAAAATGCAGAACAGTTTACAAAACAGAAAATATTTAAAGAAAATACCTGTATTTAATTTGTGAGTGAATATTGACTTAATCAAATTGACTTAATCAAAAGTGTTAAGGCTGCCATACATGGGTCGATGCCCGTGGAGCCGCAGCACTGCTGTGTCACCCAGCTCCCATCTATGGTCATGTCCGATATCCCTGTTTTTGAGCAAGATTGATCCCGCTTAAAGACAGGGATGGCCTCATTAGATATGGGACAGATAGATGGCTGTGAGCGTGCGCAGTGCTCGAAGCGGCCATCAATCTAGCCCATATCTATGCGTGTATGGTCACTTGGCTTTTAATTAAAGTTAAAAGTTGCAAGTGGCAGTTGCAATCTTTTTCTCATTTAAAGGCTAAAGCCCCCCCCTATACACTTAGATTTTCACCCGATTTTTCGGCCAATCGACTGACGTGCGCACTCAAGGCAGTCGATTTGCCAAAAAAATCGGGGGGAAATCGAATGCCTAAAGCAGCCTAGAAATCAATCTAAGCCATTACAGACATGTCTGTAATTCTTAGACTGATTAATTTACTTTGGATGGGGACCAGCGTCCCTATCCAAAGTAGGTGCCGGCACAAAAAGGGTGCTCATCCGATTCTCATCCAGAGCGGCTGCCCATGATACCGTCATCATGCACGGTCGATCTGCCAGGAGATTGGCAGAAATTCTAAATGTGTATGGGGAGTTTAACATTTTTGGCAAGTACAGAAAACACCTGTTAATTTTGTGATATTCACGGAATTGACAGTAAAGCAAACAGCAGGTTTATGATCTGTTGAGCCTGAAATGACTTTTCCTATATGTATCTAAATTTGTCTTCATCTGATCTTTGAAAACATGTAGTTCTAATCAGTAGAAATAGCTGCAACCTGTATGTTCCTCTAACATTAGGACCACTACACACACTACGAGTGCAGTGTAAAAGTGAACGTGTCCACAAAAAAAAAAGAAAAAGCATGAATAGATGCATGCCTCAGTGCTAGGTCTCCCATACTAGTCAACTTTTCGCCAACACGCATAAAAAACATAATGCAACGGAGCCATGTATTAAAGTTATGAGTTAACACGAACATGCTACGCCACCGTAGATGCAATCATAGTGTGAAAGGGCACTGTTGTCTATTTACCTTCCTGGATATTTGTTTGGACTAACAATACACACCCGACCTACGCAATGATATACTTACCTGTCCAGTGGGAGCTCACAGCATCCCTCTGTGTCTGCGTCCCCACCCCTCCAGCATGATCACTGACGCAGGAGAGGGTCAGTGCCATTGACCTCCATTATAAGGAGGCAATGTTGTTGTTTTTTCCCCATCACATGAATGATGCCGGGGATGAAAAGGAGAGAGGAGGGTATGCAGGGAATCAAGGCCGAAAACATTGTAATCTACTGCCATTACTTGTAGTGCGGTTTCCAGCAAAGATACTACAGGCTAAATGCCCAGAGGGTTTAAAGAATTATTTATATATGTTGCAAGCTTTTATCACAGTTTGGCTTGTTGAGGAAAGCAAGAGGGTAAATCTTGTGTGTCATTCTTCTTACAGCTCTGCGCCAATCTCACCAACCACCCACCAAACTAGTCATGTTTAATGTTGTTATAGGAAGGGTAAGGTTTACCTCAGAATCTCCAGAAACTAGCAAGCAGAAAGAATAGACATACCCAGTATATTTTTTAGAAAATAAGATTTTCCTCTCCTTGCACCAACATATACATATATATAACAGAAAGATATGTGTGCTGTGTTCTACTTTATAACTTCCAGGCTTTATAACAAGTCAATGTCATTTGTACTGTGAGAGGCGGGCAATAAGCAATCAGTACATTTATTTGTGACAGGAGGACACAGCACAGGTTATCCGGCATATATGACATTGCTGTCCTGACCTACAACTAACCACGCTACCATTACATGCCACATACCGGTCGCCGTAGCCGCCTTCGTTGTCCACCATGTCTTTTCAAAGCAGTCACTGCCATCTGGAGAGTCCCAGTACCCCATCTTCTTCCTACAGACAAGGACACCGGACTAGACACGACCTCACGTCAGGTTGACCTACTTACGTGCGTAAGCGATAAGCGTGCCGCCATATTGTGGAGGGCGCCTTTTACCTCACGTTGCGGCGTGTTCCGTCATATTGTGAAGGGCGCTTCTTAGCTCACTCGGCTGCGTGTGCCGCCATATTGTGGAGGGCGCCCATTACCACACGCTGCTGCATGTACCGCCATATTGTGGAGGGAGCCTCTTAGTTTACTTTTCGGCGTGTGCTGCAATATTGTGGGGGCGCCTCTTATATGTGTATTAAATTACATCAAATAAAGGCATTCGAAAGCTTAATGTATTACACGTGTATCAAAATTGTATTACGTCCATACCTAATCATACATTCTGTGTTATTGATTTCTGCTACAATCCTTATTTGCATTGGCTTATTAGTTTACAACTACTTTCATGAGGTTATTTTGAGGTAAGTTAGGCATGTTTGCTCTCAGTGTATTTTATATTTTACTACCCTTTATGAAGTGTTAATTTGTCCAAACTTGTGAGCAGAACTGTTTTTCTGAACTACCTAATGTCCCAGGAGTAGTTCTAAATTATCTTCCTGCTGCTAAACCTCAGTCCATTCCCACTTTCGGTACTTAGGGTTGATATTTGTATGAAATTTTTTTTCTGGTTTTATTTTCCAATTTATAACCTGGCAACAAATCCAATTTTTATAGCATCACTGGTTAAAGTCAGTCAGCTGGGGGGGCACATAGCACCATGTGCATGGTGTGAAGGGGATATACGCACTGAGACTCACACTGACCTCAATCACAAGGCTATTATCTACAATCTGGCCACGCGGTCAATAAGCTGGAACCTGACACCTCTTGCTCGCAAGTCAAATAGAGATCTTGATTTAGAATACTACCATACTCCCCTGTACCCCTCCCAGCTCCTTAACTGGTTTCCACCCCAGGGGCCAATAATCCCCGGAGGGACCTCTCCACGGGGGCACCCCAGCCAGGGGTACTGTCCACCACTAGTATACCACAGACATTGAGAGTGCTAAAGAAATACTCCCGATGAAGCGATTGTTATATATTATGAAATGCAATGATTGAAATCAACTTCTTCAAGCAACTGCTGTAAAACTGATTATAACCTAATTCACTATGAACTTTGTGACTATCCTAAAAGTGTATTATGGTACAATACGTGTGTGGTCAATGTTGGTTAAGTAGCAAGTCTACATCCTGTGCTTGGCCTTTTATCAGCCATTCTTGGTGTCTAGCTTTAATCTTAAACCACCTTGTACTTACATTTAAATATGACATTTGCTGTTTCTGGAATTAGGCTCTAGATTTCAAACATACAGAAAACATTATCCTCCAGAAGGCCTTTATTGGGTGGGGTGTGGTTGCATTGTTGTGATTCTTCCTTATGGTCTGGTCTTGGAGAAGTACATAAAAGGTATAGTCCATGTAATGGAGAAAAAGACCCAGATAAGGTGGTCACTTTATGGTGAAGGTTCTAGTACTGAGTAGTTTAGTACTACTACTATTATTACTAGTATTTTCCATAACTTTTGTTCAAGCATACCAGGTGGGCAGGAATCGATTCCCATTCAATCAGCTTAAAAAGATAGATTTTTGGGTCGATCGAATGGAAATATCAAACCGTGTATGGCTACTTTAGAGTACCTAACAAGTAGAAGACCTACATCTGCTTATGACCAGGAATTTAAATTGTGCTAAAGTAATGCATATCAATAAACAGGATGCCAGTACCATCCAAAACAGTTTTATAATCCAGCTAAAATAGTTGTAACTATTTTCAGGGTCAATCCTTTTGTTGAGGCGCACTAAAAACTAGATGTGTCCTATAATTACAGTGACACATGTATAATTTATAAACCGAAGAAATGTTAAGCATAGAGATAGCAGAAACACATAATAACGGTACTAAACTATCAAAAGCTGGACTGAATTAATGTATTACTATTCATTTTAAGACCCCCTGGCACCTAAAGAAACAATGGCATTTATGTATAATACAGCTATCTACTAAATGTCCACAAACAGATAGATCTGCATTCCTTGTCAGACTGTTTGGATCAACACAGACCTTCTCTCAGGCATCTTAATATCTCTGATAGGATGCACCAGTGCTGAAGCAGACAATTCCCATCTCCAAAGCTTCGTAATCCACAATTTCCAGAAAGTCAGCACTTGGGCATAAAATCCAATATCTTTATTTGTCAATATTACATGGATACAGCATACCACCCTTCTTACATGTTTCACTCTCGTTGGAGCTTAATCATAGAGATAACGATTTTGCAAACTATTGTGCTTATTTATTTGTGCACAGTACAAATTTAAGAAGCATAATTATTTACACGAAGTCTTAAAAATGATTAACTTGGGACATTTATTGTGTAAGCAGTGTAAAGATGTGTGTCTGCTTAGCACATGAATGATCTTTGATCCTGAGTAAAGTCTGCGAACTGTACTACGTGTCCAAGATAGCAGATCGTTCTTAAAGTTCTAAAGTGGAAATGCTGTTACCGGGGTAAGGTAAGGCTCGCTTCTTTCAGCCTTCATCAGTTTACATTATGTTTGTTTATAGATCTGATCTACTACATTATTGTATTGTAAACTAGTAAAATGTAGTTTTATAGTTTCTGGTTATTGTGTGATTAATTAGAGCTCTTTTGCATATACATGTTCTGAAACCCCACTCAAGATGCAATGCGGTGCAGTTTTGAGGTCCCTACAGGTCTGCTATTCATTTTGCGTACACTTGCCTTTCCAATGATCAGGCAAACTGCATATGGAAGTGCATTTAAAAAAAAGCAACACAATAATGTGAATTCCTATGGTAAACATTTGTACATGTGGATTATACACTGCGTGCATTGTGTGAAAGAGCCCTACCTGTGGAATTTCCTGTAGGACCCTTTCACATTAGGCTTGCTGCAGCTACAGTGAGGTACAGTTCCACAGTGGCTAGATGTACCATGTTTCCCCGAAAATATGACAGTGTCTTATATAATTTTTGCTCCCAAAGATGCCCTATGGCTTATTTTAAGGGGATGTCTTATTTTTCCATGAAGAAGAATACGGCACTGGGGTATTAGGGTGCTTTAAATGACACAGGGGGATCAGAGGGGGGAATCAAAATGGCACAGGAGACTCAGAGGGGGGGGGATTACCATTTATGTAACCCCTTCTGATCCTCCTGTGTCATTCTGATTGCCCCCTCTGATGCCCCCTGTCCAGAGATACAGTAGCGCATCTTCGGGGGTGCCTTATTTTCGGGGGATGCCTTATTTTGGGGGAAACAGGGTAACGCATAGGACATGTACCTTTCATACCTAACCCCACACCTGTCCCATATATTAATTGTTTGTGGGATATGAAGACAGGTCTTAGATGTGTTGTAAACAACTGATTTGTGCTCTAAAAGGTCCCCATACACAGTTTATTATTTCTAATCGACAAAAAAATTGATCTGTTGAAGTCAATCAAACAGGAATCGATCCCTGCCTATCTGGTTCGATTGACCACAAGTGATCACTATTGAAAAGAAAAGTGATCGGAAATGTTGGTACATTTTTGTAGATCATTCAGGTATCTGCCAATTTTTCTAGGTATTTTGATCAATTTGTGTTTGACTGTACCATGGCATTTGCACATCAAACCCAGGAAAGGAATCGATCACACTGTGCAGTGGTACAATCGATCAATGTTCGACTGACTAATGATTTTGAATCATGCCAAACAATCAAATCACCAAAAATTTATGTTTTTTAAAGCACACACACACCTTAAAAAATTACTATTTTTAAATGCAGCCCAAATATATCACTATATCACATATATATCACTATATCACATATATATTGACTTTTGTTTAGTAGTCAATCCACTGCTAAATTATTTGAGTGCTCTCCTTAGCCTATGTATGCTAGTTGCTGGTTGACACCCCCCAATACATAATTACCTCAATACTTGCCTGTTGTTCCCTAAAACTTCTTCCTGCTAGTGTTCCAGGGGTGAATAACTGCAGTACCATGAATGGCCACAAGATGGTGCTGGATAATGCTGAAATATACACTGCCTGGCCCAAAATTAAATTTGCCCCCTGGATTTAACTAAGCCAATTGGTACGTGCCAGGTCTAGGTTCAGCATCAGTATGTGCATCAAGAATGAGGTCAGCTCACTACTTGAATATACTGAATGACCATCAATGGATTTTTTTCCATGCTGGCATGTGCATATGCCAAGATGACAATGCCAGGAATTATCTTTGGGATGTGCTGGAGAAGGCTTTGCGCAGCGGTCAGACTTTACCATCATCACTGCAAGATCTTGGTGAAAAATGAATGCAACACTGGATGGAAATAAATCTTGTGACATTGCAAGTTTGTCAATGGTGGCGACTTTTTTTGGCCAGGCAGTGTATCTTGGAAATTTAACCAGCGATTGATGTTTACCCTTCCCAAATCTCTTTTCTGATGACAGAAGAGGAGCTCCATGGTGTAATAGCATCAGAGGGGAGTATTGATGCAGAAAAATGTATTGTGATTACAGTTAATGGGGAATTTGACTGTAGGTACATGGAGTACATTAGGTGAGATGCTGTGTAAGGGCCCTTTCACACTATATGCGTTTTTTAAAGGCATGCATTTTTTAAAATACATGCATATATACATAAACGCATACATTTCCACATTACATCTGCATTTTGCGTTTTTAAACAAGTCAAAGAAAAATGCATGAAAGTGAATCAAAAATGCATAGAGCAGTGTTTTAAAAACACATACGGAAACTCTGTGATTTTTAAAAACGCAACATTTGCAGTATGAATGGTAACATTGGTTTCTATGTAAAAACGCATGCAGTAAACAAAACTTGTGAGGAAAAAAAACACGCGCTTTTAAAACGCAAGTGAGTTATTCCCATGTTTGAGAAGTCGCATAGGGAAAGGTACAGGTAATATGGGGAAATAGTCAACAAAAGGTAACAGTCAAAGAATCACACCCAGAGCAGATAAGAAATGTAACACTCACTCAATACAGTCATCTTAGATCTAGCTAATCAGTGGTCAGGAGGGCCGGGCCAGGCGAGTCTGGAGAGTCAAGTGGCAGTTTATAGGTCACAGGCTCATGAGAGGGCATTTTCTCCACAATACTGAATAAAAATAAACTCCCACAAGCTACACAGTAGGACCTACTGAATGTATGCACCTCTGCACTACTCGACAGCAGTTTGGACATAGATAGTATGGATTGATTGGGCACACCTTGGTGTTTTTAAAAGAAAGTCAGTGTCAGTGGTACAGACTGTGTATCACATGTATGCAGTCTGTCTCTGATTAGTAGGGACAGGAGGGGAGATGATGTTTTCAGCTCCGGATGACATCATATTCCTGAGCTGGACTCTGCTGGTGAAATGTAAACAGGCGACAGAGCCATCTTGTGGACGTTCTGGTAATTGAATGAATTTCCTTTTGAATATTCCACTATTTGACTTTGTGAGTTAATTAACCCGTGTACCTCTCTTGGTACAGAAATATGGTGGTCCATATGTCCATATCAGTGGTCCACCAGGGTAGTTAATTTTTTTCTAAGCACTTTTGGCACAGAAAACCAGAGACTCAAACTGACAGCCAAGGGGATGTGTGTGGGGAGGGAGGCCCCGGAAAAAATGACCTAGTATTGGGCCCTGAAATTTCTGATGGCAGCTTTGGCCTTAGGAGCCCATAATACTCAACCTCCCTGGCATTATGCCCCAATTCAGTATGGTCACAGTTTGTTCTTAGAAAAAACTGTGCCCGTTCCTGGATCGGGCACAATTGCGGGTGCTCCGTGATCCTGCAGCGATTCTGCATTGCTGCAGGCTCACGGATTCCTTCCGGCTCCAAGTCTTCAGCTTCATCTGTGATGTGTAGAGGGGAGGGTGGGGAATCACGTGCGATCCCCTGTACGCTGGCTTTTCACGCAAAATATGTCCCGGAAAGCCCATAACACCAGGGAGGTTAATGATATGATGTTATACATTTCTTGTCATTTGTGTTATGCATATATTATAAAAGATAAGGATTTTACCGAAATAGAAATACATTGATAGGAACTAAATAAAAAGAAATGTACCCCATTATATTCTTTGATCATTTATATATACACAGAAAACAAAACACACATATGTTAAAATATATATAGTGTAAATATGTATTATATTATTATATTTTTATAAATCCCTGATAGATTCCTTGAAAATATTTAAATACAATCGGCATAACAAAGACATAATATGTTTTCTTTATTTCTAAATGACTCTCTGGTTTGATGTTTTTTTTCATAAACAGATTGTAATAAATCAAGAATACTTTGAATGCAACAGCATTTTGAAACAACTTGGCATTAAAATTGGAACTCATGCACAAATCTAGTAGGATCTTATAGTATAGATTTTTTAGTCTTTTCATTTTAATTGTCATCAGTTCAATTTAAAAGAATCACAGCAATGTTTTTACATATACACAAATTTCTAGGTTGGTAATTGGTTTAACCTCAGCAGATAATCAAAAGAAATGCTAACGTTAATGTCAGATAGAACAAAAATTTTAATGAAATTCCCTTTTCTCTCAGAAATTTTTCTCTCTGTGGAGATTTCCCATCACCTCCTATACAAGTGGCTTTGGTAGTAAGGGAAAATTACTAGAGGCCCTTCAACAAACATATCATATATACCCGTATGTAAACTGGTAGTTTAGGCCATCCAAAAGGCATTTTATTCCTAATATTGGTTTGTATGCAATTTCCATAGATGCCTATCAGTCCTAAATCCAACAATTGGGCTCCCTTTGCATTTGCTGCTTTGCCCTATTTATTCTCCTTTATGTTTGTATCAGTTCACTATGAATGACCCACTACTGTGGTGACTTAAAGGGAAGGGATGTGGCTTCATTACAAAACAACATACAACACTAGGTGGCATTATGAGTCACTCAGTAAAATCAATACATACAAAAGAAAAAGACTCTCCGACATTAAACCCAGTGGCTGGATTGAGGAGCAACTTCATCCCCAATAAAGTTTCCCTCAACTGAAATTGGGAAGGGGGGGAGTTTATCAATTTATTGTAGCCATACATGGTTCGCTATTTCCATTTGATCGACAAAAAAATCTATTTGTTTACATCAAACGAACAAGAATCAATTCCTGCCCACCTGGAACAATCAACCACAAGTGATCAATATCAAACAGAGGATAGATTGTAAAATGATTGGGCATGTTAGTAAATTTTCGTAGATCGCTCAAGTATCTGATGGGTTTTCTAGGTATTTCAATTGATTTGTATTTAATTGTGCTATGGTTTGTGCACATCAAACTCAGGAAAAGAATAGATCAGTTGTGAATAGATAACACTGTTTGGCGGTACAATCAATCTGTACAATACATTTTTTTTTATTTCACAATGTGATCAATTCTGAAAATAATCTACACATGTATGGCTACCTTTCTACTCAAGTCAGCTTATATGCAAATTAATTAATATATACTTTTAAAGTAAAAAAAAAAACACATTTTTAAATTTTTTTTTTAATAACCAACTAATCCTCAGCCTGTATATGTAAGCCAACCAGAAAAGAAAAAAGACTTTCACTGCAAATGCATTTGAAAGTTTGACTTTCAGTGGGACTGGACTGATACAACATTTAGTCCTTCCACAGCCTATAAAAAAGACATTTTATTTGAATTTCACTTAAATTAGCCCAAAAAAATTGTCAGGAGGATGTATGTAAAATATACACGCAAAATTAGAAATAACTTTCTGGCAAAGAATACAGTTAGAATAGAATATATATTGTAAATTTTTTAAGAAGTAGTAACAAAATAACAGTTTTTGTGTGTGTGTTGACAAGTAGCAATACATCTCATTATCTTTGCCAAAGTTTATAACAAGCTCATTAATGCAAACAAAATAATTCACAATATCCTACATAGATATATTCTGGGATAGCAGCACAGGACACAGCCAAACCCAACTATTGAGATATTGGTGCAACCTGAACAGCACCAGTGTCACCAGCCAATATGTACCTTACGCACTATTTGACTTCTATTTGTACTGGGTCACTGGAGGTTCACCAAAACAGACAAAGACCTACTAATTCACAAGCTTGGAGAAAAATAAGACATAGAAACATTTTAAATGTATTCTACTCTTCAGCTTCCCTTTACATCCGTGTTTACTCATACCTCAGATTCTTATGCTGAGGTGTGGTTAACTGTTGGTTAAAGTATAAGAACTGCTTTTAAGGGGACCTTTCTAAAAAGCAGGGCTTTGGCTATCTTTGGTGTGGTAAACTACATAGGGAGGCACAAGTAAGAATAAGGTTACTTAAAATGACTATATGCCGTTCTAGAAAAAAACTTCTTGAAAAAACTGGAACGTCATCTAGTAATAATTACCTAGAGCACCCCAAAGACGCTTAGATCTGCATTTTCCAGACATGCAATCAAGTCAAAGATGGAACCAATAACAGTAAACACTTCCCCACCGACTTGAGCCCCAGATAATTCACCGGTTAAAAGAGAGGATCAAAGGTAGGTTAGGCCAATCATACAGCCAGCGAAGGTGTCCACCAACGTAGTTTGTCTGATCGTCAGGTAAAAATTATTTTGGTTGGTCAATCACTCAAGGTGGGCACGATTCCTGAATGACCGTTCTATAAGCACGGACGATTTTTTGGAATGCAAACGGAAAATCGATAAGTCTAAGGCCGGCTTTAGCCTTGTGTTTCTTAAATTGTTGTTTGGGACCCGAAATCGGTCACAAAGATGTTTGCAATGGGTCACACATGACTCATTTACCAAGTTTGTTTTTTTTAACCCAGGGGTATAATAAAAAAAAATTTTTCATTTAGATTCTTATATTATAAAGGTTAAGGAGCCCTGCCTTAGGATGACATATACATGAATCTATTTATAAATCTCTTAAAATTGTTCACAACATTTACTAATGTTTTTACTTCTGTCACATTTTACAGGTGATTAAAAGATTCTCTTCAAATGGTAATTAATAAAAAGCTAAATTTCTTTTTTTGTAAACATATATATATATTTTTGCAAATGTTAAGTATATACTTTTTCTTAAAGTATTGGATAGCATTGGTAAATGGTTACCAAATCTGTTCACATGTCTCACCAGCAATGCATGTGGCTTTGTGGCAAAATATGAAGTAGAAATTAAACATTTGGGCATATAATCATACACAAATACCACATGGTGTACAGCTAACATGAGACTAATATCACTAACAATGGTGCACATTTCATTCTGTACCTGATATGTTTTTTAATGCCCAAAACTTAAGTTTGAGGTAAAAATGTGTTACTCCCTTTTATTACTATTATTACTTATTAAAGTGGATACATGTATACAAATATGAAAAGGTATTTACAAATACAGACGGCCAGTGATGCCCTTTATTGCAACTGCTTTTTCTTTGGTTATAACAGTGGTTCCCAAACTGGGGGTTGTGGAGGTATTCCAGGGTAGGGGTGTTGCAGCTAGAGGATCAGCCAAGGTGTCACTTGGAGAATTGCGCACACAGAGCCAGGGAGGGGAGAGAGATCTGCAGAACTCAGCTTCCAATTTGCTCTCCACACAGTCGGAACTTCTCCTTTTGTGGATTGCACACAGTCCACACAGAAGCAGGAATCAGACAGTAAGTAGAATGCATGAAAAGTGTGAGAATGATGACTGTTGAATGATGAATGTTTCTGCTTCACCTAGTGGTAAGTGTGAAATGGCCCTAAATTTTAACCTGTCTAGTTTTAATGGGGGGGGGGGGGGGGGGGGGGGGGGTCGATAATGTTCCTTTTTAGAAAAAGGGAGCCTTGCAGGAAAAGTTTGGGAACCAGTGGGTTATAGTTTGTCCATAGAGTTATGGCTGCAACTTTTCCCTTTTTAAAACAGTGGGTTAATCAACGACTATAGAAAATGACAGAAACATAGATCACAATTAATTGTTTGAATCTTTCCAGTGTGCTTTACTGGTTAGAGAAAACACTTATTTTTCTAAGGAAACTAACATTTTATATACCGTACTTAATTTTCTTATTGAAAAAATATAGTGTAATTTCATATACTACATTTATGTGGATAGGTAGCTAAATGTTAGCTTTAGAGCTTATTTCCACTGCGCCTGCCCAACCATAGTAAAAAGATGCAGACAGGACACCTCCCATTCTAATGAACGGGACCGTATACATTTCTGCGCTGTCGTTGCGGCAATACAAGGGGTCACCGGTTATGTGCCCATTAAGATCAATGTATGCATCAGCAGGAAGAGAGAAGTTTTTCTGCGTCTTTGCTATGCATATAAACATGTGGTGGTAATGTGCCATAAACTGCAGGCAAGTCATCTGTAAACAGAGCAATCATCCTGTTCTTTTTCCCTGCACTGGACAAATGTCCAAAGGAAACAAGCCCTTACTCTTATGTAGCGGTTCTAACATTGAATTAAACCTATAAATTTAATTGAACAAAATAGTAATCAAAAATTTTCTCTCAAGATGGAAAAACTTTTGAGCCTTTTCATAGAATTGGTAAAAAATTTCATCCAACACCCCCGAGACAGTGGCTTAGAGACTACAACAATTACCTCAGCATGTTTGGTACTTAGTTTGGGGACAGTATTGAAGGTTATAGGTTGTCACACAGAAGATGGCACGTTTCCCATTAATAGTGGTCATAATAGCAAGCTTCAGGTAAATCCTAAAAAATAAAAATTTTATCTAGGAATATATGGAATATATATGATAATTTATGTGACATGTCTCTAGAACAAGTTATGGAATGTATTTAAAAAAATAAATGCCTGCTAGTTCAAACGTTAGGCATCGATCACATTATTGTTTTACAAAATTGGCAAGATTTTAAACTTTAGAATACAGAATATGTAGTGACAATAGTAAATTATATTTGCCTTAGACAGTTGT
Organism: Ptychadena robeensis; assembly: GCA_036250615.1. Lineage (NCBI taxonomy): Eukaryota > Metazoa > Chordata > Amphibia > Anura > Ptychadenidae > Ptychadena > Ptychadena robeensis. The sequence continues at coordinate 140,923,749 of CM070032.1, read as the reverse complement.
TCCAAAAAGTGTTCTGTCAGTGTCAGAGTCTTCAAGGTCTTCTTCACTTTGAAGGTAGTCTACAGCATTTAAGACCCCATTGCTTCTCTCTACTTCTAGGGAGGGCATACAAGGCATTCCTTCTGCCTCAGCCATGAGAGAAACCAAAGCTTCTAAAAGGGGTCGCTTCTGACAAATCTGAGCCAATAGTCGGCTGTGGTGTCGGACCCGTTCCAGCTCCCTGTCCTTATCCTTTATGGTCGCTGTTAGCCTTTGTGTTTCTTCTTCAGAATGTATTAGCCTCTTCTGAAGTTCAGCCACCTCTCTGTGAATGAAAAGAACATGGCCTTAATAATGTTTGTTATACAAAGTGTATTCCAGCAAGTGGGAAATGATCATTGATTACATCTATTTATAACTATATTCCATGACACTAGAAACCCCAAGGATCTCATTAGGTATCACTGATAGTCCACATTTGTATTATTTGTACTTCTCTTTCCCTTTGCTGCTGTTACTTAGGGGTTCCCAGGCATCTTATTTAGCAATTAGACAGCCACTGATGATGTAACTTCTGCATATGCACATGAAGGTAACATTGTACCTGTCCCATACAGATTTAAAAAATGAGAATACACTGCACTGCATAGCAATATTTTTATATTTTAAACCTTTTATTTCAGATCAAAGGGTTAAGACCTATCCAAAAAATAAAAAGTTTCCTTGTCTTTTAACCATACCCTTCAAATTGCTATACATAGCTTATAATACTTTCTTGTCCTGTTTTCTATTCTTTATATTTTTCTGCTATTCCTCAATTTTTTGCCTATAAGTATATTGACAAAGGACATTAGTTGTGTTTTCCGAACATGCTTTTCCAAAGTACTTGAGAACAGGTTTGGAAACATTGGTTTAGGCGAAAAGAAATTCATCCACTGCACTTGGCTGTCACATACTGTAGGTAATAAATATGGATTCGTTCACCTTAATGTATATGGTCTGAGAAATCACAGTTATGTTATGATTTTTCTCTAATATGTTTTTCAGTGTTTGGCTCCATGCTATATTTACTTTTGCACAAAGCTAAACTAGAAAGTAAAAAAACAAACTCTAATACCTAAATGATTTTTTTGCAGATGATATTTATATCATATATATGAGAGTAGAATCCAGGTCCCAACACGATAACAAAACTCTAGCACAGAGAAGACTCCACAAATAAAGAAGCACCAAGTAAAAGAATGGAAGAATAGTAAAGAAGAGCAGACTAAGGAACTTACAGAATGTGCAGGTAAGCCTATGTTTCTTCTATACTATTCAAAATTATGAAAAGCTTAAGCCTACATTCAGATTCCTGCTATATAAATGCAAAGTTAATCTTTTTGCTGTCATCAACTTAAATAGTCTGCTGTATCCTTCTACTGTAGATGGAATTCTATTTAAGGGCTTAACAGGAGCATAGTTTTTATCTTAACCCTATCCTGAGAAGGGTATATTTAAATCTGGAAACACACGGCTTGATTTATGAACCGTTCGAGGTTCACGGCAGCAGTGCGATGACGTCATTGGGCTGCTGCCTGATATCGGAGAAGCTGGAACAGCACTGCTGTGTCTCCTTCAGCCGATGCAAAGCAAAAGGCATTGACCGTAGTTTGCGGTCATGTCCGATATCTCTGTTTTTGAGCGGGAAAACAGGGTTGGCTGCATTAGGCATGGGGCAGCGGTCCAGCTCAAAGCGACCATCAATCTGGCCCATATATGTTCCCTGCTTAAATTTTTTTTCTTTGCCTCTCCATTCAGCACCAAGAGCTGAAAGATATACCCGTCAATAGGCCAATCAGTGCGTTTGCATAGGAAGTCTAAACACTAGTGGGATTCTAACAACTGGTAGCTGACATACTTTTTTAATGTTTCCATTCAAAAAAGAAAGCTAAATGCTTTGCCTGGCATTATTTAAGTTTTGAAATAGCCTGAAGCCCCCCATACACCACATACAATTACCTTGCAACTTCTGTACAACCAACTTTTCTTCTACCAAAACCATGTAATATGAGGACCTTTCTACACCTTCCAATCACTATGGAATCACTATTCTATCAGGGAGGTCACTATACTACATAGTTGTTGGTAGGTCTCATGAAAGTTGTATGGAGGAATCTGAAGGTGTATGGGGGGCTTTACACTTGCAACCATCCCCCAGTCCCCTGTGTTAGGGCAGACTGGGCTAGACCCTCCTTACCATTGAAATTTTAGTAGTTACTTGCAGAATATATTGAAACACAAGTATTGTCATAGATCCAGTATACTAGAAAAACCAGTCAATACCACAGATGGGCTTGACATGTTCTGTTACACATGTGATATTCAATGGCAACTTGATCGATGGTTCGTATGCCAGTCATCAAGATGATGAAGATCTATGTGCAACTTTTCCATGGCAATCTTTTCACAGCAGCATTTTTCTACCCAGAACGCTTTATAGTGAAATTGACCAACAAGCAGTAAATTGTGTAAACCTTATAAGATGTTTGGATTGGATGCAGGGGTACTTATATTACCTGTTATATATTATGTTATTTATACACTGGAAGGTAATCAAAATAACACTTGTTAAAGTCAGCTAAATGGTCATCATACAAAATGTTACCTACCGGTCTTTGGTATCCACGATATCCCTTAAAACTGCTTGGTAGTGCTCATCTTTACGAATAAGGCTTTCTGCCTGTTCTCTTATTGTTCCTTCAAGCTCAGACACTCGCTGGTGCAATGCTGCCAGGTGGGCATTTGCTTCCTTAATTTGGATTGTACTTAGAGTGGACATGGAAGCAATCCCTGCAATTTAAGCAAGTATTTTCTGTACTATGGGATAGATGGGTCTGTTCAAAATATTTTTAGATTTGCAAAATATTAGACATAACTTTTTGAGCAGCTACCAAGAACCACTTCTGCAGAGTATAATTAAGTTCAATCACAGATCTTTGGGCATGCCCTGTTTACAAGTATAAAGCTAAATATCGGTTTAAAAAAGCAGGAATTTGTCGTTGCCAACAAGGAATCAGTTAGATCGTTCTATCCTTTAAGAAAGACAAAGCATATGTTCTTACAAAACCAACGTCAGGATCTCTTTTTTCCGTCGCTGAATTAATGATTATCTCCGTAGACCCGGCCTGACCATTCTAATGATTTTGGTGAAGGAGAGGAGTTCATTCACTGTAGAAAGTTGCTTGCTTTATAGGAGTCCTGAATGAGCGCTGTTGGATAAAACAAAGATCCACAAGGAAGTCCAGTATTCAGTCACCACAAGGACAATGCTGTTTCCTTAGTTAATATAACCTGTCAATTAAGAAGAAATCCAGTTTCTTTCCAAAGTATAAAGACAACAAAAAAACTTGAAATTCACTTTCCCCAGCTGTCGATTCAGGAAGCGTCCTTGTGCTCAGCGATGATTGGGTGAACAGCAGGAGGCAGGATCAGGCTTCTCATTGGTAGCCCTGCTGCTGAGCCAGCTTGTAATAAGCTGAGGAACAAGGGGGGTTAACTCTATGTTGTTCAGTCTGCAGCCTCAGCCAATGATTGTGACAGCCTTCTAGAAAACAGCTGTCATCTAGTGGGTGTTCACAGAAACATCCAGTGGTTCCTAAATAAGCATTTTCTGAGAGTCCATGTAAAGTCAAATCTTTCTAGTTAAGTTCTTCATGTCACTCAATATTTTAACAGCTGTTTATTATCAAATATACAAAATATATGCAATGCAATCATTTTTGTATGTGTGTGCACTAATGGATTTGTTTGCATTTATATATGTATGTGTGTGTGTGTGTGTGTTTGGGAAAGGGTGTTGTAATTATCTACATACATATTTTTTCATTTAAAAAATCTTGCCTTTTTAACGAAGCACTTCTGGGGTCACTGCAGTTATAGCCCTGGCTTGGATTCAAAAGTGACATTAAGCATCTCAAAAAAGACCTCCTTAAAGAGAACCTGTCACCAGCACTATCATACTTCAAAAGGGAAAACCCTTGGTCAATTTGATGAGAGTAAGGATGCAGGGCTACAGTTGGTGTGTGTGCGCAAGTGCTAGGTGTGCCAAATGATGCTGCCAGTGCAAGCAGCAGAAATAGGCATGGTTCAAATAAACCTAAATATACTAGCTGTATACGTGGCAAATATTTATCAGTTCTTGTACCACAAACTATGACGTCATCACGCTGCAGTCGGTCCCTCATCTATCGAGGAAGAATCTGCCCCTGTATGGGCACCTTTAATTATTTAATTTGTTTAGTGCTGTACAATACCATGCCCAAGTAAAGTCACATTAAGCAAATCTAGTTGTTCTTTACACATCCAGCCATGTGAGGGGATAATGTTTTTCAAATCCTCTGCATAGAATCGGATATTTGAAATGACAAAAAGTGTATGCGACTATACTTTGCCTTACTTTATACCCAATCAATCCCTATCTATTAGAGTGCTCCTTTAGATATGAACACTAATGTTAATATCACAAATGTATATATGTTTGTAGCTTGGAGTTTAATTGTTTGACTCTTGGCTTCTCAGACAGTTATCATCAATCCTCAATAGAGGGCAGGGTGGTGCAGTGATTCCTGCGTCCACAGAGATGACGTATATAGATGTAACTACGGAGACAGGATATTATCAACATCGTAACATCTGCAACCTTAGTGAGTGAAGTCACTATTGATGTAGGATCACGAAATCATCTTAAGAATTAACTGTCAGAACTATCCGACTAAAGGTGAGATTTTAAAGAAATGTTTTCTTCCTTTTTATATAGAACTGCAACATTTTAGTTAATTAATTTTGTAGATGTGTAGATGTACAAATACATTTTTGTACATCTACAAGTATTGATCCTTTTTTTGCTTCAGTAAATAATAAGCTGAACTGTGTATTGCACAATTTACACCAACATAAAGAAATATAGTAAACATATTAAGCATTGTGACATATCAAGTGCTATAGAATTCAGACAACTAATTGATCTACAACTGCCTGGCACAATAAGTTAAGCACAAGATATGACTTTTTTATGACTCTCGTTCGGATGCTTAAAACATTATAGTTGGAGCTTCAGGGAATTATTGCAACACGCTTTTGGCGTCAAGGTGCATCCTTCTACAATTTAAAAAAGATATGGGGGGTTTGCCAGAAAAAAACCCAGAAATTAAATTTTCTACTGTTGGCTATCTTTTGGACCACATGGAGTCAAACATAAACTTGTCTGGCCAGAGTATAGTAGACAAAGTTATGGCAAATTAGTACAGCATTTTATAACCTCAGGTGTGAGCAGAGAAGTGAAATGTTATTGTCTGAGGATTTTTAGAGTTTCCTTGAGGGTATGGGCAGTTTGCAGTCTATGCGTCAATTCTACATCATATGAAGAATTCCCATCATATGTGCTGGATGGTAATTTAAAGCCATATGTCCTAAAGTCAAAGTAGCATTGGAAATGTCTTTTTCCAATAATATAGATTAAAAAAGCACTTGAACTCCAAGTACATTTCTCAAAAAGAATGTATTTGAATCCCATTGAAATTCTGTATGTGTATGTAAGTGGGGTGGGGATGGACAGGCAATTATTCAAAGGGACCCCACAAAATAAGAGACTGGAGAAATGGTTAGAAAAGTCTACTTCAAAAGGTGTACTGCTTTCATTTGAAGACAATGATGCAGCTACTTTGTCTGCTGTACATCATTTCAATATCTATAATATTTATCTGAAGGCAGGATATGTAATATCTGTGTTCAAATATGTTAAAATGTCAGCTGATTTCATTGGATGAAAAAAACCCTCAGCAATCATCTCTTTTATTAAAGGTTAAGTATGGATGCTAATGGTTGTAGTGTACAATTAGTGTTTTAGTTTTTAATCCCATTTCCCATAGGTAAAGGACTATTCACAACAACATAGTAACTTTAGTAAACTTTGAAGTACAATGTTGTTAGTTAAGTTATTTTTACCTTTGCCACCTAGAATTATTCTTTCATATGCTCTAGCACTGCTTGCTTCCAGGTTCTGCTATCATGTTACAAAGATAGTTGTCTTATGTATATCTGTTAACTTCTAAAGAAAATATAAAAATGATGGATGTACTGAGTTACTTTGGGCACTAATGGGGGTTCTAAAGCCAAATAATGCCCTACATACACCTTAGTAACGACTTGCCCATCTTTAAAGAGTAGATTTACTAACCTTGCCTTTTATCCAATATGCAGTATACCAACTGCAAAAGCCATTTAAACCAAGCATTAAACCAGTTAAATTGTTTGTCCAAAAGCAATTAAAAATACTTTTATTATCAAATACTCAAATAACATGGGCCACATTCATACTTGTGTGTACTTGCCGAGCAGTGATTTGATATCTGCAAGCACCTTCAACATCTTTACTCAGTGGTCTTCCATGGTATGGTTATCTTGATCAGGTGCTGGGACATTATTTAGTGAACTCTAAAGCCCCCCATAGACGGGCAGACTCCTGGCCATAGTTGTAGCAGACCAACCTGCGTGCTCGCTCCCGCCGAGCACATCAAGGTTGGTCTGCCACAACTATGTGGGAGCCCACCTTGAATTATGTTGAAAAAAAGCCGGCAAGTCGGATCACACACGGATACGACATGCCGGTTCTTTTCCTGCCAGACTGACAGCAAGAGCAGCTGCAGCCTGTTAAACGCTGTTATCTCAGAGGGGGAGTCTCCTCCCCCTCCGAGGTAATTGGCTTCAGTCGGACGGGAGTCCTGTGTGTCAGTGGAAGACACAGGATTCCTGTCCAACATGTAGGAGACTGCTCCCAGCGTGGTGACGTCACCACGCTGTAATCAGTCTGCTAAAGGTCTGCCATAGATCGAGGTGTCTATGGCAGGCTTTATGCATACCCTGGAAAGAATCTCACATATGCAAACATAGTTATATGAGCTGACTTCTATGAACATCAAAGGGGATAACCCCAGGCAGGTATAAGTCCTTTGTTAAGCCCCCCATACACCTTAAGATCGTTCCATACAATCTCCATTAGATCTACCAACAACTGTGTAGTATAGTGGACTCCCTGATAGAATACATAGTGATTGAAAGGTTTGGGATGGTCCTCATATTACATGGTTTTGGTAGAAATTTTATTCATTTGATTTCATCAAATTTTAATGAAATTTGAAAAACCTGTATGTATGCAGATTTAAGCTTGATTATTAAGGTTTCATTTGTAAATAATTGTTGATGCTAATTGTTGCAACTAAAATAGAAGAGGCCCCATATGGTTTCCCACACAAAATCTTTAGTATTTAGTAATAGAAGATTAGAAAATTCTAGCATAAATTGCATAGCATGAAGATGTACTACTGATCCTTAATCATAAGCACCACTAGCCTCCCCACCCATAACATATTGAGCTAGGCCAGCCTTTGTCCGATAATTTTCTGTGGGATTTGATGTGCTTTAAAAATGTTATTTGATAGAGCATTTGTTATGCTATATAGCATTATAGCAATGCCATCACTTCCAATTCCTTATCTGCATTTGCCCTTCTAAGCCTGTTGGCGATAGGCATGTGTCTTGGCAAGGTACATAACATGGAGGTGGCACACGTTGTAGTTATACAATGCTACATGAATTCTACAAATGCTAATAAGATTAGTATTTGCAAGATCAGCATCATGTTCTAAATGCTACTTCTGATCACAGAAATTGTGTACATACACACCTACTAATCTTTTGAAGTCTTCTTTTTTTTATACCAAATGGTATTGCTGTGGTTGGATATCTTTTTATTAATATTGTTTACTTGATCTGAATCTGATCTGTGATCTGAATTTTTTTTAATGAAATAAAAGATCAGCATTAGCAAAATGAAAAATATCAGCAATGTTTTTGTTATATTATGGGTTACCTTATCATCTGAGATTTTTGCCCACCAATGAAAATGTCATGACAGGCAGTACAAATCGTGCATGTTGTCTGAAAATAAAGGCAATTAAAATAATTTATACATATGCAAAATTATGATGCTTAACATACATGAAATCACAGAAGGACGTCAAAGGGTAGATGTGACTTCTATTTATAGTAACCAAACTCTATATTCCTAGATGAAAACATACTCCTATATCAACATGGGATTTGATGCAAGTAGGAACAATATATAAACAGAGAGTGACTAGCAACAAAAACCAAGAAATCTTACAAAGCAAAGTCATGCCATCTGTCTCCAGGTGGTCATACACTCTAAGTCATTCTCAATAAATGGGACATTTCACTCAATAAAAACATCTAATGTGAATCTACAGAAATAAAGACTGATTAATTGTTCATCAAAATTGTTCATGGGTCGAAAAGCGTTGCAGGCGGATTTTTAGATACGGATGAATAAAGTGTATTTTCTATTTAAAACGGTCTGTTGTTCTTCCTATGGTGGTCAGGTCTCTGTTGGTCACGCCAATCCTCGTTACTTGGGGTTCTAGGCAGCCCCGGAACTCCCACACGCTTAGGGAGTAACCTCCCCTGTTCATCAATATATTGACATTGATTATGAACCTATATAAAAGATTCAATATTATTAGTTCCCTAAAAAATAAAAATGTTATTCCTGTCTTTTTCTTTCCCTTACCTTTCTCAGATCACGTGACCCCCCCCCCCCCCCCCCCCCCCCATCCTGATTTTTTTTAAATCTCTGTATTTACAATTTATATGGATATATGCATTTAAAATATGTAGAAGGGCAATGAATAATGAAACATATGCAATGTAGCCATTAAAGGGAATTATATGACAAAAAAAAAAAATGACAAGATAAAGATTTCTGTGTTCAGCCTTTAGAAACAAGCATAGTCATTCTTTTCTCATCGCACAATGTAGCATACATAATTGGTCCCAGTGTGGCGGTTGTCAGGAACATCCAACCTAACTTAATGAATGCTGTTTTTTTGTGCATTGTTATGGTTTCACTTGTTGTTGGTTGTTAATTATTGCTCACTTGAACTCTTGTACAGAAACTGGGAAATTAGTAGTAATGTCTGCAGTTCCATTTGCCAACATTTAATTGGTGTGCATTAAATCTACAATCTTACGTTACCACAATAATTAAACAGACCTCTGTATTTATTAATAACAAATACATTTACAATAATGGATTGAATGCAGAATACAGTTCCTTTGGCAGGTAGTTTTTACCCTGTATATATGTAATTTGTGTATTTAGATGTTCTGTATTATCATAAGTAAGTATATTCATGCCGGCGGCAACAAACAATTGGGTCAACACAAAGAAGTTTTGATATGTTGTACAAGTCTATAGGAATGTAAAAATAGCTGGAAGCAAATCGGAAGGAGAAATACCTGTAGGTCAATACAGCTGTGAGTGAATTCTGAATTGTCAGAAATATATAACTGATGCCATTTCCTTTGGATCTACCAACTTTGTAGTGCAAAGTCCTCACTGATTGGAAACAGAATGAATGATGAAATAAGAAAGGTCCCCTTGGAAAGTACAAAAACTGCATATGGTAACCAACTATAATGTGATTGTACAACTTTTGTACCATCAACTTAATTGTTACCAATGCAATGTCATATGAGGGCTATTATAAATAATCTGTATCTGATCAGAAAAGACCGTGTACCACATAGTTGTTGGCAGATCCCAGTTATTTCAGATATATGTAATGCAGGCCAGGGTGGCCATTTGTCACCATCCATCCTACCTAACTTAAAGAAGGAGTAGTGCTTTTCTGTCTGAAATCTGCTGGATGTCCAGCATAACTGTGACTTTTAAATGATTGCAGAAGCATCTCAAACAGACATTGGCACAAGCCCATAGTTTGTCAACAAAGACCTTAAACTAGTAAAGTCCTTTTGCATGCCAGGCAGGAATAGTGAGGTTACGTATCGCTGCTTTTTATTGTCATATCACAGACTAAGTGAATGAAATTTAGTTGCTTAAGTGACAGATCTCAGATTTGCACTCCTGTCAGAACTCAGATCAAAGAACTCACTGTACAAATATATCATTTGAAATGTAAAATAGCTCTAGTGAATGAACTTTAACTGTACCCTGTATCTAAGCTGTTTTCCATCTCTTTAAAAAAGGATCCAAAATCGTTCTTCAAACTTTAGTTATTCATATATTTTATATAGAGTATATTTTAAATAGATTATCTTCTATTTTGTTTTTTTAAAGTTATGGCTGCTGTATCCCAGCTGGAGCAAGAAATGATGACCAAGGCACGACGCCAGATTGCACAATGCCAGGATCCAGTGGAGAAGCTAAGACTGCAGTGCCTTGCAAGAGGAGCATCTGGAATTAAAGGTTTGGGAAGGTAAACAAATGAGGAATACCTATTACAATTATTATTCAGGTTAATATTATTAATCGGGTTATTATTATTCCAACAGCATTTCATCTGAATGAACCAAATTTAAAATGATCTTTGAAGCGCACTGAGAAAGGGGAGATTATTGCTTATTACTATTTCCCCAGCAATATCTTTCCTTATTGGTGTATTAAGGCCTGATATCACCACGTATCATAAGACAGTGGTCAATATTCAGCCTTTCTCCTCCTAGGAAGTGATACGTGACCCTCAGTTATATCTCAGCTACAATATGTAATAGGTATTACCAGGAATCACTTGAAACTATGCAGATATAACATAAAATACACCTTTACTTTGTTACAATAACAATAAACACATACAATATAGATACATATATTTCATGGTCATGTAAGTACACACACAATATAACTGGCCTATAGATTAACAATATAGACAAAAGGATACTTAGCCACAGATTGTAAGATAATTCCACATTGCCCTAAGCTCACATCTTCTCAGCCCGGTTCCAAGTTTCTGACTTCCCTGTCTGCCCAACACTCTCTCATTTCATTGTTGGCCTGAACAGGAAGGGGTGGGGTCTGTAATATGGGAAGCGATGTAATGCCCATGTGCTGGCTTTAACTTCAGGAAGTGGCTTGCCCCCCACTTCCTGTGATGTCCATGTGGTGTGTATTATAGTAAAAACACAGGGCTTAAACTCCTGCCCTGTAACACGCACCTCTGCAACTAAAATTACAAAACATGAATAAATAAGTTTTTCTCACCTCTGAGCTGTCACAATGGTTCAAAGTCATTATAAAATCCTAAAACCATGCACTTACCTGCTCTGCTTTCATCTGCGGAAGTCACCATGTATTCCAGTAGTTTAGTTCTTACATTATTTCCTGTGTTATGCTCCGTCAAATCACAGGCCCATGCTGTTGTTGAGTTTTTATTTTCTTGCTAAAATGGCATTGAGCCTTTTCATTCAGCTGTAAGCAGAAGAGGTTCTGGCATGTTACTTTTTTAAAATTCTTGAAGTGAGACTGGAGGTCAAAGTTTGATCCTGTTTTACAAAAATTATTAGTAGTCAAAATGTTTCTTCACAAATATGCCTGCAGGATTACATTTTTCAATACCCTTTTGGTTGATATACCTGAGCAAGTTTTTTTAACCTTCACCAGAGCTTCCTTCTTTCCACACACAACTATGTCTGTATACAGGAACAGCAGAGCCAGTGCATGTTGCCCTCAGTAAGGGCTTTTTTCCACTAAGGATGTTTGGCCGCAGAATTGCGGCG
>CM070032.1:140889938-140907426 GCA_036250615.1 Ptychadena robeensis | reverse complement strand
CGCCCCTCCATTAACATGGCGGTATATCACTTGTGCCCGATCCCGGCATAGGCGCAATTTGATTCACGATCAAACTGCGCCAATACTGGCTTTGGGCATAACACCAAGGAGGTTAATAGGGTGCTCCCGTAGATGTGGCAGGAATGCACCCTAGCCATCGGCAAATCGCAATAGAACAATGGGCAAAAATCCCTCAGATCTGTGCCAACCTAGTAAAAAAAAAAAAAACTACTCTAAGGGTCCCCACACACATAACGAGCGGCGGCTCACATGGGTGCTCACATGGATCTGTCACCCCAAAAGTCGGTTGGCCAGAAAACAGACATGTCAGTAAATCTCTATGCCATTAGTTTCAATGGGGACTGGCGTCCCCATCCAAACTAACGTCTGGCACACAAAGTTGATAGCAGAGTCATAGCCAAATCACAAGCAAAAGGGGCAGGGCCTGTGTTCCTGAATAGATTGTGAAATAATTTTAACAGCAAATGCAAAAATTCTATTTTCTTTCAGTGGGGCAAAGCTGGTTCCACCCACTTGTGCTGCACTTATAACACCCCTTGTTATGGGAGGAACATCAGGGATCGTTCTAATCATATCTAATAAATATGCATAGCTGAAAAGGCTGGATCTACCTCTCTTGCCACAATGGAAAGTTCATACAATACTTGCCGTAATTTCCCTTTCTAGTTTCTATCCAATGCCTGATGTATGCTGTTGCACTGTACAACCAGGATGGCCTTACAGCCAAATTGCCTAAAGATCCAGGATAATTTTTGGGAAGCCAATGACTTTAGGCAGCCAGGAATGGCTGAAAGACTAGAATGTTTCAGAGGGGTCATGCAAAATACTCAAGAAAAAACTTCTAACCAATGATCCAAACCACTGATGACTTGCACAAGTTGCATTGTGGAGGTCTTGTGTATGGTTGGCGAAAATAGGCATGTTCCTAAAGGACATCCTCATCCTCAAATAACCTTGAAATTTACATAAACTCTTCCCTCAGCAGAAAGACCCTTTAGCAATTGTGTTTTGGAACCTGAACAATGGTTACATGCTACATTGTGTGGTGACAACAGAAGTCGGTAAGTGAAAAAAGCAAATAGGGCTGCAAGCACTTAAACTTCAGCAAGAGTCCTCCTGTGTACTCCAAAGGCCAGCCGTGTTGCAATCAAAGTCTAAAATGGTCCAGCAATGATGTTAAAATTACAAAAAGAAATAGGAGATGCTGCCAAATTATACAAATAATAATATAAGTCTTTAACACAGAAATGATCATTTAATAATATTCAACCTCCCTGGCCATTAAGAAAATCAAGACTGGTCTTCTCAACCCATAATGCAGCCCATGCACTCGAAGTGTTCTGCGGGCTGGAAAGGACACTGTAACCAACCTTAATATGCTTCAATAATGGCCTGTCTAATCCAGCGGACGATTGAAGCCCCTTCACCCCTCCTTAGATCTGAATAGAGAATGAAAAGGGAATGTGACTGCCTCTAGGTAAGTGAGAATAGTTTCCTTGACATCCAACTGATGGATTTCCCTCTCTCTATCATTGGATGGTTTGGTACAGAAAGATGGCAAAATAATGTCCTGTGTTCCATGAACCCTGGATGTAAGCTTAAGCAAAAACCCTGGAACCGTGCACAACAGGAAAAATCTGCAGCTATGGCTCCTATACAGACAAGGCCTGGAGCTCACTGATCCATCCAGCTTGGAGATAGCTACCAGAAACACTGTTTTTAATGTCAGGAGTTTATCATAAAAGGAATGAGCAAGCTGAAGCTTTACCAGGCCATTGAACACTAGAGAAAGATTCCACTGAGGCAAAGATGTGACTGGAGCTGGTCTAGACCTAGAGAACCCTTTTTAAAAAAAAAACTGCAACGTAAAGACTGTCGCTAGTTTGCCATCCAACACCTGCAATTTAAGTCTTAGAAACAAACCCATGTCCATGCGTTTCAGTAGGAAATCCGCTAGGAGAGGCATGGTTCTTACAGGCCATAGAAAAACCTTTTAGTTTGTGGTGGACGGTTTTGGGTAACAAGCAAAGTGAATACTAACCTAGTAAAAAAAAACCTTGGTTGACAAACAATTGCTCCTTAGTAGCCAATTTCCAAAACCTGTCCTGATTACACTGCAGAGGCCACTGCGACAATAGATCTATCCAATCTGGAAGCATTAGAGGAGGATGCACTGCCTATTCAAGGAGTTCCCAGAACCATGCACTTTAGCCTAAAGGAGCAATGAGTATCAGCTTTGTTTACACCTGCATGAATTTCTCTAGCACTAGTGGAAGGAGACTGAAGTGATGGAATGCTGGTAGTTCTAAGGTTGGCTCAAGGCATCCAGGGTAATTGAGAAAACACATGGAACTTTTCTAACTTTGTCTACAGACCTACATCCAGAACTCCCCACTGTTATACCAGTGAGGTTGTATGCATTTTTGACAAAGTGACAAGCAGGGTTAGTTAACCTAATGTTACAAGATACACACCTATTAAAGGAAAGGGGCAGAGTTGCCCATTTTAACAGCCATCTTAGTCCAAAACAACCAGAGAAAAAAAACCCCCACTAAGTTACAGAAAAAAAAAATAGACCAAAACATGATGTAATCTACCCAAAACAGACCCCTAATGCCAGCTGCTAAAGGAAATTCCAGGGGCTGCCACAACAAGGTACTTGACTTTAAACTACCAAAGAGGAAAGGGATTCCTTCCCACTGGTGTTAACCTGCAGTCACTGCTTTGGCCGCTTCTTCTATGATTGCTGCCCTAACCCAAAAGGCAGCGCTGCTTAAATGCAGAGTGCTGCCAATATCCCCACACTCCCTGCAGGGACATGGAAGCAAAGAAATGGTAAGCACACCCCCTCCCTTCCCCTGTCATCTAGACTGGACTCCTCAGCCTAACCCTGCCTACCTCCACTCTACCTACCTAGACTCTGCACGCTAGCATTTGTCCGTCTGGACCAGGCCGCACCTAAGTGCTAACCGCCTTGGAGTAATGCTTGCAGTTCCCCTCTGGTCAGAGGAAACAAAGACTGACCAGGGCTAAAGGGAGCGGGGTGAGTGTTTCGGGTTTCCTCCCTCTGAAGTTGGAGCCCATACATCTCATATGGTATCCCAGAAAAGACAAGTTGGGAAAATGAAATGACTGTCTTTTCTACATACTAAAAAAAACATTACAGGCACAGTACAGTGTCTGATTACATACCAAACAACCTCCATTTTCAGTCACAGCAGTTATACTACCTTTGATATAGTAAGTGTTTCTATAGCCAAAGTTAAAAATGTAATTATTTGTAGATTACCGCTCATTCAACTCCAGCACTAAATTTGATATTTTAAGCAGGCAGTAGTAAAGGTGAGACATTTGTGTTTACACTAGAAAAAAAGCTTCTAGTTAACAAAACAGAAAAGGTTGTGCTATCTCTTTCAAAATAAGAGGATGATAAATAAACCTTGAAAATGCACATAGTATACAAGTGTATGATGCTTTTTTGGTTTCAGATCTCTTTAAATCAGAGCATGATCAACTAGGCACTTCCCTCTAGACATTTAGTGATGTTTCTCACTGATCAACAGAAAACATGATTAACCAGACAAAATAAAACTCACCCAAGAATACAAAGTTTAGGATACAGTATTCCTTAACTCTTTCCCTTAAATATGGATACAAAAAAATAACATTTCACTTTTTTCGCACACAAAAAAGCATATTAATGTTAAACTAAAAAAAAAAAAATAATATATATAGAACACAAAACAGAAAATTACCAAAAGGAAGGAGGGAAATGAAAACAAGATGTGGGAAAATTCATTTTGACTATCAAGTCTTTAATAGGAAGCAGCTCTTAGTTTAAGAGCACTGTAAAAGTCCGGCTTTGTTGAAAGTTGTATTCCAGTCCAAAGGCAGCCTCCACTTGAAGTTATGCAGAGTTGATAGGATCCAAACAAGTCCCTCAATATGTTCCTTAATTATTTTTTTCCTGCACAGGACTGGAATTCAATCATAAAAAAACAACTACAGAAGAAAGCAAATTCTACACGGAGGTTTGAGGGGGGGAAAAAAAACTAAAAATGTCCACGTATAAAAGAAAGTTACATTTTGGAAAAGGCAATTCAGATTGCACAGCTGTTAACAGGAGAGAAGAGGATTTCATTCACCTCATCAATATGATGAGTTGATTCATTGTCAGCATCCAGGCAAGCATTCTATGTGATGTTTAGTTTGGATACCACCCTGATCCCCTTCAAAACTATTAAAAAAAATAATTAGGGACTGAATGTATTATCTGGTTTACTTAAAGTGAACAAAAAGATAGTACAGTTCCTGGGGTGGATGTAAAGTTTGTGTCCTCAGTCCAGCCATAAATGGGAGCTGATCTTAAATACTCCATGAGGCATTGTAGAAAGAAGACGCTGTAGATTGTCACCCTGCCAGGTGAGGACAACCATCATATGGGGACAGAGTTAGCAGATGCTATGTGCTGGATGCAGGTGGCTTGTCTCCTTCATCACTAGGTGCTGAGAGAGGAAAAAAGCAACCAGTTACAAAAGTGTATCTAAACATCTAATACATCTTTTTGTTTTCAATAATTTAATCATTTGTATTGTTCTTTCAAAAAACAAACCGTACAAACCGATGTGTCTCTGTACAAATAAACAGAAAGAAGGTAAAACACTATAGAAAAAGCAAATCACTTTTGTGACTCTCTCACTAACATCCTGGGTGGTTACCCCAAGTTACAATCAAGCATACTGGCCTATCCCCAGCGAGCCAAGGGCTATGAAGAGGATCAGTGGACCCGCTTATCTTTCAGGTCCACCCCCCTTTGTGGTTATCCATGACACCCAAGAGGCAGCAGCACCATTAACCTCTTTGTTGTAGAGGCTGCGACCGCTTTTTCAGCACATCCCTAGTGTGGGGAGGGAGACCTTCGAATCCTGTGGCGCACCATGGGCGTAACCGGTCACGAGGTTAAGTCTCCAAGGGCTACGTTGGTATGCTACTTAATACAGTAAAGTCCAGGGAGAGAACCTCAACAAAATCCAACACAACACATCACGTTTATAACCATTATAAAGCCAAACAAATGAGAGTGCACTCAGAAGGTGCTTGTACTGTATCAGGGACCAGAAATGCCCAAGAGGAGTTTCACTCAAAGATTGGAGACCACTTCCAGTGACAATTGTGGGTGTGCATGTGTGATTCATGGCTGCCAGAGTGGAGTAAAATGTGTGGTGTGGGTATCCAACAGTCCAATCTTTATGTGAAGTAAAAGTAGTTAAACTGCTGCTTCCAGGAATGGGCTATGGTCATTTTCACTGGCTGCAGGATAAAATGAGAGAGTCTATATTGGGATCTTAAGCTTACTGTGGGTAAAAATGAAACTTGCCATTGTCTAGAATTGATTGACAACATAGATTGAATACTTAAAAAAAAAAGTAGTGGTTTCTCCAGTGCAGGCATACTTACCAACTGCATTTGTGATAGTAGGGGTAAGGACGTTGTCATCATCGTCACTGTCTTCCTCATTGCACTGGGCCACTTCCCTGACTGGTTCAGGGCACTTTGTTTCTACCTCCTGTTCTACACGACTCCTCAGAGCAAGGATGCGGTGGTGAATAGCAGCAAAAAGCTGACCAGTATCTTTAGAGCTTGCCTTTCAAAAGAAAATAAACCCACTCATCAGCAAAAGCAAAAACTATGTGTACATCATCTATCAGTCAGTTTAATACTTACCGAAATCAGAAAAACTTTAACACCCTGGTCTTCTGTATCCATTGCAGTTATTCGTATGCTCTTTTCACTAGCTTTATCTATCTGCATCTGGGCCCAAAGCTTAGTGTTAAGAATTAATCGCAAACTGCCTTGAGTGCGCATCACTGTAAAAAAAAAAAAAAAAAAAAGAAGGAGAAGAAGAAGGAGGGACAAAATAAGTGAATTCTAGGACAGTTTTTACTAATCCAGGTCACTTCAACTGTAAATGTATCATCTTACATTTTATATTAACCTCCTGAAGCCAGTACGGGCGCAGTTTGATCTTGCATGGCGCGAAAACCCCGTAACGCCCAGGAGGTTAACAATATGATCAAAACAGAATACACACATCTTTGGGGTTTAGGCTACTCATTACCCATATGTATAGGAAAACAACTCACCCAGTCTAGACTGCAATGTGCCATCTTCAGTGGAGGCCATATCATTGAGTCGCAGAAGACCCCGTCCCCTCTCTACCCAGGACTGGGACACTTTATCGAACACAAACAGTTTGCACTGAATCTGTTGCCACAAAACAAAAACACATTAAATGCTACAAAAGGTCCAATGCTGTCTGCTCTTACAAGAAACATTTAATTTTGCAAAAAAGCATACAAGTTTAAGTTGAAAAAGAAGTTATTAAAAAAGGCAACAACTTTAAAATGACTTCCTTTCAGCAATAGGAAAATTAAAAGGCAATTTAGGTGGTAACATCCAATTTTCAAATATCCATTAAAAGGCATCCCATGCCAAACAGGGGCTTAACCTTTTGTGAAGACTCAAAGAAAGAGACCAGATTTAAAGTTAGCACCAAAAAAAAAACAAAAAACATATCAAATCATAAGTTCTAATCCAACCAACCCTCTAACTTTCCAACAAAATATACCGTATATGCCGGCGTATAAGACGACCCCCCAACTTTTCCAGTAAAAATATAGAGTTTGTTATATACTCGCCGTATAAGACTACCCCCTCTTCCAACGCACACCAAATAAAAAAATTTATGTCTACTCTGACTTTCAACCAACAGATCTCCACCACCCTTAGAAGTCCGATCTTTTTTTGTATTAGTAAGGATAGGATAAGTGAAAGCATGTATGCAGCAGAGTAGTGCTTTATGCTAATAGGGAAGCAATATTTTATAGGGGGCTATTAGTAGGAAGGATTATGCTCAGGGACCTGAAAATTTGCATGGATATAGTCTTAGGGGTTAACTAGTAAACCACACAATTTCAAGGTTCTACCATGCAGGGATTTAAAGATATACGTGTTCAATATAGGCAAGTTAAATGTTGCATATAGGAGTACAGGGAGTGCAGAATTATTAGGCAAATGAGTATTTTGACCACATCATCCTCTTTATGCATGTTGTCTTACTCCAAGCTGTATAGGCTCGAAAGCCTACTACCAATAAAGCATATTAGGTGATGAGCATCTCTGTAATGAGAAGGGGTGTGGTCTAATGACATCAACACCCTATATTAGGTGTGCATAATTATTAGGCAACTTCCTTTCCTTTGGCAAAATGGGTCAAAAGAAGGACTTGACAGGCTTAGAAAAGTCAAAAATAATGAGATATCTTGCAGAGGGATGCAGCACTCTAAAAATTGCAAAGCTTCTGAAACATGATCATCGAACAATCAAGCGTTTCATTCAAAATAGTCAACAGGGTCGCAAGAAGCGTGTGTGGAACAAACAAAGGCGCAAAATAACTTGCCCATGAACACGAGAAAAAAGTCAAGCGTGCAGCATGCCAAGATGCCACTTGCCACCAAGAGTTTGGCCATTATTTCAGAGCTGCACAAACATTCACTGGGAGTGCCCAAAAAAGCAACAAGGTGTGCAAATACTCGAAGACAGAGAAAGGCTGAAAGAGGACCCGACCATGACAACAAGGACAACAAGCTTTAAACGTCAAGACTGGGCACAAGAAATATTCAGGTCAAAGACTGATTTGTCAAGGTTTATGGAACTGATGATTGATGTGATTGAAATGAGGAGTGAAGGTCTTGATGGGCCAAGATGGATGGGCACTGGCTGGATTGGTAGAAAGGACCAGAGCTATGAGAGCTCCAGTCCGATCAGACGCCCAGCAACGGGGAGGTGGATAACTGGTTTGGATGTTCGGTATAATCAAAGATGAAGCTTGTGGGGCCGTTTCTGGTTGAGGAATGGACAGTCAAGCTCAACTGCCCACCTAGTCCTACCTGCAGTCTTCTGGAAGACAACCTTCTTGTCAAGCGTGAGCTGGTACAGGAAGAAGGCTGCAATCCTTACAAGGAAAAACATGAATGTCCAGCAGGGACAATGCTCCATCACACGCGTCAAGTACTCCACAGCGTTGCTGGCAAGAAAGGGTATAAAAAGAAGAAAAACTAATGACATGGCACCTCCTTGTTCACCTGTCTGAACCCATTGAGAACCTGTGGGTCCATCACAAATGTGTGATTTACAAGGAGGGAAAACAGTACACCTCTCTGAACAGTGCTGGGAGGCTGTGGTTGCTGCTGCACGCAATGTTGATGGTGAACAGATCAAAACACTGACAGAATCATGTGGGCAGGCTTTTGAGTGTCCTTGCAAAGAAAGGTGGCTATTTGGTCACTGATTTGTTTTTGTTTTGTTTTGAATGTCAGAAATGTATATTTGTGAATGTTGAGAGTTATATTGGTTTCACTGGTAAAAATAAATAATTGAAATGGGTATAAATTAGTTTTTTTGTTAAGTTGCCGTAAAATTATGCACAGTAATAGTCACCTGCACACACAGATATCCCCCTAAAATAGCTAAAACTAACAACAACTAAAAACTACTTCCAAAATATTCAGCTTTGATATTAATGAGTTTTTTGGGTTCATTGAGAACATGGTGTTCACATAATAAAATTATTCCCAAAATACCACTTGCCTAATAATTCGGCACTCCTGTATATCACTGGCCATGAAAAAAGCATGTGGTGGCTGGAATGTAGCTGAAATGTAATATACGTATTATAGCTTGAGGGGATGAAAACTCGGGTGTAAGTAGTAGTAGGTGCGCATTACTGACCCTGAAGTTTAATTCATATACTATAAATGTGTTCCTGTATGAAGTTCAAAAGTTACACACAGGTTTTATTTCTACGACCGTGGTTACTCCGTGCATCCTGTAGCCATGGTAACACTGCTCTCTCGTTCGTTACAATGTATCTCAGCTAGCAGGCACAGCACAGGCAGCACAGATATAGTTACCAGCTCCCCTAGATGGTCCCCTGCACACCCCTGCCTGCGGCACCCGGCGTATAAGATGACCCCCGACTGTGGGGAGGATTTTAAGGTTCTGAAAAGTCGTCTTATACGCCGGCATATACGGTATTTAAACTGTTAGCCTACATGTGACATGGGTGGAGCCACTACTCCATAAAGTGATCATCAATTGTGAGAAATAGACAACCTGCAAAACAAGCACTGCTAGTGGGGCTTGGACAGGGCATAATCATAGGAGAAAACAGTTCTACAAAACAGGAGTTCCCCTTTCACACACAAAACATACTCTTGTTATCTATACCCAATTATGAGCATTTAATTATGTCTGTGAATGGAGCACAAATTAAGGTAAATTAAGGGATGTTTTTTCTTACATAAAATGACAGAATATTCTGAATCTGGGAGAAAAATAACACTATGGTAGAATGCGGCCGCTTCCTTACTTGTAGTACATTACTTTCCGCTTCTTCTCCTGTGATCACTTCTACTTTCTCCAGTAAACATCGTTTTGCTGTGGCCTTTGTGTAAGCAGCTGCAGACTCAGCTAGTGACTCAGAGATGCTATTAGCTACAAAAAAAATTTAGACCCCATCATAAGCATTACATTTATTAGTAGTAAAAGAAAACCCACATACACACATTGCGTACATTTGTCTGGGGTATTTTCCAACGAAGAGCCTTCTGATCCAGACTCCATACCAGTATTTTCCTTATTGCTATCAGAACTTGCCTCTACTTTGGGTGGACTCTAAAACATAAGGTTAAGCTCAAGATTAATACGTGGACAGTGGGGATAAACACACACTTTAACAGTAAACACACAGAGACTACAATGTTGGCAATATAAGGAAGAAACATGTAAGCAAGGGTATGTCCAACCTAATAGAAATTTAGACCCAACATCAAAATCTTGCTTCTGCACCTTTATAAAAAAAAACAAACAAAAAAAAAAACCAGAATGCTGTCCCCAAAGATGTAGTGGCCTTTAAAGTGCACCACTTCGCAGGTGTTTGCAAATGGTTTCTGAACTTTGTACAATGCAACACAAGTCTACTTAAAAATCAGGTGCTCTGTAATGAGGGAATTGGTAGATGTGGGAATGTAATCAGCCTAGTTCCATTAAGAAACCCCCATTGACCCCCAAAAAGAAAAACCTGTAAAAACATGAAATTCAAATGTGAATCACATTAACGATACTTACCAGAACTCTCTCGATCATATTCTGTCCAAATACAAACTTGTTAGTTGCTGCCTCTGCTTTATGCGCTGAATTCTCTAAGCTACAAAAAGACGCAAGATGGGTAAAATTATGTAAAAGCATAGCAAACTAAGGAAAGTGTTTTAACATACACAATACCAATTTTGAGGGATGCACTGATTGCTCGGCCAGAGACCGGAATCGGCCGATATTTGATATGATCGGCCCATATCGGTGACCGGCCGGTCATGAGTCTATCTGCTCGGCTGGAAAGGTCACTCACAGTCTCTGCACGCAGCCGAACACAAGATACATTTCTGGCAGCCAGCCAGGGGCTGTTCTAGGGAGGCACACCCTCTGCTGCCTCTCTAACCAATCATACAGGGGGATGGGCTGTGAAGGAGAGTCGTATCCTCCCGAGAGAGAGAGAGAGACATGATTCATACAGACAAAATAAAGGAAAACCTGTGGATTTCTTATGCCAGGCAGCACAGTGAAAGTGTGAAACAATCACACGATCAGTTTACATTCCCTTTTAGGGTATATGCATGCCAATAGATATGTAGAGCACAAGCAAACCGCGCAAGCGTATAAACAGAAAAGATTCGGAGACATAAAATGCTCAGCATATCTTCATCAGACTGCAGTGTTGCATTTGCCTATTAAATAATAAAAGCGTTCATTCTAAGCATACGTAAAGGCCACCATGAAAGCAGGCTCATATATGTGTCAAACATAGTTAAAAAAAACAAATGACGACCATAAGTTTGACAATATTGGACTACACGTAATTATGCTTTTCAGAACTAAATCCCCTGGAGGAGGAGAAAAGCAGCTGCCACGGATCAAAGATGCACTAAAGAGCTATAGAGGAAAAGGTTTGCAGGGAGAGATTTCTGCAAGTTACAGTGAAAATATCTGCGAACATGAGCATATATTACAGTTTTAGTCGTGCAGATTTTGGCAAAATGCTGGTTGAGACAGTCTAATACACGTAACACCTTATTAGAAATGGAATCAGGCAACATCTAAAGACAAAAGTGCTTAGAAGGGTTAAATACCTGGCTGGTATGAATGTATACTTTTATTCTAGTTATGATGATGTAATCATTTATTGCATCATATATTGATACATATCATATATTGGAGAGAGAGAAAGAGAAAAAGAGATATCGATTCCCATGTGATCAACAAACATTGGATCGCAACATGGTGACGCAACTAAATGCCAAAGATTTGAAAACGATAGTTTGGCGATTAGTTGCGTCATTATGTTGCGATCACCTAGCATAATCCCTGTAAAGCTGAGAATACACAGGTAGATTTCCGTGCAATCAATCCGCGATCAATCACAGCGTGGTGATGTCACCACGTGGTGATTGATCGTGGGTCAGTCGAACGGTAATTAATGTGCACTGAAGTGCACATCAATTGCCATATGATGGGAACCCATGCTTTGGAGGGGATAGTAATGGACATGGCCGTGATTTACAAAACAAAAAATCGGAATCGGCAGGTCACACTTACTGTAAAATCGTAAGTCGGAATCGGCCAAGAAATTTGCAATCGGTGCACCTCTACCAATTTTCAACTATCCAGTAAGGTATACAGAACTCCAATACATTCAGGTTGTCCTAAAGGTTTGTACCACCTAGGTACGCTTGTAAGCATTTGGCTAAAGGAAAAGCATCAGTGTTTGGTACCACAAGGCTCAGTGCCAATGTACTGTATTTTTCGAACCATAAGACGTGCACTTTTTCACACATGGTCCGAAAGTGCAAAAGCTCTCCCGGCACGGAGATTAGCCGGGGAGCGGTCAGATGTGAGATGCCGGCTGGTGTCCAGCTCTCCCATCTGTACTGTATAATTGCCTATACCAGCGGAGCTCAGAGCCCTGCTGGCATAGGCAATGAAGAGAGGCATGAACTGGCATCTTTCCCTCTCTTCATTCGTGGAAACTGCAATCACTCTGCAGCTCCCACGGACACAGTGACAGCGGGAGAGGAGAGCAGTAGACAGCGGCACGGCCCCTCCTCCCGATCAGTGTGGAGAATGACGTTGTGCTTAGAGTGTATTGCTGCTAGTGACACCTACTGGCTGAATTTAATATTGCATTAACCCAGTTGATATAAAAATCTTTTTTTTTCTGGTTTTCCTGCCCTAAAAACTGGGTGCGTCTTATAGTCCAAAAAATATGGTAAGTGATCTAACAAAAGGTCTGGTGGGTAAGGTATATGTTTATATGCAGATGACACATATGAAAGTGAAGTTATTACTGAGGAAAAAAAAAATACAGAGGAACAAGATATGGGGGTTCTTAATTATAGTGTGCATAACAAGGAGGATTCACCAGCAAAAGGAAAGAGGTCCCGATTCCTTTATATAGATCTATATTCAGACCTTACTTACAATAAAAGTTCTGTCTCTCATTTTCAATCAAAATATATATTAATAAAAACTATAAAAATAGAGACTGCAGGAACCTAATATGTACAGCCTGAAAGAAAGGAGAGAACCTTTATACAAGGCAAAATGCATTAAGAATAGTGAGGAGGACAGGATCTTCAATATGAGCAATATTGCAATGTGCCCAAGAACAAATCATTAAAGGAACATGTAGAAAAAATATAAATAACGTCACCCATGATATGCACTATTCAACCTAATTAATTCCCCCCAACCATACATTTTACCTACATATGCCCCACCTCAGCACAACTGGACTCCCCCAACTAAACATTTTAGTACACTTTGTTGTTTAAGAATCTGTAAAAAAACAATAACCACTTCCCCTTAAGGATCTTACCTGGAACTTATGTACTGTAGGAAGTAGTTAGTTTGTGCTGGAGCATCAGCACCCTGTGGCCCAGAGTTCTCGCCATCAAGTGAATCATTATTTTCAGCTGCAAGCTAGGAAGATAATGATTTGTTAGATCAGTTTGTAGCCTATATATTCTACCATGACACATTATTAATTACTAATTCATGAAAAATATATTGGCTGATATAAAAGTGCAATGGCACTCAATGATTTTACAAACTTAAAATAAACTGAGAGCTGCTTATGTGATAAATGCAAATAAAATGCTTTTTATTGGTTGCGTTAGTTCAAGTCCTTTTTATTGGTTGCGTTAGTTTAAGTCCTTTCTTAAACTTCAGCCAATGGAATTGTATCTGTGTGCAGGTGAAGATTCTCCAATGGTGTGAACTTCCACCCATTCGGTTTGCTGAAGATACACACAGTAACAAAGGCTAGCCTCACAGAAACACTACAGCTTAATAAAAGTCTGATTATTAAAACTGCATGAACAAGTAAACTATTTATCTCACAATACCTTATGTTACCAAATTTTCCCTTTTCTGCCCTCCTAAGATCTCTTCTTCATTTAGAGAAGCCACTATATTACAGTAATATGTGGAGAGCAAGCAACAAATAGTAGCCAAGCCTTTTATATAGAGGAAAACAACATGATTTTAGGGCAGAAAGGTACAGTATGATAAGCCTGCTTTTGGCATATGACATAATATCATTGAAGAACCATGTGTACGATTTATACACTTACTAATCGAACCAACTCATCCCAAATCCCTTTGTAAGGATAAAAAACATCTACTCCTGAGGCATCAGGAAATATGGTAAAAATTAAATGATTTTCAAGTCAGTGATTTTCCTTTGGACCACAAGCATTTATGCAAAGTATACCATGGAAATTCAATTCTACTCTAGACTTATTTTCTGCAAACAAAAATGACAGTGGTAAAAGCAAAACACCTTGTAAAATCTTTTAATAGAAACCATTTAAGTAACTTACTTTTACTCTGTCTCTAAGATTTTGACCAAAAACAAATGACTGCTGTGAATTTTGCTCCCCTCGCTCTACTCCCTCTGTGGTGAACTTGCTAGCAGTAGAGTCTGGCTGAGCCTCATGGGCCTAAAACATTTTTTTTTTCAAATTAATGCAATTCCAACACTATTAATTATAAACACAGCAAATACTTACAAACAGTACACAATATTTTTTTTTAAATACCCTACCATAGGAGCTTTCTACATAAATAACACAGTACATAAATAACTTGAATAATACTAAATGCCTGAAATACCTGCCAATATTTAGACAGACATGCATTTAGTGTGGTGGAATGACCAGCCAAACCCAAGCAGGTACTGGCACCGAAGTCTTCAGCGCCATAGGTGACAACAAAAAGGAGGAGGGGATGGCGGGCCACTGACCTCCATGTTAATGAGGTAAACCCAGTTCATGTGGTTAATGACATGCTGCAACAATGAGATGTGGTGCCTCCATCACCAGCATGTGTTAAAACTGGAACTGCACAAGCTTGGAGCTTATCTGGATCTGCATAACAAGGGCAGGCAGGTGGAATACATAGACAAGTGACAATAGGAGGTGAATATTGCTTGAACCAAATAAGGGAAAATGTTTCAGACAAGCATTTTACAGGCCAATTAGATTTGGCAGAACAGAATATGCCCATTGCAGATTCACTTTCATACTTCCTGATGGAGAAAATAGTGCATGCCCATTTTCCTGCGCTGTACAAATTATAATAACTAGCACAAATCTGATTACTGAATATACAAGCCTGGTCTGATATGTTAAATAAACGTGTCCCTTGCAATAGTTAAATACAAATGCCAACATTTAGAGGTCTGCAGGAAAGAAGGTGGAAAATCATCATGTTGATGCCCTAAGCACAGCTGCAGGAAGGTAGCACTTGAGGCTATAAATTGTAGCGTGGACAATGAGGAGTGAATGGAAAGAAAAGCTAAGTTCATGGATAAAAAGCTCATTTACTCCAATTCAGCTGCACACATTCTGGAAAACTGGTAAACCTACTGTCTGTCCCTGAATAACACAGGAATGTCCTTCATCCATTACAAGAAAGTGTTACACACAAAAGATGCACATCATGTAGATTTAAAAAGCACAACTAGTGTAAAAGGAACTTTTGTCAAATTATTCTAAATATATATTGAGAGATAACACACATAATTATAATAAAAACAACTTACTTTATCAGAGGTAAGTGTTGGGGCAGCTGCATTTAAAATAGGTTTGTTTGAGGATGATACACAGGGTTCAGAGGACACACTGATGCCGTTTGTTCCACTATTGACAACTATCAAAACAGAAGAATATCGGTAAGATATTTTTTACATTTATTTCAGAGTAGTGAATGTTCTACAATATTCATACTAACACTGTTGTGAGAAAGCCTTTGGCTGTGGGGCCTGTAACACTGCTGGACGTAGCACACTGCGCTGCTGTTCCTTAGGTTTCTGGCTAGGGAGTCCTAAAATGTACAAAAGCAAACATTTAAATTAAATTTTATAAAGAAAAATACACATGTTAATTAACCCTCTGGGCGGTTTGAGCTTTTTGCGCCATTTTTTATGGCACGAAAAGCCGTTTTACCCGCAATAGCGGCGGAGTACACTGTGCTTGCCAGCTCTCCGCCCAGCCCTCTACACACCTCCGACGTCAAATAGGCACCGGCGGTGTGTAGAGAGGAGAGCGGCGCCCCCTCCATTGACATGGAGGTCTATGGCGCCGCCCCCCCCCACCCCCTTCGGCGTCACAGATGACGCTGAAGACATGGGGCCGGAAGTGCTACGTGTGTTGGCGGCTCTATAGAGCCGCCGGCACACAGAGAGACAGCGGTTGTGCCCGAACTGAGTTCGGGCACAACCGCTAGGGAGGTTAAAGTCCACTGTACTCTCATCAAACCGAGTTTGAAAAGGAAAGCGCCTGGTATTTATCTTTCTGAAAAGATCGCTGAAAATAGTGTCAGTATCTAGGAAGATGGGGTTAGAAATAGTGTCAGGATGTAAATTTCCTCAAAATGAAAAGTATACTCGCACAAGATAAAATCTAGATAGTGATCAAAACTAAACTTAGACAAGGATGCAAACTTCATTGCACACCTGATAACGTCAACCAATAATTACCTGCACTGGGCGCCTGTCCATGAATTAACGTAGGCGGTTTTAGCCTGAACCCACTAGATTTTTCCTCTGAAAAGACACAAATTGTTCCTTAATTTAATATTTAATTTAACAACCATTTGCAGATATTCCAAACTTTAATACACAAGGATTATTCATTACTTACCTGGTTCTGAGTCCGAGTTGCCAGTTGAAGGCTGACAGAAGCTGGATGGCATGAAGACATTGTTCTTTGTTACTGCAGATAAGCACAGGTTTTAGATATGGTGCTAAAACTTTGGTTCAATGTCAGTGTAAAAAAAGCAAGTCTGGCTTGGAAACCGTGAGCAATTAAAATGACTTGGTAGGCATATAACCGTGAATATTACTTACACACACACACACACACACACACACACACACAAACACACTACATGTCCACCTTAGATAACCTTCGGGTAACCATTCTGTAGACATTCATAATAAAAACAAAAAACACTTTTAAACCACAGGTTTGAAGAAGCACGCCAGGAGCACTGGTAAACTTAGCCAAGACCAACACTGAAACAGATTCGCATGGCAAGCAAAAGAAAACTAAATGATCAGTAAACCTAAATCGCATTGTGTACACTACAGGATTTCTTAATAACTCTGTTACAATATGCAGTTCTTTGAATATAAACTTGAAAACGTGCTGATCCTGAAAGTAGCCTGGTCCTCTTTATTTCTTGTGAGGATACTCTGCATGCCGATATTCCATCTGCCACCAATAGTGCCACTAGTCTCACCAGGCTCAGATCTCCCACAGCTCAGAATGGTACGTTTGCCTCTTAGGGAACTCATGTGCCAATACTCCAATTGTGCACAGCAGTGACATCAGAGATCATTTGACCTGCTAATGCTTAGCTGCTCCCACAACCAGAATAAGGGTTGAATAAAAATAACAATAGATTTATCCAACCAATGTATTATTTTGTGTTTGGCTTCCAACCAGTATGGTTAGAGGGAGACATATGGGTTTTCAGGAAACTAACCCTTAACATTCACAGCAGGATTATCTTTGAATATCAAAACTGCTCATACATGGTATTATTTTCAAGAAATTGAATAAGAAGTTTAGCAAGTTTGGAGTTCAAGTGATACCGTTTATTGGCTAACTGAAGTCATTAGAGAAGCAAGCTTTCGGGATATCACAGATCCCTTCTTCAGGCTAATACAATCCTGGTTTTTGAAATTTACATTTATACACAAAATAACATGGTCATAAATATTTGGACAAAAGTAACAGTTTTCTCTTGACACACATGACTGATGGAGGTGAGAGTGAAGGGTTAG
>CM070032.1:140807427-140833292 GCA_036250615.1 Ptychadena robeensis | reverse complement strand
CTTGCCTAATAATTCTGCACTCCCTGTACAATTTATGTCACTTGGATAACTGCAGGGAAAGGTTGCAGTTAGGGGTGTGAAACTGGAATGTAAATTTAAAATCTAAAAAAAAAGAGGGTGCTGGGGATCTGGGAGATATTTAAGTGTAAAATCTAACCAGAGAAAAGCACCGTGTGGCAGCTGGAATATGACTATGAAAGGATGACATTTGGACTGCAGGTAGTCTCCAGGGTTAGTTACTAAGCCAGAAAATTTCAGGGTTGTACAACTGAGGTATGAGATCTGGGGGTTCAAACGTGTTGTACTGTGAGAGTTACATTTGACCCAAAGTCAGCTGGTGACCTGTGGATAGAGACAAACAATCAATCAGGAACAGGGAGGTCCATCTGGAGCAGAACCTACCATGCAGGAAGCTTATGCAGGACAGTGAGGAAGACCACATACATATGGGGTGATTACCAAACACCTCCTAGTACTCATCTGAAGAGCTCACTAAAAACGGTATGTGCACCCCTGACTATAGTAATGGTTAAAATTCTGGCTGGGCGTTTGAAGTGACATTACATTGTGTACAGTGATTCTGTTGAAATCCATGTTATTCATGGCAACAATATCATAGATGGATACATTGTAGATTGTACTTTTTAAAACCATGACATGAGCCTGAAACAGAAATGCTCTGTATTGCCAAAAGAATTGGGACACCCCTTCCCTCCCTCTTCTGAATGCAGGTGGTCTTCCATGGCAATAGTATAAAATCTACACTTGACTTCACTGTGCTAAATGTAAAGTTTGGTTGAGGGGGATTATGTATGTGGTTGTTTTTCAATTGTTTAGTTTGGCCCATTGGTTCCACTGAAAGCTTTAGAATAGCATGACAAATTCATGCTCCCAACTTTGTAGGAACTGTTTGTGTATAACTAACTTTTAAAAGAAAAAAGCAATTATATGTTAAATCTGTTATATGTTAAATTTTTATGGCGCGATTTTGGTTGTTTACAATATACTACTAGACTCCTAGAACAAGCCAGGTGTTGTTATATCTTTTCAGCTTTTGCACCATTATAACAAATTACACTGTTTGCAAGAATACGGGTTTTCTTTGGTAATTGTGATTGCTGTATGTACTGTGTAGATGTATATAAGATCTACTTTAAGGGCTTGTTTCCGTTGATGCGATCCCGCACGTTTGTAGCCGCGCGGCCGCAAGCGCAAGCAACCGCATCCATTGGAAACTTCAATATAGTTTCCACTGGTGCGGTTTTGCGCGTTCGAGTGCGGATGCGGTTTGGGCGCGTTTCTGACCGCTACCTGCAGCGTTTTGAAACGCATCAAACGCGTCCCAGCCGCATCCGAATCTACAAAAAAAACTACCTGGGTTGGATGTGGTATTAGCCTCAGGCAGTCTTGCACAATAGTGTTCAGAGTGAGAAAAGGAGAGAACAACGTTGTACAATAAGCATTTGCTATAAAGAAACATACTGAAGATAGCAGAGTGATAAGTTGATGTATCAGGCTCAGTTTAGTTTTATCGTTTACTTTAAGTCAGGTTCAAGCCACTTTGGTACAGGCGGAGTAGAGTGCCATTTCTATATGTAGTCCAAGATGGGGAGAATGCTTGTATGTGATTCAAGTAAGCTTAAGCAGGTCTCTTGTCCCCTACCGTGAACTGCCATGGCCATGCCACTATCGCAGAACAGCCAATCTGCTTCATAAATTTTTCAGTGACACTTTATAGGCCCAGTGTAAAATGACTTAGTAATTGGTACACAGGAACGCTTTATTCTTGGTCTATTATAATGTTTATATAATGTTATGTATTTTTAATATTTGTAAAATAATATTAATTAATTTGCTCTGCTGTAAATGTAAGGTAGAACTGTTTTTGGGTCTCTGTCTAAAATTATGATTTTAACACATTAAAACCATAATCATTAAAGCTGTATCACTCTCTGACCAGGAAAGGCACCATTGGCAGGAAGTACAGCAATAGCCACTGAGCAGGAAATATACTACTTAAGAATAGAAACAGAATAGGAAAACATTGCTTAATTTGCTGAATGCTAGGTTAAATCCAAATGTTTGTATATAATGTTGGAGATTTTACTTTGCTTTTTATTCTTTATTCTTTTTTTAATAATGGTTTCTCACATTTCTAATCGTTAGATAATAGTTAGATACACTGGGTTAATGCATGACCCATTAAACAGCTCTTGAAATCTGCAGAACCCAGATATAACTGTTTTACTCCCCTACAGTAGCCTCCTGAACCAATGTATCTAAAATAATTAGTTGCTGTATTATACCCTGAACTTTTTTTCTGTTATATGCTAATATGTTAAAAGTATATAAGCTCTGGGTAAATATCTATATATTAAAGAAATGTATCATTCAAATTCTTTTCTTTAGTATAAAGTAGTATCAGTTGTACTGTG
Organism: Ptychadena robeensis; assembly: GCA_036250615.1. Classification (NCBI taxonomy): domain Eukaryota; kingdom Metazoa; phylum Chordata; class Amphibia; order Anura; family Ptychadenidae; genus Ptychadena; species Ptychadena robeensis. Next base: position 140,830,857 of record CM070032.1, on the reverse strand, counting down.
CAATATAGAATTTTTCTGCATGATTTGCTAAATCTATTTTTGTCAGGACGATCTATAGTCTATCTTGCCTTTTGTAGCACTGCAGCTTTCGTCTTGTAAATAACCCCTTAAATCGAGACAGGGGAATTGGATGTCTTGGATGGAATACGAGTCAATGTAGAAAGCTCTGTGACAGATTAGACAAGGATTAGTGAGAAGGATAGAGATCTACAAAAAAAATGCAGGAAATAAGGACAAGATAATTCTTGGACTGGTGATTTTGTAACAGAATGTGAGCCATCTGTAATAGTTTTACAGAGGCTATGACCCCACTGAGGACATGGGAGGAGTTAGCACTGCACAACATAAAAAATTATTGGGTTACAGTCAAAAAGCATACATACTTTTGGCTTTTTCACACTGCATTGCTCATCTTTTTTTTACATAATGTACATGCAACTGATAACAAAACAAGCTACATTGGAAGGGGTATACATTGTATTTTACATCTAAAGTATACTCATAAACATTATACCTACAAATTTAATATAATTCATTTATTTATTGAGGATTTTATGATATGATTAATCGAATCCTGTTTTAAGCCTAGGAAACCCAAACTTTAGAGCAAACCTCAGATGGTCACACATGGGTGAGTGGTGCTGTGCACATTAATGTAGAACATAAACCTCCTGGGCTTTTCACCCATAGCTTGCTTTTTTTTTAAATCGCACTACAGGCAATTCCCAGCCCTCCCTTCTTCCCCTTTCACATAGATGATGATGGGGATGTGAGGAAAAAAAACTGGCATTGTCTCATTAACAAAGAGGTCAATGGCACGCCTCTTTGGTGTCATCCATGGCAATCTTACCCCAAACTACACTCAGGAAGTTAACAAAGAAAAGTACAGAACGTTTGAACTGATGCCCTACACAAAGTTTCATGGATGAATAATCTGGCATAAATATTCTTTAAAACGATTTTGTATGTTGGAGATGAAAGTAAAGGGTTAGGGCTTGTTTCCATTACGTCGGGAGCCCTCCGCTAAGCGTACACGCTTAGCGGGGGTCCCCGACGTAGCAGATAGACTTACCTGCTCGGCGGACGGGTCTGTCTTCATTGCGCCGACCCGATCCGCCGGTGTCAGGCTGAACGTAGTCGAGTACGTTCAGCCTGTACACCGGCGGATGTCTAAACAGACCATCCGCCGGCAGGCTGAGTCTATGGGATACGTCGGGACCCCTGCTTAGCGTATACGCTTAGCGGAGGGCTCCCGACGTACAATGGAAACAAAGCCTTAGTCAGTGGAGATAGTAATACGTAGGGGTAATTGGGGGAAAATGCAGAGCAATAAATTACTATGACCTCAAAGCAAAAACAATACCCCTATATTTATTTAAAACCTTTTTTACACATATTATATACAAAAAGGAAAAACATTGACCATATAGAAAAAAAAGTCACAATAATCTTCAAGAAGATGTCAACAGAAATGGCTAAGTGCAGCACAGGATCAAAAAAAAACTTGGATAGCCCTTTAAACAATTTCTTAAAATTTAATGTAAGGCATTATAACTGGTGATAAATTTCAAGGTTGCCAATGTGTTTATCTTAGCGTGTAACTCAGCTATAATAGTCTTAGCTGGGTTATAGGTGGTGCAGGTACATATGCAGCATCATGGAAATGTTGGTAAACTGAGGACAAATGGCAACTTTTTGGCTTGTTAACAATAAATACACATCACTAGCCTATCCCTCTTTCTAATGCTTGCCATACACACACCTAATAGCGGCCGATTTTGCCGCTGACCGACGGGCATTCACGCTTGCGGCCATCAGTCGGCTGCAAAATCGGGCGCCAATCGCGGGTGCCCGAATGGACATGTCCTCTGGCCGATGCCAGGCGATGCCATTAACTTCAATGAAGACCGACGTCTTCATTGAAGCTAATGGCCATCACACAAAGGGTGCCCGACGGTGCAGGCAGCTCGGGAATGCAGCGTGATGACGTCATCACGCTGCATTCCAGAGCTCATCGGAACTGGTCTGTCGGCACCCAGTCGGTGGGTGTATGGCAGGCTTTAAGCTAAGAAGATCTGGTTTTTACCCTTTACTATTTCCCACACATACTTTCATACACATACATACATTCTTAAAGGTTAAATATTTATCTGGTGCTACATAATATACCTATATATCTCAAAAATAATATAAATATCTGAAAAAATATTTATTTGGTGCTACCAACATCATAACGTAAATTACTTCTCATAGGTAGGCATAAATATTTGCCATAAATAAACAACAACAATAAAAAATAAATAAAAGGGATTTCAAGCCTCTGAAACTTATTAGTTGATAAAAATTTATTTTACTTATAATCTAAAAAATTTCTAGAAAGTCACACACTTTTTGAACATACTGACACACTATTATTGTGTATTTTTATGTTTATTTCAGATGGGCTTCAACATACGTGCTGAGATTTTTTACATTTTTGTCACTTATAGCAACAGAAGAACTCCCACGTAACAACTAGTGGGGTTCCTATAGCAATGTCATGGCAACTCTGTGGCATCTTCTTTTTACTATAGTAACCACGCTGCACAGGAATATTTCAGTGAGCTATTTGGCATTACATGCAGGCACTATTTTTAGATGTGATCTTCTGCTCATATTAGAAACATACATATTTCTATTACATTTTATAGATTTTTTTTCTAATATTGAAGTGAGAATGTTTGGGTCTTTCTATCTATAAGATTAATAATTGCACTGATTATAGAAAGTTATGGAAATAATGATCTCTGTTCTGGTATCCAAGACATGTTCTAATCCAGGGGATTAATTTCACTGTACACAGATTCGGAGCAAAATCAATAAAGCAACTAATGTACACTTTTACATTTAGTTGGCCGCAGCAGCATGTGTATATTAAAATTAACATGGGCATTTTATTGCCTTCTTGTGGGTGGCACTGAGACTAAACGTCAGCTACTGATGTCCTTCTCTGCCTTCAGTACTGTGACTGAATGGCCCTGGTGTCACAGAACAGGGGTGACCAACCAGTGGAATGTTATTATAAAGGAATATATATATTCACTTTTTTGTGGGTAGATCATACTTTTGTCATTTTAAAAGCACCTTGCAAGCTGAAAAATTTTGGGCACTCATAGAAGGAGCACAAAAGCCCTTCCATGAATGACTTGCTGTCCAACAAGCACTAGCAAAGTCCATGGCACTGCCCTGGCAGTAGACGACTTATGGGTGGGGCTGTTTTTTAAGCAAAGAGAGTAAAGGCCCCCACACACACACCAAGTGAAAAAGCAAGCGTGATGACGTCTCGAGCTGACTGCATCGGTGGGCACCCCTTGTGTGCCAGCCGTTACCTTAAAAAGTAATGCCTGCCATACACACACCTATCACTGGCTGATTTTGCCGCCGACTGACAGGCGTGCGCGCTCGCGGCTGTCGGTCGGCGGCAAAATCGTCCACCAATTGGGGGTGCTTACATGGGGCGACATTGAAGGTAACGGCCGGCACACAAAGGGTGCTCGCTGATGCAGTCAACTCGAGACTGCAGCATGATGACGTCATCGTATCAGCTTGGTCGGCCCCCACTCGTATCAGCTCGATCGGCCCCCACAGGGATCTGTCGCCCCATGTGGGCACCCCCGATTGCCAGCCGATTTTGCCGCCGAGCGACGGCCGTGCGCACGCAACATCGGTCGGCGGCAAAATCACCCGCTGATCAGTGTGTGTATGGCAGGCATTAAAGTAAACTCTCCTATCTTGGGAGACTTCAACAAAAAGTTTAAACCTTGTCCTATAAGACACATTAGCGCACACACTTTCCATTTGAGCTACGGTCTATTTATAAATAAAGTGCTGACATAAATTGTGCCTTACTTATTAAAGGTAATACAGTAAACACGGTATAAATGAACAAGGTATGAAATAATTGACAGCTTAAGCTGGAAAAGCCTCTGGTTTCCCTATAGGGGGTAAAATTTGTCAATTTTTTATACAGAAAGTTGAAGGTTACCTTTTCCGGGGGAGGAATATGACAAGGCACAGTGACTGCTTCTTAATAATTCAGAGTCTTGGCATGTACAAATTGTACAAACAACAATTTGTTTTTTTTAAAGGGCGATGTTTAGATACAAAACTACTAAATCAGATTCTGTACTGAACATAGTATGCCTAAAGTATACAATATAAGTAGACCATTTTTGAATAATGATGTTACTCCCCGAATTTTGTGTCCAGTGGTTTCCAAACTGGGGGGTTGGCACAAAGGTATTCCAAGGTATATGGGTCCTATATACAAACACAAAGATCAGTGGTCTTAATGCTTACAGAGGTAGGTTTTGCAGCTGTGGGTATGCTTATATCTGTGAAAAATAAATAAAGATTACTGGAAGTACTGCACGTTGGTCCATGCATCAATATTTGACATGCATACATCTAGAATTCTGCAATGTGCAGCCTTGATATTGAACCCTTTATTTATAAATAGAGATCTCACTTCAGATCCTAATACTAAACTAGTGTTACTAGACATGATTCATTGGATGCCAACATTTTCACATTAGTATGCAAATTGAATGCAAACTGAAAATGAGCCAATCAAGTACAGCTACTGTGCTTGATAAGCCACCCATACACCACATACAGTTACCATGCAACTTCTGTACAACCAACTTTTCTTCTACCAAACCATGTAATATGAGGACCTTTCTACACCTTCCAATCACTATGTATTCTATCAGGGAGGACCCAGCACTACATAGTTGTTGGTAGGTCTCATGAAAGTTGTATGGAGGAATCTGAAGGTGTATGGGGGGCTTTAGGTTGAACTTCAGTTTGCATGTAATTTGCATGCTAATGTCAAAATTTCAGCATCTCTTTCATCATTAATTGAATTGCATGTGTGTAACTCACTTATTTATTTTTAACCATGTTATTTACCACTGACATAATGTGTCCATGCCATGTTGGTGGCCATGCTTAGTATACCCAATAACCCTTATTACATTTGATCTTTTATTTCAGTGCAACATCAGAGGTCTTGCATCATCATCTCAGAATGAGTGAGAAAGATGGTAATGCCGACAACTTGTTTCTTAAAGAAGATTCTGCGAAAGATGAGAAATCTGATGGCCGTGTACACACCTGGCAACACACAATGCAGAGGCAGGCATCACGAGCTGGGAAACAAATGCGTAAAGTAACAGTGGGAAGCATTCGTGCTTTCCTCTGCCGCAATGCCTTTGTAATACTCACCGTCACAGCCGTAGTAATGGGTATAGTATTTTCTACTTATATTACAGTGATCTTCATTAATTGTAAAAAGATAGTTTATGTCTACATGTTATATTCATTATCCAAAAGCATTGTAACTTATTTTCCAGGAAATCCCACTACCAGATTGTGTGCACCAAAGATCTATTTCATACCATTTCCCACTATGTAAATTCTGCCAGAAAAAAATATACATTTCGTACAGTACTTACTTTTATACAATTGTTTATATAGGTATTTGGTATTTGGGAATACTTTATTAACCTTGCAGTGTCACTTGTGGCCTTGTGCCTCAATATACCTTATATACATATGTATATATGTGTAGATATAAGCAGCATTTTTCAGCACTCAAAATGTGCAAAAAAAAATTACATTCGTCTTATCTTAAATCATGAAATTAAACTTTTGCTGGTTGTTTTTGTAAATTGCAAAGCCCCTGAACATGGTGTTATCACCAAATTTGCTAAGTGTAAATTTTTTAAGTTTAAAAAGAAAGAAAATGTTCCCACAACACGTATCTACATCTCCAGTAATAGTGATGGTGTCAGCGACTTTGCAATTAACTCACAAATTGGCTAGTTAAAAAGAATGACATTGCAAAACTCCAACGCACCCTAAACCAGGACAATTTATACATCACGGTCCTGGACAGGCATCGCTCTTGCTAACAAATCCCGGGTGCTGCCATAATTTACTCTGATAGGGCATGTCAATTGTCTCATAAAATTGCCTCAAAATGAAATTCCACCATCCCTAGTAAAAATTAGATGGATCTGCTGCTTAGTTTGTTTACATTTCACCGGCCGAGTTCAGCTTGTAATTACCAATTTTCAGTAAGCTTTTTTCACCCCGAGCTAGCTACGGGCCCCATAGCAGCCGTCATCCTTTTTTTGAAGCATAGATGCATAATGAAGATAATGGGCTTATGTTAAATCTATCCTATGCTCACTGCTTCACTATCAGAATGTGTGAAACATTGTGGTTTTTATTGGTGTCTTGATGAAGCATAACTGAACAAATAAGAATTTGTGTTTTTTTCGTGTACATTATCTGGACATATTCATCTGATTAATTGTGATGTTTAAATTTTCCAGGCATTGTATTGGCATTTGTGTTGAGGCCCTACAAAATGTCATATCGACAAGTGAAATATTTTTCCTTCCCTGGAGAGCTGCTTATGAGGATGCTGCAGATGCTTGTCTTACCTCTTATAGTGTCCAGTTTAGTGACTGGTAAGGTTTTTATTGTGTTTTGCACTTTAGGGATTGTATTTAATTTGCACATTAATATAACAATGTCATAAAAGTTTCTTTCCATCTAAATATTCCTTACTAATGTTGGCTCTTTGTCAAAATTTCAATGGCAATTCATGCTATTGATCATAAATATTTTATGTATCTTTCGTGTTGACTAGTGGCTGCCAAAAAGCAGAGGAAATAGCATGTCAAATAGCATGTCAGTGCCAACATTCCCAAGGAAATGTGATGAACAAAGAAAAAAACTTGATTGGGAAAACCTCAACCATTACATGGGGTGGTTAGCCTCTGGGACTTTAAAGGCACAGTATGTTGGAACACCATTTTATTGAGATAAATAAAAAAAAGGAACAACTCACTGTAATGTGTAATACACAATATAAATGACAGAAATGCTGGATACACTTCTTAATGCAAATAGATATTCAACCAAATTGGTAATTTTCAACCTGTTTCGCCTGCCTGTAGGGGCTTCATCAGGAGATATGGTCCTAGATCATTAGTAAAAACAGAAGCAGAAATTGCAATCTGCATACATATTTCTACAAGAAGAAAAGATCACAATTAGTCACCTGGACCATGATGTAGCCAAACCACATGTTTTATGTTGGTGACCAATCCTTAATAAAACAGTCCAAATAAAATCTAGGGTGCACAGGAAATCTCAACCTGATAGCCAAATTTGTTTAAATATATCTACATTGGCAGATACCACATATTAGTAATAATCACTAACTTTTGGAACTGGTGTGCAAGTGAGCACAATGGAGGCAACAGGAAGTCTAAATAGTAGATCATAGTATTGGGATCAGGCATAAGAAGACCATAAGAGGACCACCCAAATCAAATTATAGAGCCCATATGGAGGCTTGGTGAAACCGTGCCATTCCTTGGCGATCGTGTCCAGGTGATTCAGATTCGCCTCCTAATGGGCATGGGGGAGGCCATATATATATATAGATGCCTGATAACAGCGGGCTGATAGGTGTGCTACCCACCGGCTGGACACCTCTTGCTGAACTTGGAGAAAAGGTTTACATTTTTTTTCAAACTGTGAGCATTAATGTTAGTCTTTATCCAGTTTGAAGAAGGGAACTGTATTGAAGTTAACTTATGCTTAATAGTAAGATATTTGTAGGTAACAAAGTTTTTTTGGAATAATCATTGAGAGTTTTAGATGAATTTTTCCAGCCAGAGAAAGCCCTAACTGTGGGGTACCAGAGTGACTGCGACTACCAGAACTATATTTATATAAGAAATAAACACATGACTTTATTTATTTTTTGGAATTGTAATTTTATATATATTAAATATTTCAGCCGACAGCCATAAAACTATAAAACCGTATTAACACTATAATCAGATATGGATCCCTGTGACAGTGCCACTGACTACCATAAACATTAATACTTCCAAACAGTACCGGTCACCAGCCCCAACTAGCTCGATGGTTACCTCATTAGAATAAAACCAAATAAAAACTGGGTGGGGCTTAACCCTGCTATTCCATATTGGCAAAATTTGTGACTGCCCTCATAAACCAGCACATGACCAAGATCTGGATCATTTGTTATTCCTTGTCACTGTTGTGGTTCAGCAGTGCTGTGGCAAGAACCTAAAACAGAAAGAAAACATTAATATACTTACAATACATCATATTTGAAGTGGGAGGGTGGGTGATCACAGGTTCCAAAGAGGAACTTTTATTACTTTTAAGACCCCTTTCATGTCCCTTCTCTTCCTCCTTAAACACCAACCCCTCAACTAAAACTCTCTTCCCATCGCAGACCATTACCCCCCAGTCAAGCACCCTCCCACCTAGCCTCTGGCTTCGGTTCCTGGCCGTGCCTTATTGGGTATCATTTACATTTGTCCCTTTGTAGAATAGGAGAAAATGCAAAGATTTTAAATAATGCAGACTGTGGAATGGGAAGACTGGACAATGTGTTTGTAGTTTTCACTAATAATAAAAGGGACTGTATTTAACTTGTTATTAGGGAAGTAAGGTATTTGAGCTCTCCTGTGTAAATTATAGTTATGAATATGAGCCAGCATATAGCAGTGTCTCAGAATATCAGCATCCAATCAGTTTTTCCAAATTAACTTATTGCATGGCAGTATGGGGATTTTCAGTCATGTCAATGTAGAAAGCAAAATGTATATACATAAATTCAACTAATTTATTAGTTATTTGTTTCCTGCATATCATTCCTTTCTGCCACCTAGCTTACAGCAGTGGTTTGTTAAGCCCCCTTTGCTACTTTTGGCACCAGAACCCTTATGGCCATTATGTAGTCTTTGTTAGAAACTCCACTTGTAAATACATTACTTGCGTGTTTGCACTTTTTGACAGTCAACAATTTTTTTATACTTTTTATATATTTTTTTCTTTTTTTTATTAGGAATGGCATCTCTGGATAGCAAAGCTTCTGGCAAGATGGGTATGCGGGCTGTCGTATACTACACTGTGACCACATTCATTGCTGTGTTTATTGGCATTGTTATGGTGATAATCATTCATCCTGGGAAAGGCACAAAGGAAAATATGGAATCTCACGGCAAAATTGAAAGAGTGCAAGCTACAGATGCCATCCTGGACCTAATAAGGTAACAATTGATAGCAAGACAAAATATAGGGTTGCTATTTATTTCACTTACTTTACCACTTCTAAAATTAGGCAAATGCAATGCATAGATTTATTAATTTTTTTATTATAAGTTTTTGAAAAAGAAATAAAATACAACAATAAAAACCAAGTGCAACACTTTCATTCACTTGCACACTTTACATGTTTTCATCATATTACAAATAGATTTTATTATAGATAGATTTTATTTTTTAATGTTGTCCCTTTTTGTTGTTTTTTGTTTTGTTTTTTATGAATTCTCTCACAAACTGACATTTTTAATGATTAGGGTTTCTAGTATGCAATGCAAGGGGAGCATAGGATTTTGAAAAAAACATATTACTGAATATCTAGTACATATGTAGAAGATCACCATTAACGTAAGGGTAGGGCTACACCATGCTCTTGGATGTGCTGACAACAGTGCATCGAACGAGTGCAAGCCCCCCTTTTTCTCTCCGTTGGGGCCATGATATTGGCCGAGCTACATAGCGCATTTTATAACGCAGCCCCTTTAAATTAATGGGCTGACCTATACCTAACGTGCCTCGACACATATATCCGTATGATGCGTCCATATTTTGGCTGAATGGGTCCACATTTCCATAGACACACAACAAAATCATTAAAAATACCACTGCAGAACAGTTTACACTATAGTATCAAAAAGTGTGGCCCAGCTATTTATTATTACTCATTGCTTTGAGATGCCCACTAAACTCAAATAGGTGTGATGGTAAACTGTCTTATTACTGATCTAATCCAGTCAACTATATAGTGTATTTGTTGCTTTAAGGCTGCCAAATATTTGATGGTTGCATGTGAGGTGATCTTTATGTCACAATAAAATTGATTTTTTAGGGCCATTTCACACTATATGCATTTTTTAAAGGCATGCATTTTTTATAGGCATGTGTTTTTGACATTACATATGCATTTGCGTTTTGCATTTGTGTTTTATAAATAAATGAAAAATAAACAGAGGAAAAGTTAATCAAAAATGCATACAGCAGTGAGTTTCTAAAAACGCATGCGGAAACGCTGCATTTTTTAAAACGCAACGCATACAGTGTGAATGGTAACATTGGTAAAAACGCGCGCAGTAAAAAAACGCATGCGTTTTCAAAACGCACTGCAACGCATATAGTGTGAAATGGCCCTAATACTTTGTCTACAATTATAATTTTACATAGAAAACAAAGTGCACTGTTTTTACACAATATTATTATATAATGATATACTTTTATTTTCTTAAAGGAATATGTTCCCTCCTAATCTGGTAGAAGCCTGCTTTAAACAGGTAAGGGCTAATGATGTACTATGCAAATCTACTGCTTTTAGGCTTGAAAGCTAACTTTTATTCCAAATTCATCAAATAAAATTCCATTACGTGCAGGAATCCCAAAAAACTTTGATAGAAGTTTATAGTCATAGTACTAAATGTATAAATTGTGATCATGAGTATCTGGTAATCCAGCCAGCTATTGCTTTGAAGATAGCACTTCTGTTTTCAGAGTGACAACACTTACTGAATTGCTTTCAGTACAGTAGAGTTGGGGTAGAATCCCATTGGAAAAATAGGCTCTTGTAGAGGCACTTGAATTCTTTTTTTTTGTAGTTACTGGTTTAAAGTAGAGCAGAAATTGAGGGTGCAGTTTAAAGTAGAGCAGAGCTTTGTCACCCTAGTTACATAGATTATCAATGTATGTGCCAAAACACAAAGTCCCTTCCTGCTACAGGTGAAAAGCTTGTCTATCATCAGTGGAAATGACAAGCCATTCCCTGATGCTTTTCTCATCCTACAGCCCTTTCTCTGCTGATAAGAAAAGGAAGAGAGCGGTCATGTGACCGCCACAAAAACACAGAAAAGGTATTTTGTGAAATGTATTATATGTATTAGTTGCATATTGTCATTGCTGTGTAACTTCACAAAGCTGTCATTCTGCTTGTTCAGTGCAGCTGTTATATATGCTTTTAATTGTATCTGCAAAACAGTTGTATTAAAATAGCAAGTTACTTTCACAGTATTTTCAAAGTATGATAACATGAAAGCAGTGAAAAACTATTAAATCAGGTTTTTATTGCTATGTTTTTATTAATGGTGACTACTTGTGTACTTGTGTTATTTCCAGGCATGTGTTGCTTTTTAGGATTTTTATCATATAAATATTTGGAGAAAACTCAAATTACATTTAAAAAATTTTTTTGATTAAATTAAAAAAACTTTTTAAAAAATGTTTACTTGACCCTTGTACGGACATATTTTGGGAAGTTACAGTTCTACAACATAAAAAAAATTGCATTAAAGTCTATGGTGCACTTTTGGTCAAAAATCTGGACCTCAGCAGTGCGCAAGGGAGGTTAAGAAACACCTAATATTTATTATAACCATTCTTGTTTATTTGACGCTAAAGAACAGTTTTACTCCAACGATGTCCAGGTTTCCTCTTAAAGAAATACACAATACTATCATCAACAAATTTACAAAAAAAGTGTAATACAGATTCTCTTTTGGTGATTTGTTTGCTTTGATGCTTAATATTGTCAGCCTGAGAACACACAGTATTTTTTGTGGACTGAGTATTGCCAGCCTTGCCCAGTTTTCTTAGATACATATACTTTCCAATCTTGATAAAGTCTAGGCAATCAAAGATTAGGATGGGAAGCACCAATTATTCCTCTTGAGATAACGATAATTGGAAGCAAGGCAGGTCTGAATGTGTGACACTACCAACAGGTACTTTTTTTACACTTTGAAGGGATAAAACATCATAGGAGATACATGTTTGTTCCTGTTTCTAATCAGACAAGTTGTGCTGTGTGTACAAATGATCTAATTTAATCTGATCGGAATTCTGCTAATAATAGGCAGAATATCATGCATATGTGTGTCATATGCTTTACCAGTTTGTTGCTGATCTGAAAAACACATAGGCCTATTATACACTTGCAGAACAACTGTGTTTTTTAATGTCCTAAGCCCTGCCTTTTTAACTTTGGCAGCATAATGGGTTAAAATGTGCTATTAGAAGAGAACTTTAGCTTCTGGAGGGATGATACTCCTTTAGATATCTAGGAGTCAATAATTACATGATACACATAGTGTGATTGAACACCAAATATGTTAGTTTCCTTAACAAAGGATAACTACAAATTCTGAAAAAAAAAAACGTATTGACTGTTTTTACTCTGTGGAAATAAAGATAAATATTACATAACTTTTAGGATTGTTTACACCTACAGTATTTTTCGGACCATAAGACGCACTTTTTTACCCTCAAAGTTTGGGGGAAATAGTGCCTGCGTCTGGTCTGAATGCTTGGGTCCCGCAGCAGCTCGGCTGCAGGTGGTCGCGTCTTGGCTTCCCTGCAGCTCTCCTGAGTCAGATGAAAGATGTGGCCACAGCCACATCCCTCATCTGTACTGTATTGTACTGCTGCAGAGCGCTGCTGATAGAAGCAGCCACCAACTTCCATGTATGTCTGCCTGTCAGCTACGATCACCGTGCAGCTCACAGCTGGCAAGAAGGGAGAGAAGAGTGCAGAATTCACCGTTCTCCCACTCTTCTTCTGCCTCTCCTTTAATTTTTTTGTTTTTTTACTGCTCTAAAAACAGGGTGCGTCTTATGGTCCGGTGCGTCTTATAGTCAGGAAAAATACAGTAATTAAATTATTGACAATCTCATATGTTAGTTTTGAAAAATTATTATTTTTGTATTAAAGCTTACTTACCTGCATATTGACTAGCATCTTTTCCATTCAGGACATACCCTGTTTTTCCTTACATTAATGTAGATCTGGAACATGTCTTCCAATACACTTCCAGCTACACAACAGTTTAAACAGGCCACAATGATACCAGAATAAGTAATTTATAGCACTAGCAGAGAGTACGAGCCATGGTAAAGTAGGGTGGAAATGTACAGAATAACCAGGACCACTAAGACAGGGAAAAGAAGGCTCCAGCTACAGTGCAGGTCCATTCCTAATGTTTGTAAGTAGTGAGGTAACATGACAAGCATCGGGACAGGAACTTAAGGAGAAATTAGAGCAACGCTGATATCATACACTGCTCTGTGTGGTTGGGGAGGGATGCACAGCTTTGCAAGGACGGAGTGCATCTTGAGACAGGGGGGATACCTGGTGTTTTCGGTGACCTGACCCTATAAATGGTACATTTGATATTTCTATTGATACTATTAAACATCCTTTTTTTGCTTTTTACAATGAAATGATGATTATTGTTACTAGTACAGACTGTGACTGAGGGCTAATTCATAAGCAGTGTTTCTGCAAGCAGAAACCTGTCACATGTGTTACACTCTATGAATATATGTTTGTATGATTTACTGTAAATTTTAAATGTATAGACATAGATATATTTAATTAAACATGGTGTATTAGCTTAGAAATGTGGCTACCAAATATACTTGTCTATTTACCTATAATTATGATGTCACCTCTCTAATTCCTGCCAGACCACAAAGGTACTGGAGACTAGATGTGTGCACTCACTTTATTATACTCCAATAACAGTTGGACAGTTTCGTCCTAAAGCATAAGTCTAGGTTAGATTCCTGGAGCTCGCATTTCTCCCTTAACTGCAGAGGAAACAAGCATATTCCTATCTGCCAGACATTTACATGTTAATGGGTTTTACAGACACAGACTGCTTCTGCTTCATTTTTCAATGAAATCAAAGAACTACATAAAGTACTTTTGCGTTTATTCTCTGTATTTGCACTCAGCCTTTTGGACTTTTTTTAATGATTTACTTCAGGAGAATTCATTTAAAAAATAAATATGATAGTATCCCTTTTACTTTGTTAACTTTGGTTAAGTTCTCTTTAAATGTAAATGTGTCCACGTTTTCCCTGCGCTGCAGTTCTAAAAATTCTCTTTGTCTGTTTTAAAAGTTTGTATAAATCAATTCTTTTTTAAAAAGCATTTTAAATAGCCATAAAATCCATTTGTTTCTAAACAGCATAGATTGCAGCATTTTATACATTTTCTTGATCTAAACATGTGAAAGAACCACCAAGATCTAGGATTTTATAAATCAATAGTATCTTTTAGAAACCCTATTTTCTTAGATGTTCAAAATGTGATGATTACTATGGTCTTCTGCTGAACTGCCTCCATACAACACAACACAAACCCCTGTTAATTGTTTTTTAAGTTTGCAATTACTTTTTTACTTTCATGTTTTTGTTGTTGTTTAAAGCAAAACATAAATGGAAAAGCTGGGAGTAGACGGTACAATGTACTGTCAATTCCTTGTCCGATCCTATGCAGTAGCAGGAAGCGTGACGACGTCATCACGCCCGCCCGCTAGTGCCGAGAATCGAATGGCATTCTGCTTCTGCAGCTCATTAGTTCGGCTGGGGCAGCCGTCCCCAGTTGAACCAATGGGATTGGACTAAAATTATTCATCCTGTCGGATCTCTGTGCGATCCGACAGAACGGCTGATTTCAGTCCAATCCCCGTCAGTTGCAGCCTCCAATTCCTGCACGACCCGATCCTTAAGGGATGCAGGAGCGCACACGGCATCCAATCGGGGATCGGATCGTGCAGGAATTGGACAATGTATGCCCAGTTTAAGGGATTACAAAGTAATCTGTTTAAATTTCCTGTCTGCTTTAGCTCCTCACATATATCTGGCATCATCAATGATGCAGAGGATGTAAGGACTTGGCAATATCTTTCCCCCACATCATCAGTGATGTCAGGAATGTGGATCTGTGAAGAAGATTGAAGGATGTGTCCTGATTGTGGCTTGGGGGTTACCGCTTTTAGTAATAAAAATTTACCCCGAACCACACTCAAGATTACCAAGTTGTGTAAAGCTGGCCACACACGGCTCGATGAAGTAACAGATTAGAGGAACATTGGGCGCCGTGCTCGCTCATGGCTCCCAATGTTCCTTTAATCTGTTTCTCCATTTGAGCTATACACGGTACACGGTTCCTTTCGTGGATGGCTTGGAAAACCTTGGTCGAAATCCATTACATTTAATGGGGACTTCCAGTCACCAACCAATGTAATGGGCGGGCTGCTAGCTGCACGGCACACACAGGCTGTGTGGACAGCTACAGCTGTATGTGTGAAGGGGGTGTGGCCAGCACAGGCCCAGCTCTGCCAGAGGAGGGGGGGGGGTGTGCAGGCTGGCTGCTTCTCCGGCTGGGGAAAGGAGACCCGGTGAACCGGGTCCCCATCGTACGGTAATTGATGTGCCTATGTGGTGCACATTGATTACCGTACGATTGACCCGAGATCAATTACAGCATGGTGACATCACCACAATGTAATTGATCGCCGGTCGATTGCACAGGAATCTACCTGTGTATGGCCAGCTTAAGCTTACCTAACTTCTGTATTCTCCATCCATTACATCCTACTCTGGAACTGATTTTCTCTTCCTGCTGGATGCAAAAAAAACTTGAGAAAAGAACATCATTAGGGGAATTACTTTACTCTTCACAAGTCTGACAAGACTTATACGCTGGTCGGGAAACGAGAACATGCTATTGAGCATGCATGGGATTCTAGTTGAGAATGTAAGGTTTGGAGAAGTGAAAACGTCTGGAAGAGTCCTTTCAGAAATGAGGATGATGGCGGTGGACACAAAAGAGACCAGGCAAGAATGCCTTCTAAAGGTTTCTTTACCCCTTATGTGGGAATAAAACATTGGTAAGTATTATTTTATTAAAATTTTCTGGTGATCTAGTCTGTTACACTCATTCTGTGAAAGGATCATTACAATAACTCCACTGTGGAGGAGAAATTTAGCTATCATTGGACAGCAGCATTGTCAACTTTTGGAGAGGGGAGGTTTTTTTTCTGAAAGATTAAGATAACTTTACAGGACATAAAAAAATTTCAACTCCCCATGGAAAAATGGTAGTTTTTTAATAAATGCATATGTATTTTTTTAATTTAGCAAAATAAATAAGTTACACATAAAAACAAGGTCTGTGTTCATACATAAGGCAGTGTGAACGATATATAGGAATACACTCAATATCAGATCATCATAAGCAAAATACCAATCTTCCTGCATATGACCTTTTACTAAAGTGAAAGCTAAACATAACAACACAAAAACACCCCTCCCCAATTCCCCATAATCTGCCCCACTCCCTCCCCCTACTCCAAAATTTCCTGAGAACAGGCCCACATAAAAATCCCCTCCTTTCCCCTCCACGTGCCACAATTATGTCTCTCCCAGCTGGTTCACGAGCGGTGAGTCAAATCCATCCTGTAAGGACTAAATCGGCCACCCCAACTATTAGTATCCTCCCTGGTTGGAAGAGCCATTAAAACATTTCCAACCTGCCCAGAATACCATTCATTTTATTTAAATATAGTCAATGCAAACTTTTTTTTTAACGTATACTGTATATGAAGGCAACTATTTTTACTTTGCCTACAAATAGTAAGAGCAAATTGTTTTAATTTTTTTTTATTACGGGATCACTTTAGGTGATGTCCAGTGACACTGCAATATTTTTCTGTTTTTTCATTTGTGTTTGACGTTATGATATTCTGCTGAATGTGTTCCATTCATAAACATAATAAGAAGGAGGTTCTAATGCTTGTGGTCTCTTCAGGATACTGTACCTCAAACCATTTGGTGATCCCAGGACATCTGTATCCTCCAGCCTTCTCTAATGATCTTTCATCTATCCTCAAAGGACACAAAGTAGGGAAGGTTATCAAAAGAGGCAGAAACCAGTCTCTATGTCCTGTTCTTTTAACATAATATACAAACTTTCTGCCAATTTTACATTCACAATATATAGTATACACAATTATCACATTCTCTTCTTTGCAAGAAGCCCAGCTTTTAGCAAATCAGAAGTGTAAAAACCATATAAGCATTTGTTTCTGCAACTGGTAATTCACTTGACCATGCAAGATTTTCATCTAGTATAAAAAAGAAATATGGAGGCAGTGTCCTATTTTTCCATGAAAAAGAATACAGTGCTAGGGTATCAGGGCGGTTGGATCACTTAAAATGGCACAGAGGGGATAAGAGGGGGGAACAAAATGGCACAGGAGACTCAGAGGGGGGAATTACCATTTTAGTAACCCCTTCTGATCCTCCTGTATCATTTTGATTGCCCCCTCTGATCCAGAGTTACAGTACCATATCTTCAGGGGTGCCTTATTTTTGGGGGGATGCCTTGTATTTCAGCATGAGGCAAAAATGTAAGGGTGTCTTATTTTCAGGGGTATGTAGGTATGTAGTCTTAATATGTGTACTAGGCACTTCCTCTATTGCTGTGGCTACCTAAGGGCATTAGCATTTGTGCTCTATAAAGCCCTATATGTAGCAACCAAGGCATATAATCAAATCACTGTTGCACAACAGGTAACTTGAACATGTGCTATTAGGTCATGTAGTCACAGGGAAGGAGTCCTTCTATAGACAGAATACACTACCCAATGAAGTGACTGTGCAGCCCTTAAACACAGAGCTCTGCCTGCTGCAATGTGTTCCTGTAGAAAGGTCAAAGGGGAGAATACTTATGCAATGCACTGGAAAAGGAGATTGGGCAGTACAGCTTGCTCCTTAGGATCTTGATCGCTCAGTTAAGTGGCTGCATGAGGTGGAGGACTTAATTTTGTTGTAATAATTAAAAATCCATTTTAAAATGGGATGGTGTAGTCCCTTTACATTTTAAATAATACAACATATGAGCAATCTGTTTTAATATCAACTAAGACTTGAATTTTGTGTATTAATTCTTAATGCATACATTTCTTGTTTTAGTACAAAACGCAGTACAGCACACGGGTTTACAAAGTGCCTGTCCCATCTGATCCGAACATGACAGCAGTGACAGAGCAGACTCCAGTGGCCATTAACATCAGTGGCATTGTGGAGAACGTGACGCGTGCCATGGGAAAACTGCAGCAGATGATAGAGCTGGAAGAAATAGTGCCTGTGTCAGGCTCTGCTAATGGTGTAAATGCCTTGGGCTTGGTTGTCTTCTCTATGTGCTTTGGACTGGTGATTGGAAAGATGAAGGAAAAGGGAAGGGCTCTTAGAGAATTCTTTGATTGCCTTAATGAAGCCATCATGAGGCTGGTGGCAATTATCATATGGTAAGATTAAAATCATTCAGTACCATTAATTAGAAGTGTAGAAACTCAAAACAATTGAAATATTATTTGTTTTCTGTCCTCTGATGAACTTAACTGTAGTTTACATATTTTCCTAGGTATGCTCCAATTGGCATAATGTTCCTAATATCAGGAAAGATCTTGGAAATGGATGACTTGCTGGTTATGGGAGGACAGCTAGGCATGTATACCATAACTGTTATAGTAGGACTTCTCATACATGCTTTGATTGTACTTCCATTGCTGTTCTTCATTGTTACTCGAAGGAACCCATGGCCATTCATTGGAGGGATTCTTCAAGCCCTTGTTACTGCTTTGGGGACATCATCAAGGTAAGAAACAATAAAGAAAAAGTTCTGTAAGAAAAGCATATGCAAATTTTTTGTGTTGGGATACCTTGGGGAAATTATATTATTTGTATATGGAGATAATTAAATGTTTCTGGTGTTCTCTTAAATTAACCGACGTAAAACGATCGATTTTCAACGTATTGTCTTAATTATAACTTAGACAATAGTTAATGTTTTATGTCCAGCATGTGCCTCAGCTTGACAGTGATTGACATGAAGAAAAAGGCATTTTAGGTTAAAAGAGGATAATTTTAGCTTTCTTGCTAAAAGGGTGTCTGTCTATTATGCTAATTTACTGCTTTAATACTTTTAAGTCTTTGACCAAAAACTAGTGTAAAGAACAAAAAGTCATTAAACGATGGCCTGTGCTGGGTCAATGACTCATGAAACATATAGTCAACTTGCTGCATTGTTAAATTGTTGCATTATTAAACTTTGAAATGTATACCTTGAGACATGTAATATGTTCAGTTACATCTGATACATTTCATCATATTTACAATAAAGGTAACAGAAGAGGTGTTATGAGGCATGCAAGTGTACAGTTTTGTTGAAACTTTCCAGGATAAAAATTCAATTGTTTTTCAAAGACAAATAGAGTTGAAATGTAATTCGAACACATTGGTAATTTAAAATGGCTGAGAATGAAACAAATATTTTATTTTTACTTTTTAAATTTCAGCTCTGCTACTCTTCCCATTACTTTCAAATGTTTGGAGGAGAACAATGGTGTGGACAAACGTGTTACTCGATTTGTGCTCCCAGTAGGAGCAACAATTAATATGGATGGTACAGCCTTGTATGAAGCACTAGCTGCTATATTTATTGCCCAAGTTAACAATTATGAACTGAACTTTGGGCAAATAATCACAATCAGGTAATAACGGCCATGAGCCCTTTTTATGCCTATACATATTGCCTATGTTTTGTAGAATATTATTGTTTGAACCAGTTTATGCTATCGCTGCAAAATTGCTTTGTCTTTCTTCATGAAGTTCTTTCTCAATATTAAAATAAGGCACCACCTAAATGAGCTGTCATGAGTATTATTCCTGCTTGTCATTGGTCATACGCTATGTTGAAATAGTAGCCTGTTAAACTAGTCTCAGATGAAAGGTTTACAGTCTACTTGTGTATTGGTGATGATACCTGTGTTTTTATGAACAAGACTACCTGTACAAATGTTCTTCCTTTGAAGTCAAGTAAGGCTTTTTTTGTGTTAGATTTAGATTTTAGCTGATTGCTAAAGTTTAGTTATTTGTAAGGTAAGTCAGTGTTAGGTTTTCTTGCTGTCCTTTCTCCATGAATAAAACATACAAACATGTACATTCTGATGGTCTGAGAATGCTCTACTGCGATCAGACCTACACACCTAAACATTCTCATGTTTAAAAAGCCTTTGTTTTGTTAGCTCCCCACATTTGAGGTGAATATTATTCTTGTATAGGATTTATGGGACTAGGTATAGTCTATTACATTGCAGGTGGAATTTGCTATTCAATTGGGATATACGTAAATGTGTGTGTGTGTGTGTGTGTGTATATGTGTATATATATATATATATATATATATATATATATATATATACACACATACAGTACAAGGCAAAAGTTTTGACACACCTCCTCATTCAATGTGCTTTCTTTATTTCATGACCATTTACATTGGTAGGTTCTCATGGAAGGCATCAAAACTATGAATGAACACATGTGGACACTTAACAAAAAAGGTGAAATAACTGAAAACATATTTTATATTCTAGTTTCTTCATGTTTTCAGTTATTTCACCCTTTTTTGTTAAGTACATAACTCCACATGTGTTCATTCATAGTTTTGATGCCTTCAGTGAGAACCTAAACAAAAGAAAACACATTGAATGAGAAGGTGTGTCCAAACTTTTGGCCTGTACTGTTCATGCAGAATTATAATGTAATGAGTTATTGGAATGTGGAATTTCAACACTGTTGCAACACTGTTGCATCCCCCTTAAAGAGTTTTTAGAAGTTTAGGCTTTTCAGTCAGCTTAGTCCAATAAATCAAGATCAAGTTTTTACAGCTTGATGTTGGGATATTTGGATAGAACGAATTAAATGGTGAAATGACACGCTCACCTAATAATTCTTTGGCTCCCTCCACAGATTCTCAATTGGAATAAAGTCAGGACTCTGGCTGCACCATGTTGTTGTCTGCTAACCATTTCTTCACCACTTTTGCTGAGTGTTTTGAGTTGTCGTGCTAAAATGTCCACTGGTCTTAAAGGTCAAGTTTCTCTGCAGACTGCCTGATGTTGTTATTAAGTATCAATATGTATTGCTCTTTTTTCATGGTGCTGTTTACTGTGATTAGGTTCCCTGGTCCATTGGCTGAAACCCCCCCCCCCCCCCCCCCCCCCCCCCCCCACCAAAGCATTAGGTTCCCACCACCATGTTTGACAGTGGGGATGGTGTTCTTTAGGTTGAAGGCTTCTCCTTTTTTACTCCAAATGAAGGAGACATTATTGTGACCAAACAATAAAATTTCATCTGACCATAATACAGAAAACCAAAAGTCTTCTTCTTTGTCCAGATGAGCATTTGCAAAGGCCAAGCGAGCTTTTGTGTGCCTGGAGAAGTGGCATTCTCCTTGGTCTGCATCCGTGGAACCCAGCAGTGCGCAGTGCATTGCCACCAGCAGAGCCCAGATTGACCAGGATGGCCTTGGTGGTGGTTGTTGGATTTTACCTCTCTCACTTCCTCCTGGCCAGCACAGGTGTCACTTTTGGCTTTCAACCACGACCTCTGAGATTTTCTACAGTGCATATCATCTTGTAGCCACTGGAACTTGAACACATTTAGATATGGCCTTGTAGCCCTTTCCTGACTTGTGAGCAGCCACAAGTCCTGACTGTCCACAAACCAACTGCAGAGAGCTGCTGTTTTTCACCTGTTGAGTTGAATAAAACAGCTGTTCCCAATTATTCAGGGTAATTAGGATGCCTTAGAACAGCTTGGACTATTTAGAATGGTAGAATGATTTTCCCAGAGACTGTGACAGTTTGTGAAGGTTATCAATAATTTTGGACATGACACTTTTTGCTTAAGTGTAAATAAAAGCTGAGAAATGTTTTATTTCCACAAAAATGCCTCTTGTACATTGTCTTATTATCTTTTAGAGATACCTCTACCTATATCATTTCGCCTCAAAAATGACTTGCTGGTTGAATAAAAGTAACTTTAAGTAAACATTTGCCAGGGTTATGAATAATTATGGGCTCAACTGTATGCCTGACCTGCAAATAGCCAGTAGAAGGAATCTAGAAATCTGTATATGAGATACAGTTACAAGATACAAATATGTATCAGTAAGATATTCATCACCAGAAATTTAAGAAATAAATGGTGGGCATACACCGTTTGATTTTTTTTTATTAGATCAACATTTGTACAAGAAGAACGTTTGACCACTTCCTTGTTACCTGAACTGATTGGCCTAAATTTTTGAAAATGTAACAATCGTGTTTGCATTGGATGGTACTATGGAACACCTACACAGGGTTTTGGAAAGGAACTGATCTTTTGAACCAATCAGACGGTGTTGTAGTAGGATTAATTGATGTTAGACTAACAGTTGATACTTCAATTGCACAAGCCGATCAAATGAAAGATCAATAAAAAAAGGTAATGCATGTATGGCTAGCTTTAAACTCTGGAAATAGAATGTTTCCCCTTTAAATCAGAATTGACAAAAGGGACAGATAAGACTGTGCAAATAATTATTTATCTTATATTCTGTAGATTATCTGATGTTCTGTAATTTTCTCCTCACAGCATCACAGCTACGGCTGCCAGCATAGGAGCAGCAGGTATCCCTCAGGCTGGCTTGGTTACCATGGTTATAGTGTTGACATCGGTTGGACTTCCAACAGAGGATATAACGCTAATTATTGCAGTGGACTGGTTCCTGTAAGTGTCTAATCAGTGGGGTGACATTATATGGATTTGTTAACTAGTATAGAACCAGAAAATGCTAGGCAGTCATAGAGATAAAACTTTCTGTAACTATTTTTTTATTTATCGATAAATAATTTAGAGGCACAGTAAAGTCAGTTCTAATGAGCATAGTAAAAACTACTGAATCTGGAATGAGTAGTGGGTGAAAATATCAAGTGTAATAGATTTTTAAATTGCTATAAAAATATTACAACACACAAAAAAATAAGGAAAGGCTTGATGCACTAAGTGAGTGCATTTATTTTCTTTTCCTTTACCATTAACAGAACTTAAACACCTGTCAAGTTTTCCCTTATTTAGTAACGGAAAAGTTACAGGAGGTGATGCCACGAACATCACTTCCTGTATTTTGAACGTAGAAGTGCAGAGGTAGAGTGCCACTTCTGTGTTCTAAATACAGGGAGTAACATCTGTCCACTGACATCACTCCAACTGGTGTGAAAATGTATCCAGAAATGCAAGTGTTTCCAAACAGGAATGCAAAATTGTAATGTGAAAACCCCTTAATACTTGACAATACTGTATTCATTTCCATTACCCTTAAAAATAGTAAAAAATGTAAACTTTTCACCCTTTTAAGGGCTATGCTTGTATCTGTTATGATGGTGAAAAAAATGCAATAATTTTCATCAGAATTTTAAACACAACACCCAAAAATGACGTAAAAAAAAGTTGAGGTTTTGGCAAATGTATTGATGATAAGAAAATTGAGAAAGCACATTTACATAAGTATTCACAAGCTAAGAAAGATGATGGGTAGTTGCGCACAACCTTTAGCAGTGATTACACAGCT